>QRFJ01000729.1:244660-352616 GCA_006176705.1 Cocos nucifera | reverse complement strand
CCAATTAAATGGGTTATTTTCTATCACATATGTGTATTTAGTGTCTGTGATACATCCTTGAGTTAATGGTAATTATAATTTATATTTCAAGAGTTGAAAATTTAAGACATGAATAATCATTATTAACTCATAAATTACTCCTGACCATAGGATCATCATGAGGATGGTGATTGATCCAGAAGGTTGGTGTACAATCGCTTCTCTTTAGTAGATGAGTCTTGAGTCTACGGTGTGGAGACACCGGAGCGAGAGTATAGATACTCGTTAGAGAACGAGGGCACTGAGTCTGACTGACCACTCGAGTAGTCATTAGGGAGTCTACCTTCTCGTCAATGACTGACTCGATGCTGCAGTAGTATGTCTGGTTCTTTGACCTGAGATGCATCGGCAGTTCACCTTGAGGGTGTTATAGTTTGACTACACCATTACTCGATCTCCTAGCCATATGGAACCCTGAGGTGTATGTTGGCTATGATGTTCATTATAGGAACTGGATTGCATCAAGATGGAATCTATCTACTCAGTGGTAGAGGAGTAGCCCTATGATGATCAGGAGAATCAAGTCAAAATCCATGGCCATGGTAGAGTGAAATAATAGAAAAAGTTTCTATTTAGATTTTCACATTGGACTCGAATCGAATGATTACATCATATGACAGGGACTAGGGTTTAACGAGTTAACCTAACCCTAATCTGATCGAGGCTCAAGAAATAAGAATGAGATCACAACAGGTAGCTGCACCAAGAGGTTCGCATTCAGCTCTGATGGGTTGCCATCATATACTGCTAGGTGCACTGGTGGATTTTGGGAGCAATTAGAATGATTTAGATGATCGATCATTCTAGCTGTTAAATCAGAAGAGTTTCTGATCCATCAAAAATTTTAGTCAAAATTACAATTTTGCCCCTAGAAGTGTATTACAAGTGTCAGCCAATTCTGGCTTCTAGGGCACATATATCTAACAGGGGGCGTCTCCCTCAAGCCCAAGGAGGGAGGCACCCCATCAAAGATCCAGATGGAGGATCAGTGGTTTGCTGCCCATAGAGAACATCACCGATTTCTTCACATCCATGCTAAAGATTAGGAGCTTCTACAACATGATATCGGTGCTTATGATGTTAAGAATGATTGACGTTCGAGCGATATCATGGGTCTATAATTTGGTATCAGAGCTAGGTGATGCCTGAAATATTGTGGACGGCAATATGGTACCAAAGCCAGATTTTAGAGTCTGATGGTGCGTGGAAGGAGCCAAGTTTCAGAGCCTGATGGTGCATGGAAGGAGCCAAGTTTCAGAGCTTGATGGTGCATGGAAGGAAAGGACAAGTCATACAAGGTAAAATCAAAAATCTACACAAGAATTTCATGGTATGTCTCAAATCTACCTTGTTATTGTTGTGGTTTGGCCAACTAGGAGCAGCGGATTGAAAGTGGAGGTTGAGAGGATTAACGAAAAAAAAATTTTCTAGGATGGAAGAATTTGGTGCATGATTTACTGATCGATCTTGGTGAAAAGGCCGGGGTGTATAATGGTTATATGATAGGTAGAGAGTGCTGGAGTGCTGCAGTAGCATTTTTCTGAAGATGCAGGGCTGAGAGAGGCTCGATGATGTAGTAGCTGAGGAAAGTATCTCAACAGAAAGCATCTGGGTTCTCTAAAAAGATGGATAGTGTGGGGCTATTGAAGAGAGGTTTACCAAGGGATAATGGTCGAAGGAAGGCTGAAAAAGCGACTATACATCCTTCGATGTCAGGAAGGTAGGGAAGTAGTCAGAGATGTATTCAGCGGTTCGATCAGAGCATGGATTTGTGAAGCCTTGGGAGTGATGGAGATGAATGATCAATGGAGGTCCAGTAGGTTAGGGCTGGATGGTTGTAGAGCAGCATAGAGACAAGTTAGGGAGCGCTAGAGTGCTGTAGGAGCGCTACCTTAAAGGCATAGGGACTGAGAGAAGCTCGATGGTGCAACAATCAAGGAGTGTATCTCAGCAGAGAGTGTCAGTGGTATCTCAAAGAGATCAGGTGCAGGTCTCAGAGAGAGGTAGGGAGTCTCAAGGAGCGTCAGGAGGTCTCTAGCAGTTGGGAGTATCATGGATCAGGTTTCTTCTATAGGGGCATCAGAAAGAGTCATGGTTTAGGTGGAGGATGGTTCTCCGGGCACAACTGAAGCGATGGCTAGTGTAGGGGCAGATGAGGACTAGAATGAAATTTTTTAGGATTCAGTCATTGAATTTAGAAGAGTTAGACGAGCTCTTGGGTTTTGGAGGTGCCCGCAAGTTGCAGAGGTATCCGAGATGGCTTCGAAGAGGGCCATAGAGTGTAAAGAATTCGAAGGGGCAGCAATGGTGTTCGAGGTGCAACGATAGGCTCAGCATTACAGCATTGAGTGGTTGGCCTCGAGGAACTTGATGATAGAGATAACTTCTACGGCATCAGATGGACTTCGGATATAGGTGGAGCTCCATAGTGGTGGCTTCATAATTGAAAAAAAAATTGGCATGAGTTCAGAGCATCGGTGATGCATAGTTTTAGATGGAGCGATGCGTACAGATGGACAGACATAGCTCTAAGGAGATCGTGTCAGATGGTACAGCATGTGCCGGTGCAGAAATGCTGTAGGTTCTCCAAAAAAATCTAGAGAAAGTGATGCAGCTGCTAAGCAGAAGGGATCCTACAATTTTAGGATGGTGCCAAGAAGCAAGCCAAGGTCTTCAGCAGTGGAGGTGGTCATTCCAAAGGCCTCAAGGGTGCACGACAGCTGAAGAGGATTGACGGAAGCGATGTTTGCACAGGTGCTGTCGAGTGCGCAAGGATAGCGGGATCGTGCAGGAGGTCATTGTCGAGGTGTTTGCCAAGACTTAGGGCACCAAGGTGGAGATTATGTAGATTTTTGGTGCTCCCAAGCTTTAGGAGGCCACGAAAGGAGTCAGGGTGTTGGCTCTAGGGATTCCAGGGACTTGGTTGGTGCTTTAGAGACCTGGGATACAAGGTAAAGCAAGAAACCAAAGTCGGAGAATCAAGACTATAGAAAAAATTTTTTCTATAGATTAACTAGCTCAATCCAAAACTGGATCGGCTAAGTCTCAGAGCACAGGCAAAATAGAGAGCTGCGCATTCGGGACTGCTGGCATGGCACAGGACTGGTCGGCTCAATTTCAGCACTGAGCTGGCTCAGTGCATGGGCAGAGTTACATGAGGGTCTATTTTGGGCTAGGGTCTGGGTTGATTCTAGGGGTCTTAAGGCCTAGTTTGAGAGGTCTTAAGGTAGCTAATTCATATATGGGTCGGGTCTAGGTCCAGAGGATGAGAGCATGGGAGACATGGGTGTACATGGGTTCGGTAAGTGCTTTTATGTATTGGATTAGTCAGAGGAGTTTTTGGTCGGGCCTAATGGCTATGTATAAATACATAGGTTGTATTAGAGTTTCGTAATGCTATGAATGTTAGAATATAAACCTTTTCTTCCTCAACTCTCTTCTTCTCTTCTCTCTAGAGTTGCCGCTCCAGGGTTCTTGAAGAAGCCCTAGAGAAGGAAGGCGTCTCCCTCAAGCCCAAGGAGGGAGGCGCCCCATCACAGATTTAGGTGGAGGATCGATGGTTTGCTGCCCATAGAGAATGTCGTAGGTTTCTTCTGGTCCATGCTAAAGATCAAGAGCTTCCACAATATGATATTGGTGCTGTGATGTCAAGGATGATTGACGTTCGAGTGATATCA
This sequence comes from Cocos nucifera, assembly GCA_006176705.1. Taxonomy (NCBI): domain Eukaryota; kingdom Viridiplantae; phylum Streptophyta; class Magnoliopsida; order Arecales; family Arecaceae; genus Cocos; species Cocos nucifera. The sequence goes on along the minus strand of QRFJ01000729.1, from coordinate 348,900 downwards.
TGAGTCTACAATTTGGTATCAGAGCTAGGTGATGCCTGAAATATTATGGATGGCAAACTGATCTCCACTTTCGACTGAGGACTGAACACTTCCTTGATTTCTTCATCTAGCTCTGCATTGGGAAGCCATTGGATGGCCCGCAACTTTTTCTAGAGCATCCTTCTCCTGGCAGATATTAAACTATTAGATGTATGACCTGGAAAGCCAATTATTGGTTGACACATTATATTTTTTTAAGAATATAAGTTTGTACTTGATTTATTATAATTAAAATTATAGGCAATTATTTTTATTTTAGAGTAAAGCATCCTAGAATCGTCAAAGAAATTTATGATCAATGACATATTTTTGAGAGTTGAGAATTTAAGATATGTGTCATTATAGATTAATTCCTAAATGCTCCCAGTTGATGATCATCATGGGGACAGTGATTGATCCAATTAGACTAATGCATAGATCACTTTCCTTTTGGATAGATGGATCTTGAGTCTATAGTGTGGTGATACTGAAGCGAGAGTATAGGTGGTTGATAGAGATCAATAGTACTGAGCGTGGCCAAGAACAAGAAGTTACTTGGATATTTATTCACTCATCAGTGACTATCTTGATACTGTAGTTATGTGAGTGGTTCTTTAAACTACGGTGCTTAGACTGCTCATAGTAGGATTGCTGCAGTTTAACTACACATAAACATGGTCTTTAGCCATATGAATCCTTGTAGTGGACATTGGCTATAATAGGTTTACTGTAGGAATAGGATGTGCACTTATGGAGGATCTATCAGCCTTAGTTGTTGAAGAGTAGTCCTATACAATCTAAGAGGCTGAGTCCATAAGCCTGTGGCCATAACGGCATGATATTGGAAAGGAATTTCCATGGGATTCATGATTGGACTCAAGCTAATTAAATCTTGCATATGACGGATGCTTAGGATTTGATGAGTTTCGATAACTTGCATCCTGTCGAGACTCTCGATAAGAGAACTTGATCACATGGTAACTACACTTAGAGGTTCATTTTTTTATTCTACTAGGTTGCCACTATATGCGGCTAGGCATTATTGGTAGATTGTAAAATCTCACTAGGATCATTTTCGGATCAACGATCCTTATTGGGTTGGGTTGGAATCGTTCTAGTCCATTGAAAGGAGTTTTGATGATACTATGATGGAGATCATGGTATATCTCACTACCAGACAGAATAGAACTTGAGGGGTCACACATGGAAGGAGCATATCCTGATCAATGGCTTGGGCTATAATCAAATTATCAATTTGATTGATAATTTGAATCTAGAAACTGCTAATTTGTGAGGTTACAAATTTAGTAATTGCTAATTGTTAGCATGAGTGACTTAATTGCAAGTGTTGCAATTCAACTAGATCTGATTAAATTATGGATCAAGTCTTAATTAATTTATATTAGATTTAATTTAATTAGACTTGAATTAATTTAAGGCTTATTGAGTTTGATTATCCAAGTTGGACTTGGATTTCAATCCTGATTGGAGTAGGTTTGACAGTTAGACTTTTCGAATTTAATTTGATTCGAGCTTGAATATGATTTGGATCGAACCCAAATTAAACTCAATTGATTTAGACCACCTAAGCCACCTTTCTTGAGGTTCTTTCTCTTGTTTCCACATAGAAAAAGAGAGGGCATGCATGGAGATGCATGCCCCTTATCTTGTGCTTGCATGAGATAAGGAAAGACTCTTCTTGATAGAGTTTGACTCAAAATCAAGTTGGGATCAATTTCTTATCAGATTGGAAAGGTGGGGGGTATGGGAGATGGGTTTTGTGTGACAAAAATAAGAGAAAGAAAAGGAGGCGTGTGCAAAAAAGGATGGATACGTGGTTGTTTCTTCCAGCCGCAAGTCGTCTCAACACCACATACCTTTCTCCCTTCTTTCTTCCATCTTCATGCCCCATATCCTCTAAGATCAGATTTGAGAGACGGTTTGAGAGAGAAGAAGAGAAGAAGAAGGGTTCTTCTTCCTTTTCTGGGTGTTCTGAATAAATTTTGAAAAAGTTGCGCGAAGGGTTTGCACAGCAGATTTTCTTCTTCAAGATCTTGAAGAAGAAGATTGTTGATCCAAGTAAGAAGTAAGGCTTGTAAGGTGCTAGCACTCTAGTGGCCTCAGTGTTTTAATTGGGATACTCTATATGGATACCAGTAGAGGCCGGGCACTTGCACGGCTACATCTGAAACCCTGGGCATCCACAAGATCCAATCCAAGCAAGATAATGGAAAGCGGTTTAGGTATCATCCTTTTCTTTCCTAGTTATGATTTTAGATCTATTTATAAAATTTATTCATGTATGTTAATTGATCCTTAGATGATTTTTTGATTAGATCAAAGCATGTTTTAATATTAAAATTATTTTAGTATTTATCTTCTACTGCTTCCTTTCATGAGATGAATTTTGCATGTGAATCACCTAGAAATCCTTCAAGTGGTATTAGAGCTACGTCGATTTTTAATATATATGAAATAAATTTAGATCTGATTTCATTATAGATCTAAATATTTGAATTGATTAAAATCAATTTTATGCTAAAAGATTATTCTAGCAAAAGATTGATCGATTTTGAAAATAGTTTTCAAAATAATTAAATCTATAATCTTAGATCTAATTTTACATGTATTCAGTATGTCTTACATCTTAATTTAAATGTATTAGATACATACCATGATTGTTTTAGATCTGAAAATACTATATGAGATATATCTTTGATGAATTTTAGATCTAGAACATCAATATGATTAAACTAGTCCTAGTTCTATGTAATTAGGGTTATTGAAAAGGTATTTTCAAATAATTTTAATCATATGTTCAGATCTGAATATGCATGTATGAGATGTATGCAAAGTTAATTTTAGATCTGAAATCAATATATGATATATATATATATATATATATTATGAATTTTAGATCTAGAAAACTATATATGATATTAGGTTTATCTAAAATTGTTTCAAGATCATAAGCCATTAATTCATATACTTGAACCTAATCTAAAAAATTAGTTTTAGAATCTGAAATTTAGATTTTGCATGAGGGTAAGGGTTGAACAAATTAGGTCTAGTGATTGACTACAATTAGATTCGTTGATTAGATCAGGTTAGAACCCTAATCGATTTGAGTAGTTGACTGAACCCAATCAATAGTTGATTTGGATTCGGTCAAAGGGGCTCAAAATCAATTTTAGTTATAGTTGGTCACATCAATTCATATTTGATATGAGTCAATTAACTTAAGATCAAATTTGGCTTACTGGATTGAGCTCAAGTAGCTAGGCTAACCTATTCAATTCTGATTGACCAACTGGTGTCTAAGATAAGTTTGGCATTTTTGCCTGGTGGTTTTTAATTGAGAGCATGCTTACTTGGCCAATTCATTGGTGTCTAAGGAAAGCATCGATAGACCCTCCCATTGATCTCACTTACCTGGCCAACTTAGTCGATTAAGTCTTGACTGAGGTTGCTTCATCATTCGAGTTCATCCATGCCAACTAGGTTAGATCAGACATGAGATGTACTGACCTAAATGAGGTTAGATCATACATGAGATGTGCTGACCCAAACCAGATTAATCAAACATGAGATGTGTTGATCCAAACTAGGTTAGTTAGACATGAGATGTCCTAACCTTAGATAGACCAATCATTTACATGAGATGTAAGTGTGTTGCCCAGATAGACAACCCAAGAGGGGGGGAGGATGAATTGGGTTTTCAAAAATTAAAACAGATATGTATAGTGCTAAATGATTAAAATCTAAGTGAATCAAGTATAAAAGTAAATAGAAGATAAAATTAAGAGCACACACATAATTAAGAGAATTTTATAGTGGTTCGGTGCTCTCCCAGCACCTACGTCCACTCCTCAAGCATACTCTTGAGAATTTCACTATAATCCTGCAAGATTACAGTCAGATAGTTTTCTCAGGCTCACTATCCAAAAATTCAGTTGACTTTTTCCTAGGTTCACCAACCACAACCATTACAAGAATCAGATGAATCAATCTAAATAAATAGAGGGGTGAAAAAGCCCCAAAACCCAAGTTTCAGCCCCTGCTAAAATCAAGTACATGGAAAGAGAAAAAAATTTTTACAACTTGAAATGCCTCTTTGAATGAGTAGAAAAGTTGTCCTTACAGTTCGTTGAAAGTCTCTTTGAATGTGTGGAGTTAATACACTTGAGGATTCTTCAAAGCTTGAGAGAACAGATTGATTGGAGATTAGGTATTCGTTCAAGAATAGAGCGTGCTTTTCTTTCTCTTTTGTTTTTCTCTTGTTTTGAAAAATAATCTTTCTTCCTTTTATATCTCCAGCATTTTCTTTTTTCTGATGTTGATTAGAGTTCAGAAAAGCAAAATTTGACCGTTGGAGAGCAGCAACTAGCCGTTGGAATGAAAAAATCCAATCTGGAATGCCTTGTCAAAAAGTTGTTGTCGTGTCTCGAGACCTCTCAGTTTGTCTCGAGACATCTCACCAGGTTATAAGGCCTCTTGGGTTGATCAAGAGAGCTCTCATCTTCAGTCGCATGAAAAATCATCTTTCTAGAAAAAATGGCTCATTTGAGATTGGGATATCTTGGTTCTAAACGAGATGTCTCGTTGGAACTGCGGGATCTCTCGAAAATCATGTGAGACCTCTCGCTCTAAAGGTACAAAAATTGAATTTCTATTACCTGAGATCGAGACGTCTCGAGATTCACTCGAGACTTCTCAAAATCGAGCCAGAACTATGTTTGCTACGTGCCAGTCTACTCGAGAGCTCTCAAAAAAAATTTGAGACATCTCGAAGACTGCTCCAAGATAATTTTAGGAGATTTGAATTTTATTTGATTTCTACTTTATGTCTTTCTTGTTTTGGTCAAAGCGCTCTCTTTCTTCTGATATTAAAATACTTAAAATAAAATATATTGGTAATCACTTGCTTTAATATTTGGTCATCATCAAAATCACTTAGGAGATCAACAATCTTCCCCTTTTTGATGATGACAAAATATTAAGCAAGCCATAAAAGGAATGTAAGCAATGTATATCAAGAACTAATGAATGCAAAATTTTTGTGCTAAAGCTCCCCCTTAGTGTATGCTCTCATGAAATGAATAGGATTTGAATAACATTCTTTTCATTTTGTATTTGTTCATTTCAATCATTTCATTTTCTAAAAGTTTCTTTTTGTGAATTTGTATTTTTGATTTGAATGATTATACGTTTGTATTTTGTATGTTAGATTTAATTATGCATTTGCATATTTCTCCTTAATATTTCTCCCTTTTTGTCGGCATCAAAATCACAACAATAAGAGAATCATAAAAAGGTAAGAGCATGAAAAAGATTGAATTAGGAGTGTTTAGGATGATAGAGGGAGACCAAAAAATAATCCAAAAAGTTTAAGATTAAATATTTTTATAGAAGATCACATACACCAAGCTCATCCCAAATTTTAGAGAATCTATCTTCACTTAGAGGTTTTGTAAAAATGTCAGCTAATTAATTTTTAGTTGAAACAAATTCAAGCATAATGTTATTATTTTGAACATGATCTCTAATGAAATGATGTTTAATTTCAATGTGTTTAGTTCTTGAATGTTGAATAGGATTTTTGTCAGATTTATGGCACTAGTGTTATCACATTTAATAGGTATCTTGTTTTGCTTAATTCCAAAGTCTTCGAGTTGTTGTTTGAACCAAAGTATTTTCGCACAGCAACTTTCCATAGCAACATATTCGGCCTCAACCATTAATAGTGCTACAGAGTTTTGCTTTTTGCTATATCAAGAGATCAAGTTCAATCCTAAAAATTGACAAGTACCACTGGTACTCTTTCTATCAATTTTACATCCTCCATAGTCTGCACCAGTGTATCCAATCAATTCAATGAAAGATTGTTTTGAGTACCAAAGACCTAAGTTGTGTGTGTAGATCAAATATCTAAAAATTCTTTTAATAGCTAATAAGTGTGATTCTTTAGGGTTAGATTGAAATCTAACACACATGCACACACTAAATAATATATCAGGTCTACTTGCAGTTAAGTAAGGATCCTATCATACCTCTATAGAGCTTTTCATTTACATTCTTACCATTCTCATCTTTATCAAGTTTGCAAGAAGGGCTCATGGGTATGCCGATTTTCTTTCCATTTTTCATGCCAAACTTCTTGAGCATCTGCTTGATGTACTTTGTTTGGCTAAAGAAAATGCCTTCCATTTATTGTTTGACTTGTAGTCCAAGGAAGAAATTCAGCTCCCCCATCATGCTCATTTCAAATTCACTCTACATCAACTTAGCAAACTCTTGACAAAGAATTTCATCAATAGCTCCGAATATGATGTCATCCACATATATTCAAACTACAAGAAGGTCATTATTTTTCATTTTTAAAAATAGTGTGGTGTCTACACTTCCTTTGATGAAATTATTTTGTAATAAGAATTTGCTCAATCTCTCATACCAAACTCTAGGTACTTGTTTAAGTCCATAGAGTGCTTTATTTAACTTATATACATCATTGGAAAGTGAATGATTTTTAAATTTAGATGGTTGTTCTACAAATACTTCTTCGGTAATATAACCATTTAAAAAGACACTTTTCACATCCATTTGAAATAATTTAAAATTCATATAGTAGACAAAAGTAAGTAACAATCTTATAGCCTCTAATCTTGCTACAAGTGCATATGTTTCATCAAAGTTAATTTTTTCTTCTTGATTATATCCTTTAGCAACTAATCTAGCTTTATTTTTTACAACATTACCATATTCATCTAATTTGTTCCTAAATACCCATTTTGTACCAATTATAGGATGATTTATGGGCCTGTTTACAAGAGTCCATACATTATTTCTTTCAAATTGGTTTAGTTTATCTTGCATGGCTAGCATCCAATTAGTGTCTTGTTCAGCTTCTTCTATGTTTTTAGATTCTATTTGAGAAACAAATGCAAGGTAATCAAATGTATCCTTAAAAGAGGATCTAGTTCTTACCCCTTGTGAAGAATCACCTAAAATCAATTTCTTTGGGTGATTATGCGCATACCTCCACTTCTTGGGTAGATCTCTATGATCATTAGATGCTTCAATCTCAACATCCTTATCTTGTTCAATGATTGTTGTAGAGTTATCTTTATCATGAATGATATTGTCCCTTAAGTTTAGCTCCTTCATTCCATCTTCGAGAATTCCTATATCATCAACAAAAACATCTTCTTTTCTCGAAGAATGATTGTTAGCTTCATCAAAAATGACATGTATTGATTCTTCAACAACTAAAAATTGTTTGTTGAAGACTCTATATGCTTTGCTACATATAGAGTATCCAAGGAATATACCTTCATCTACCTTAGTATCAAATTTGCCTAGATTATCTTTACCATTGTTATGAATAAAATATTTGCAACCAAAAATATGAAAATAATTAATATTAGATCTTTTACCTTTTCAAAGCTTATAGGGGGTTTTCTTTAAAATCGGACGAATAGAAACTCTATTTAGGATGTAACATGCTGTGTTAATGGCTTCAGCCCAAAAAATTTGGGTAGATTCCCTTCACATATCATGGTACGGGCCATATGAACTAAGGTTCTATTCTTTCTTTCAATAACTCCATTTTGTTGAGGGGTTTTAGGTGCTGAAAAATTATATTCTATGTCATGTTCATTGCAAAATTCTTCAAAGTATTTGTTTTCAAATTCTGTGCCATAATCACTATGGATACATACCATAGTAGAGTTCTTTTCATTTGTTATTTTCTTGTAAAACTTTAAAAATAATGAAAATGCTTCATCTATGTGAGCTAAAAATATAACTCAAGTAAAATGAGAATAATTATCAATAATTACTAGACCATACTTCTTTCCTCCTAGGCTTGTAGTCCTAGTAGGTCCAAACAAATCCATATGAATCAATTCAAGAGGCCTAGAAGTTGAAACTACATTTTTGGATTTGAAACACTTTCTAGTTTGTTTTTCAAATTGGCAAGCATCACAAACATGATCAATTTGAAAATTTAGTTTTGGTAGCACCTTAACTAAGTCTTTATTATGCAATTTATAAAGAGTATGTAGGCTAGTATGACCTAATCTTCGGTGCCAAAGCCAACTAGTTTCTTTTATATTAGCATTTATTGCAACTAGGCATTTGCTACTCTTCATGGCAATTTCATCAAGATTCATCATGTAGATGTTCCCATGCCTATATCCAATGAATTTTAAACTATCATCTAAGGAACTAGATACTTTGCACAAAGAAGATTCAAATGAGACTTTAAAACCACTATCATATAATTGACTAATACTAAGCAAGTTATGTTTTAAATTATCAACTAATAATACATTATCTATAAAGGTCGAAGGAGTAATCTGAATTTTATCATAGCCAATTATTTTACCTTTGCCATTATCGCTAAAGGTGACTACTCCCCCTTCCTTTCTTTCTAGGATGATGAATTGTTGCTTATCACCCGACATATGCCTTGAGCAGCCGCTATCTAAATACTAATCCCATTTTGATCCTTGGGCTGCAAGGCATTCCTGCATAAACAATCAAGTGATAATTTTAGGTACCCAAGTCTTCTTAGATCCTTTAGGGTTAGTAGCCATGGTTTCTTTTGGAACCTAAATGCTTTTAACATGCTTTTTATTAACTCTTCTAGTATTGCATTCAAAAGACTTGTGTCCTACCTTTTTGCATTTAAAGCAAATTATATGAGAAGTGCTATTTGTGATGGGTGCAGTGAAGAAATTTTTTAGAAGCTTGGTTTTGTCTTTGGGTTTATATCCTAGTCCGGCCTTATCATAAACTCCTCTTTGACTATTTAAAATCATTTGCAATTTTTTAGAACTACAAGTAATCTATCAACTAAAGGCTTTAATTTATCCAATTCATCCTTTAGGATTTTGTTTTCTTCTTTTAACTTATTGTGGCTACTAATTACCTCTTTCTTTTCTTTCAAGAGTGTTTGAGTCATTTCCTTAAAATTTTTATTTTTTAAGCTTATCTTTTTGAAATCTTTCATCAAATCATAAAAAGCATCTTGAAGCTCATCAAAGATAAAATCTGAATCAAAAGTGGAGGATACCTCATCATCTTGTGCCATGAAATATAAGTTTGCTTCGTTTTGATTTTCTTCCTCCGTGCTTGACTCATTGCTGTCGCTCCAAGTTGCTAACATGGCTTTCCTTTTTATTCTTTTTGGCCCCTTCTTCAACAGAGGACATTTAGCCCTAAAATATCCTAGCTTCTTGCATTCATAGCAAGTGGGATGATCTCTCTCTTTTTCTTTTTTTTTCTTCCTGCTGGCTTCTCCTCTAATGAAGTTTCTCTTCTTGAATCCTTATCTTCTGCTTCCCATAAATTTCTTAAATTTTTTGATCACCAGAGCCATGTCTTCATCATTTTCCTCACTAGTGGATAGATCATCTTCTTCTTCATCAGCCATGGATTTCAGTGCTATCGTTTTCTTCTTCTTGTTGTCTTCCTCATTGTGCCGACTCATGGCTAGCTCATGTGTCATCAAGGATCCAATGAGCTCCTCTAGTGGCAGTGTGTTCAGATCCTTTGCCTCCTGGATGGCTGTTCAGATCCTTTGCCTCCTGGATGGCTGTTATTTTAGCTTCCCATAACCTAGGCAAAGATCTGAGGATCTTTCTCACCAATTCACTGTTAGTGTAAACTTTACCTAAGCTTTTTAAACCATTTATAATATCAGTGAATCTTGTGTACGTGCTAGTAATAGATTCAGTGGGGTCAATTTTAAATAATTCATATTGGTGAACTAGCATGTTAATTTTAGTTTTTTTTACTTGATTTGTCCCTTCATGTGTGACCTCAAGTCTATCTCAAATTTTCTTTATAGAATTGCAAGTGGAGATTCGATTAAACTCGTTTGTATTAAGGGCACAATAGAGTATATTCATTACCTTGGCATTTAATTGGACAAGTTTCTTGTTTGTTTCATCCTAATCCTTCTTCGACTTAGGAGAGGATGTGCTATTGACAATGATTGTAGGTGTGTGTGGGCCATTAACAATGACACTCCATATGTCATAGTCAAGAGCTTGAATGAAAATGTGCATGCAAGCTTTTCAATAGGTACAGTTGGATCCATTAAAAAGAGGTGGCCTATTTATGGATTGCCTTTCAGCAAGTGAACCTCCTAGTTGGGTTGATATAATCTTTATCTCTAGTTGATAAGATCAAAAATTAGTAGAGAACTAAGGCTTTAATACCAGTTGTTGCCCAGATAGACAACCCAAGAGGGAGGGAAGGGCGTAAATTGAGTTTTCAAAAATTAAAACAGATATGTGTAGTGCTAAATGATTAAAACCTAAGTGAATCAAGTGTAAGAGCAAACAGAAAATACAATTAAGAGCACACATACAAACAAGAGAATTTTATAGTGGTTCGGTGCTCTCCCAGCACCTACGTCCACTCTCCAAGCACACTCTTGGGAATTTCACTATAATCACATAAGATTACAGTCGGATAGTTTTTTTGAGCTTACTATCCAAAAATTCAATTGGTTTTTTTCTAGGTTCACCAACCACAATCCTTACAAGAATCAGACGAATCAATCTGAATAAACAAAGGGGTGAAAAAGCCCCAAAACCCAAGTTTCAGCCCCTACTGAAACCAAGTACATGAAAAGAGGAAAAGAAATGTTACAACTCGAAATGCCCCTTTGAATGAGCAGAAAAGTTATTTTTGTAGCTTGTTGAAAGCCGCTTTGAATGTGTAGAGTTAATGCACTTGAGGATTCTTCAAAGCTTGAGAGAATAGATTGATTGGAGATTGGATATTCATTCAAGAATAGAGCATACTTTTCTTTCTCTTATTTTAAAAAATAATCTTTCTTCCTTTTATATCTCCAACATTTTCTTTTTTCTGATGATGATTGGAGTTCAGAAAAAGCAAAATCTGGTAGTGGGAGAGTAGTAACTAGACGTTGGAACAAAAAAAATATGATCTAGAATGCCCCATCAAAAAGCTGTTGCTGTGTCTCGAGACCTCTTGGTTTGTCTCAAGATATCTTGCCAGGTTACAAGGTCTCTTGAATTGATTAGGAGAGCTCTCATCTTCAGTCACACAAAAAATCACCTTTCTAGAAAAAATGGCTCACTTAAGATCGAGACGTCTCACTGGAACCGTGAGACCTCTTGAGAATCCTGCGAGACCTCTCGCTCTTAGAGCACAGAAATTGGATTTCTATTGCCTAAGATCAAGATGTCTCGAGATTTACTCGAGACTTCTCAAAATTGAGCCAGAACTCCATTTGCTGCGTACCAGTCCACTCGAGAGCTCTCGAAAAAAATCCGAGACATCTCGAAGACTGCTCCAAGGCAATTTTAGGAGATTTGAATTTCATTTGATTTTTACTTTATGTCTTCCTTATTTTGATCAAAGAGTTCTCTTTCTTTTGATATTGGAATACTTAAAATAAAATATATTAGTAATCACTTGCTTTAATGTTTGGTCATCATCAAAATCACTTAGGGGGTTAACAAAGTGACTATGTAAAAGAGATCTAAATAAAACCTCCTCAATAATATTAAGTTGAGGGATTTTCCATGATTGTAGAGTACCATGTCCTCTTTGATATCGATTGTTCTCGATTAAATATAGTGGTTTAGTTACATCAGGGGAGAAGCAACCACTCTATTGTTGCGGGATGAAGATGAGGTTGGGTCCAAGATCTATCAGGTGAGGGTCCAATGATGGCTTCACTCATGCCAATAGTGGGTCTGACTTAACTAAGAAATGAGGTCAAGATCTATTAGGTGAGGTCTCAGAACTTAGAGATCAAGTCTACTATAATTTGCATGAGATACCAATCGGTGAGACCGCAGTACCCACTAGGAACCCTAGTAGCATAGAGGTTTTCACTTCCCAACCCGAGGAGTATTGAGATTCGAAGAAATAGTATGAGTCTAATTTATTTCTTAAAGTCCCTAGAATAAATTTTAAAATCTAGTACAAACATCTAATTGGGATCCTCTTATCTCTTCAATTTATAGCTCAACTTCAAACCCCATAGCCCGAATAGAGTCCAACTAGACTAGGACTTTGTTACTTATGAGTCTACTGGTCTAGGACTCTATTAAATTATAACTTACTAAGAGTTAATAAGTAGAAATGTCAAGAGTCTCACTTGACTGGGTCTCTAGGAGTTCCATTGGATTGGGTCTTTGGAGTCCAAATGGACTGGGACTCTCTCAAATTGCAATAGTTGCTAAATTATTTGATTTGATCAAATATTAAGATTGGATCCTAATCAAGTTAAATCAGATTTAATTTGATTAGATTTACATTTGAATTTGACTTAGACTGGGTTTCACTAGTCTAATAGCATTGGACTCGATAAATATTTGATTTATCTTGAAACCCAAATCCAATTGAATTAGACCAAGTCCTAGATTCAACCATTTAACTATAATGAAATACAAAAAACTAACTTAGGACTTCAGAATGGTTCTGAACTCTAGAAAAGGTTAGGGCATGTTCTTAACCAGAATCTCTTATGTTACCAAACCATCCAATCGCTGAAATATTTGGTGCTTGATAATCAGATGGATGACATCAATTAGATTAGATGCTATATCTTGGCTTTAGTGCCTACATGAGGACATTAAGACTTCAGGGCTATGACAACTCACCTACAAGAGTTCTATGTGAGCAGAGCTGGACTGCATGTTAAGTAGTCTGTCCATGATCATTTTTGACAATGGTTAAGGACCTGAATAAGCTTGAGAAGCTTAAGATGACCATGCATAAGAAACTCAAGTAGATTTGATCCAGTAGTTCCTTAATGGTTCATTTGGTCAGTTTATAGTAAACTGCCATATGAATGAGAATGATAGTGCATTACTGAAATTGCTGAATGCATGTTGGTAATCATTAAGAAGATCTTGAAGAGTTCAAAGGGCAGTGTTCTTACGATGAAAAATCTAATTCCAGAAGAGAGTCTCTTAGAATAAGAGGTCTATAGGAGAATGAGCCAAAGAAGGATCTTCTCAAAGAGAAGGCATCAAGCAAAGGAAAGTATTTTTGCTGTAGTACTGATGGCCACTTAGATAGAAATTATTTTTCTATCTAGATAGCCTAAAAGAGAAGGATGAAACACCTTGTGAAGGTATGTTAGATCTATTTACATGTTGATGTACTCAGATAGTGATGTGCCATAGGATCTGAGAGATCAATGGATGAGATAAACCTATGTATATGTGGTTCCTCATGTAAGGTTATTTTGATGAGGACAGGAAATACAAACTTGGAAAAAGCTCATCTCTTTGACACATGAATTTTGAGTTTATAGATCCTGCCTTCAAGAAAAATTGACTAAACTATTTCTTATGGGACATAGAGAGAGGACCACTACATACAGACACATTTGATGGAAAATCCCTTGAGGTTCTACGATTGGATCGAGGTGTACACCTTAATGGGAATTTAGGGATTATCTCATGAAAATGGTATAGTCTTATAGTGGACTACTCCTCGATTATCTCAGTTCAATGGGATATTGGAAAGGAGTATAAGGATTCTATTCGATATGGTCTGGTCCATAATGAGGTTCACTCATTAACCCTTACTTCTTTACGAACATACTTTAATTTATTGAATAGGGAACTAATATACTTACCAATAGACCACAATGTGATTATGATCTGTCATACCACATTCTAAGAAAATAGTTTATCTAAGATGGTGGTAGTGGGAGGAAATTGATCTCGAAGAGAAAGTCTCTTAAAGGCAACAAGTTAGAGATTTGGTTGTACCTATTCATTCTAAGCCAGTTAGTGTAGGACGTCGACCATCTTGTAGATCTAGTAAGGTCTCCCATCCTCATGAAATATACTTGGATATGCTTTTAGAGAATGTAGAGAAAGTGTTCCATATAGGATATAGGGATCAAGAAGTTGATCCTAAGACCTATGATGAGATGATGTATGACATCGATTCTGAGAAATGGATAAAAGCATTATAGTCAATGGTTGACTTGATGCATTCCAGCAAAATCTAACCTAAGCGGATCCACCAGAGGGTATTGTATCCATTGGGTGCAAATAGATCTACAAAAGGCAATTAAATATAGTCGAATGTAAAAATTATTTTCTTAATAGATATCTTTTGAAGATATCTATATGAATCAGCCTAATGGATTTTACTTCCAGTGATGAAGATCACAAGATCTGCAAGCTGCATGGATCCATTTTTAGATTAATGCAAGCATCTCAGAGTTGGATTGATGCGATCAAAATACTTGATTTCATAAAAAATAAGGAGGAACCTTAAATTTTCAAAAGGGTTAGTGGAAGGATAAGATTCCCTTAATTGGAAGAAGTATTTTCATGCTAACTTCGATCAAGAGTTGGTTGTCTAAAGAGTCCTCCACAAAAATCTAGAGAAAGCATCTACATATGAAGGTCTATAGAGATAGATTTAATAGGATGCTAGGCCTTTCACAAAGAAAAATATATAAAGGAGGTCCTGAAGAGATTTAGCATGAAAACTCCAAGAGGGATTTGGTCCCTTGGACATGGCATTAGTCTCTTCGAGAAAATATGTTCTAGCACCTATGAGGAGATTCACCTCATGAACTAAATCCCCGCCCTTTAGCTAAAGAGAGCCTCATGAATGTCATGCAACGTACTCGATCTTGTTGTGAGTGTCACGAGCAAAAATTAGTTGAATCTAGGTGTACGATACTGGATAGCTATGAAGAACATCTTTTAGTACTTGAGAAGCACAAAGGATTTGTTTTTGATTTTTGGAGGAGGAATTTGAGTTTTATGGGCACACATGTTAGTATCTTGTGTCTAACACTGATTGTAGAGAGCCTAGATTAGGATGTGCACAATGTGTGGATTGGTAGATTGGAAGAGTTCTAAATAACCAATCATTGCAGGAAGCTAAGTTAGTCACTACTTTCAAAGGTGCTAGGTAAAGTCTTATGGTCCAAGTAACTTTGTTGCAATTTGATGTTATGAGATGTTATCATAGTGACAATGTTGGCATCATAGCCTTTTGTTTATGGAGCCTGGGTCTCACCAGAATACCCAATACATGGAAAAAGAGACTTTAAATAATATGCAACTATTTCGACATGGAAGATATCAAGGTAAAGAGAGTAGACCCTATGGAAACATGGAGGACCCACACTAAGGCATTTAGCCAAATAAAGACTGAAGTCCATCCTGAGAAGATAGAACTTAGGTTTGTGGTGATTGGCTTTAGATCAAGTGGGATAGATGTGTAACCTAAAAAGAGAATTGTTGGATGACACATTGTATTTTTCTAGGATATAAGTTTATACTTGATTTATTCAAATTAAAATTATGGATAATTATTTTTATTCTAAGGTAATGTGTCCTAGAATCGTCCAAAAAATTAATAGCCAATGACACATATTCTCAAGAGTTGAGAATTTATGACATATATTATTATAGATTAATTCCTAAATGCTCTCAGTCAATGATCATCATAGGGATGGTGATTGATTTGATTAAACTGGTGCATGGATCGCTTCCCATTTGAGTAGACAGGTCTTGAGTCTACACTATGGAAACATTGGAGCGAGAGTGTAGGTGGTTAATAGAGATCAATGATACTAAACATGAACAAGAACGAGAAGTCACTTGGATGTATACTCATACGTCAGTGACTATCTTGATGCTATAATTGTGTGAGTAGTTCTTGAAGAAAAATCCTGATTTTTCAGATCAGGTTCGTCCAGATCTGATTAGATCAAGAGATATATTTCAAAATTTTTTATCTTTGATCTAGATCAAATATGGGATGTTTCAGATCTGATTATTATTATTTTAGAAATTAAATAAAATCTAGATAAATTAAATCAAATTTAATTTACCTTGATATGGGTAATCCTATTACCCGTTGATGATCCTGTATGCAGTGGAAGGTTCTGGATCTAGCCACGCAAGTGCCTGGCCTCTATCGGTGTCCACTCGGACTGAATCTGGAGATCCTCTTCTTCTCTATCACGTCTTCAAAAATCAGATCTGGATCTAATCTGGAGGATCTTCAAAACTCCTTTTGAAGATCGACAGTCATACTTTGCAGCAGTGCAACATTCTAGCTTTCAGTCGTATTTCTTTGATCTGAATCGCACCAACTAAAAGTCCAAAACTCCTTTTGGACGTGGAGAGGAAGGGGAGAAGGTGGTTTGGCATGGAAGAAGAGGGGAGAGATAGCCTTGGGCGTGGAGAATTATGATTGCTTTCAATCACTTCCAATCACTATCTGGGTTGGGCGTAGGATCTTATTTATAGACTGTCTGTGATCCAACTTCTCTTCTTCCCAACCAATCATAACTCTTTGTGAAATCAGATCTAAATCTGATTGGTGGGAATAGAGTCTCCTAGATTCCTACTTAGAGGGCACCTAAGACCAGTCAAAGTTGGTTCTTAGGAGAACTCTAATTGGAATCCAAAAAGGAGATGGAGTCCCTATCCAACAGGGACTCCTAGGCGCCTCCAACTTGGGCACACGCCAAGGGTGGCATGCGCCCTCTTCCTTACCAGGTTCTGGTAGGGGGACAGGCCCCCACCAGCTCTCCAATAGGTGCATGACATGTGGTCAAAAGTCAAAGTGTCAATGGTCAATATTTGACCAATCAAAGGTAGACTTTTGACCAAAGTCAAAGAATAAGAAATGGCAGGTGACCAAAAATGGCAGATAATGTCTTACAAAATAAGACAACCTTTTCTGATTTAGACAACCTCCAGTCAGACCATATGAAAGCCTCTGATTGAGCACAAACTTCTTTGGCTCAGACAGGACAACTTATTTATGATAGTAAAAGAAGAACGTTAGGTTCAATCGAGTGCTAGCACGATTTTCTTGAACCTAATTGAATCTCATTCAGATCAATTGAACTAGATCAGTTCAATTGATGATCACCAGATTCAAACCCTTGTTTGTGTGATCCAGTTAGGTTCAGTTCTGTATGGTAATGGGATATGTCATGATCTCTATCATCGACATCATCGAAACTCCTTTCGATGGATCAGAACTCTTCTGATTCAAATAGCTAGAATGATCGATCATCTAAATCATTCTAATTGCTCCCAAAATCCACCAGTGACATCTAGCAGTATATGGTGGCAACCCATCAGAGCTAAATGCAAACCTCTTGGTGCAGCTACCTGTGTGATTAAGTTCCTTCTATCTTGAGCCCCGATCAGATTAGGGTTAAGGTAAACTCGTCAAACCCTAGTTTCTATCATATGATGTAATCATTCGATTCGAGTCTAATGTGAAAATCTAAATAGAAACTCTTTCTATTATTTCACTCTGCCATGGTCCATGGACTTCTGAACTTGATTCTCATGATTATCATAGGGCTACTCCTCTACCACCGAGGTAGATAGATTCATCTTGATGCAATCCAATTCCTACAATGAACATGTCATAGCCAACATACACCTTAGGATTCCATATGGCTAGGAGACCGAGTAATGGTGTAGTCAAACTATAACACCCTCAAGGTGAACTGTCGATGCACCTCAGGTCAAAAAATCAGACACACTACTACAGCATCGAGTCAGTCATTGACGAGAAGGTAGACTTCCTAATGACTACTCGAAGTGATCACGCTCAGTGCCCTCGTTCTCTAACGAATACATGTACTCTCGCTCTGGTGTCTCCACACCATAGACTTACGACTTATCTACTAAAGAGAAGCGATCGTACACCAACCTTCTAGATCAATCACCATCCTCGTGATGATCATATGGTCGGGAGCATTTTATGAGTTAATAATGATTATTCATGTCTTAAATTTTCAACTCTTGAAAATATGAATTATCATTACCATTAACTCAAAGAATGTATCACAGACACTAAATACACATATGTGATAGAAAATAATCCATTTTATTGATATTAGTCAAAATTACAATTTTGCCCCTAGAAGTGTATTACAAGTGTCAACCAATTCTAGCTTCTAGGGCACATATATCTAACAATCTCCTACTTATCCTAAAGCCAATTGGCTACAAGTCTAAGTCCCATCTTCTCAAGGTGGGCTTCAAACTTCTGCTGGCCCAACGGCTTTGTTAGTGGGTCTGTCACATTGTCTGTGGAGTTGACTCTATTGACCTCGACGTAACCCTTCTCGAGGTAATCACGGATGAGGTGGTATCATTGTTTACTTGGAACTTTTTCAGCTGACAGCAACACCATTGCACATAAACAGACTCTCAGATGTCAACTTTTGATCATCTATATCGGACATGAAATCTGAGTCTGTGTATCACTGGACTTGGAGTTCTCCGTTACCAAAGACCAACATCATATCCTTAGTTCTTCTCAAGTACTTAAGGATACATTTCACAGAAGTCCAGTGTTCTTCACCTGGATTTGACTGATATCTGCTTGTGACACTCACAGCATGGGCTATATCAGGTCGTGTACATAGCATGGCATACATGAGGCTCCCTATTGCAGAAGCATAAGGGATCTTGCTCATGCGTTCTATTTCCTCAGGTGTGCTAGGGCACATCTTCTTGGAAAGATGAATACCATGTCTGAAGGGTATTAATCCCCTCTTAGAGTTTTCCATACTAAACCTCTTTAGTACTTTCTCTATGTACATCTTCTGTGAAAGTCCTAGCATCCTATTCGGTCTATCCCTATAGACCTTAATTCCTAGAATAAAGGATGCTTCGCCTAGGTCTTTCATGGAGAATTCCTTGGACAACCATAATTTGACTGTTGTCATAATGGGAATATCATTCCCAATAAGGAGGATGTCATCCACGTACAATACGAGGAAGACAACAGCGCTCCCACTGACCTTTTTGAAAACACATGGTTCCTCTTCATTTTTGATGAAACCAAACATTTTGATCACATCATTGAAACGAGTGTTCCAGCTCCGAGATGCTTGCTTAAGTCCATATATGGACCTTTGCAGCTTGCAAACCTTGTGATCAGTATCACTGGATGTGAAACCTAGCGGCTGTTCCATATAGATATCTTCCTCAAGATATCCATTTAAGAATGCCGTTTTCACATCCATTTGCCATATTTCATAATCGAAATAGGCTGCAATGGCAAGCAATGTGTGGATGGATTTTAGCATAGCCACTGGAAAAAGGTATCCTGATAGTCAATGCCTTCACATTGACTATAACCTTTTGCCACTAGTCTAGCCTTGAATGTCTCCACATTTCCATCTGCACCAATCTTTCTCTTGAAGATCCATTTACACCCAATAGGTACTATACCTTCTGGTGGATCTACCAAGGTCCAGACTTGGTTTGAGTGCATCGAGTCAATTTCTGACTGCATTGCCTCTAGCCATTTCTCAGGAGTCGATATCTGATATCGCCTCATTGTAGGTTTTGGGATCATCACCATGAGCACCATTACCTACGAGGAAATATTTCCTCTACGTCCTCTGAAATAATACCTAAGTATCTTTCAGGAGGACGGAAAACTCTTTCCGATCTATGAGGTGGAGGAGGTAGTGTTCTTATTGGCTCAACCTGATTTGGTTCCAATTAATCCTTAGCTCGTTGTACTTGTGAGACTTTCTCATCAAGCTTGATCTGCCTTTCCAATGCCGCTATCTTGAATAAACTATTTTTCAAGAAAGATGGCATGTCGACTCACAATCACATTATGGTCTTCTGGAATGTAGAAATAGTATCCTAATGACTCTTTAGGATATCCTATGAATCGAGCTCTGAAGGACCTAAACTCTAACTTGTCCGCTTGTTGTCTTTTGACATGAGCCGGACAACCCAAATTCTGAGATGACTCAGACTTGGTTTCTTACCATGCCATATCTCATACGGTGTGGTAGGAACGGTTTTAGAGGAAACCCTATTTAGTAGATAAATTGAAGTTAACAATGAGTGTCCCCAAAGAAAATCAGGGAGGTCTGTGAAGCTCATCATGGATCGAACCATATCCAATAGGGTCCGATTTCTCCATTCTGAAAACCTCGTTGAGTTGAGGTGTTCCTGGTGGAGTCCATTGAGAGACTATGCCATTTTTCTTTAGATAGTCTAGGAATTTTCGGCTAAGGTATTCACCTCCTCGATCTGATCGAAGAACCTTAATGGGTTTTTCAGTTTATTTTTCTACTTCATGTCTGAATTCTTTGAACTTTTCAAAAGCTTCAGACTTATGTCTCATAAGATACACATACCCATACCTAGACAGATCATCGGTAAAGGTAATGAAGTAGACAAAATTGCCTCTAGCCGGCACATCAAATGGGCCGCACACATCTGTATGTACTAGGGCAAGGAGATCTGTGGCCCTCTCCCCATGTCCAACAAAAGGGAGTTTGGTCATTTTGCCTTGAAGACAAGATTCACAAGTTGGATATGACTCGAAAGTCAATGGACTCAATAGCCCATTTTTCTCCAATTTGTTGATCCTATCTTCTGCTATATGACCTAATCTCAGGTGCCATAGATATCTGTCATGTTTGGACTATCCCTAGGTCGTTTGGCATTCATGTTTTGCTCGATAGTTAGAACAGGTACATCAATATGTAGCTGATAAAGACCATTAATAAGGAAACCATTTGCAATTTTATTTCTTTCATAAAGAATGTTACAATGGTCCTTAAAGAAGGTAATCACATAGCCTTCTTGTGCTAAGCATGAAACAGAAATCAAATTTCTGCTAGCTGCAGGCACATAATAACAGTCTTTCAAAACTAAGTCTAAACCAGATGGTAATCGAAGAGGGTATGTTCCCACTGGCTACTGCAGCAACTCTTGCTCCATTACCGATGCGTAGGATCATGTCTCCATCCCTCAGCCTCCTGCTATCCTCAAGACCCTGCATGAAAGTGCACAGATGAGCACTAGAACCAGAGTCAAGCACCCAACTGGATGCAGAAGAAACCATAAGGTTAGACTCAATAACGAGCATACCTCCAGAAGGACCTTCCTTCTTGTTCTTCAGGGTGGCCAGGTAAGTAGGGCAGTTCCGCTTCCAATGGCCGTCGCTGTTGCAATGGAAACACTTTCCTTTGATAGCGGCTTTCATCTTCGGCTCTGCCTTCTTCTTCTTTGTTCCTTCCACCTTCTGCTTTTTCAGACTTCTTTTTCTTTCCATAAGACTTTCTTTTGGAAGAAGTCCATTCCATAGCAAGAACTGAAGCCTTTAGAACCTTTCATAGAAAGCTCAGCGGTAACCAGCATATTCATTAATTCAGGCCAAGAAATTTTGAAGTTTATGCATGTGGTAATTCATGATGAATTGCCCATATGCATCAGTCAAGGATTGCAGAATAATATCATTCTGCAGGTCCAAGTCTAACTTCACACCAAGCTTCTCAAGCTCTTCCATGTTCTTGATCATTGTCAGACAGTGATCTTGGACTGACTGCCCATCACGCATCTTAGCCTTAAAAAGTCATTTCGTGACTTGATATTTGGCTGCATGACTCTGTTCACCAAACATCTCCTGCAGGTGAGCCAACATTTGGCGAGCAGTCTCGATATCTTCATGTTGGCGCTGGAGCTCATCAGACATCGAGCCCAACATGTAATATCTGGCCTTATTATCTTCGTCTATCCATTTTTTCAGAGACGCTCTCTGTTCAATAGATGGATGGGCTGGTAAGGTGGGAGGGTTCCTGGTCCAATACATGGGTTAACTTCTCGAAACCCAAAACTATTTTGTAGTTTCTGAGCCAATCTTTATAATTGGGTCTGGTCAGTCTATGTGTGTCCAGGATACGTGCCAATGGATTGGACGCAGACATTTTCCTATAGAGAGTCAAAGATTCTAGTTAGATACTGTAATTATGACTTGACCAATTTATTTAGGGATTTTATTTTTAAACAAATTAGCTTCCACTATTTTCTCGGATCCCTACACTCCCTCTGTAGAGATGCAAAAATCTCCACGATTAATGATTTCTAGTGGGTGGTGCGGTCTCACCAACTGACTCATCACCTCACCTAACAGTTATTGGTGATGGGTTAGCCAATGAGTGAACAACTCTTGTTCAATGATTCTCTAATCATGGTGCACCCAAACTTGGTCTCTAATTCATGAATCTCACCGTATCCAGAATATTGATCCACTCCTTAGTTAAGTCAGACCCACCATTTGCATAGACTGGGTTCCTAATTGAGTCTCTCACCGTATCCGAAATATTGAGCCCAACTCATCCTCCAGCCCATAGCATCCAATGCCTAATAGACATGGTTGCATCTTCCCGGTGCAACTGAGCCACTGTATCCAGCCGAGAACAATCAACCTTGGGAAGGGCCCGCACATGTCTACAATGGTGGAAGACCTCAGACTTAATCTTTTCTTAGGAAGAATTGATTCAGGTCTCATTAAACTAGACTTGTCATAGTCATAACAATTATGACTAACCTAGTGGCATGGGTTAGCTCGGATTATTGACCACCTCAGATCAGAACTGTGTCAACAGATATGGCCAGGTAAGTGAGACCGATGGAAGGAATATGCCATTAACTCGTACAAGAATGCATTCAGGTCGAGTAGCTTCCAATTAAAAATCAGTCGGTCGTATGT
Source organism: Cocos nucifera (assembly GCA_006176705.1). NCBI lineage: Eukaryota > Viridiplantae > Streptophyta > Magnoliopsida > Arecales > Arecaceae > Cocos > Cocos nucifera. Next base: position 326,346 of record QRFJ01000729.1, on the reverse strand, counting down.
GCCAAACTTACCTTAGACACCAAATTGTTGAGCCAGAACCAATTGGGTTAGCCTACAATCCAGACTCTAACCTCTGAGCCTAATTAGGTCTTGCTTGATCGTGACTCGATCTTGACCCAGACTTAATCCTATTAGGCTGGTCAATTTAAGCATTGTTGATCCCATCTAACCAACTCTTGATTCGGTTTGATCAACCGCTTAGACCTAATTGAGCTACCCAAGCCCGAACCCAGTATTATGAATATGTCTTAGATCTGAAATTCTCAATTTTAGACCTAATTGAATATTCCATAATCTTAATTTTTAATTAAGTAGGGTTCATAAACAAAATATGCACAATAAATCCTAGGGTTTCAGGATCTAGGGTTTTGCAGAAAGTAAGTTTTGGATTTTTGATTAAGGACGAACACGCAGCACCCCTACACATCATAAGAACACCCCATCGAATGGAAAGAGAGGGTCTTTAAACCCTTCTTCATTCTTATGACCGGACGGCCAAGAGGAATGCCTTAATCAGGAACATGCAATACTACAAAATAGTTTTAGATCTATATCATATATCTCATATACAAATTAGATCTAATCATGGCATATTTTGCATACATCTCATGTATCGAATCATGCATATTTTCAGATCTAAATTATCTCATAATAATCTAAAAAATTAGATTTAAATTGATCTAATCAAAATAAATTCTAATCTAGATAATTATGTAGAACTATTCTACAACTAGTCTAGACATGCATCAATCATATCTCATATGATATTTAAAATTAAATAATTTTATTTGCTATTTTTTTAGATATTATTATAACCATTATAATATCAAAAAATAATAAATAAATAGATCTAAAATATGATTTAATCAGATTAAATCAAAAACATGCAAGACTATTCTATAGAACTATTCTATTTTAGAACTAGTCATGCATATTTCCTAATCTTAGATCCAAATCATTTAATTTTAATTTTTTTCTGATTTTAGATCTGATCACATCTCATGTGACATCTAAAATCATTTATTTTTTAATTAAAATAAATTTAAAATCAGATCTAAACACTTTTAGAACCTTGGCTCTGATACTAGTTGAAGGAAAATCCTGATTTTCCGATCCAGGTTCGTTCAGATCTGATCAGATCAAGAGATATATTTCAAAAAAAAAATTTTTGATCTAGATCAGATCTTGATATATTTTAAATCTGATTATTATTATTTTAAAAATTAAAATAAAATCTAGATAAATTAAATCAAATTTAATTTACCTGTGATATGGGTAATCCTATTACCCATTGATGATCCTGTATGCAGCGGAAGGTTCTGGATCTAGCCACGCAAGTGCCTGGCCTCTATCGATATCCACTTGGACTGGATCTAGAGATCCTCTTCTTCTCTATCATGTCTTCCAAAAATTAGATCTGGATCTGATCTGGAGGATCTTCAAAACTTCTTTTGAAGATCAGCAGTCGTCCTTTGCAGCAGTGCAGCCTTCTAGCTTTCAGTCGCCTTTCTTTGATCTGGAATCACACCAACCAAAAAGTCCAAAACTCCTTTTGGATGTAGAGAGGAAGGGGAGAAGGTGGTTTGGCATGGAGGAAGAGGGGAGAGGCAGCCTTGGGGCATGGGAATTGTGATTCTTTCAATCACTTCCAATCACTAATCTGGGTTGGGCGCAGGGTCTTATTTATAGACTGTCTGTGATCCAACTTCTCTTCTTCCCAACCAATCACAACTCTTTATGAAATCAGATCTAAATCTGATTGGTGAAAATAGAGTCCCCTAGGATTCCTCCTTAGAGGGCACCTAAGACCAGTCAAAGTTGGTTCTTAGGAGAACTCTAATTGGAATCCAAAAAGGAGATGGAGTCCCTATCCAACAGGGACTCCTAGGCGCCTCCAACTTGGGCACACGCCAAGGGTGGCATGCGCCCTCTTCCTTGCCAGGTTCTAGGCAGGGGGACAGGCCCCCACCAGCTCTCCAATAGGTGCGTGACATGTGGTCAAAAGTCAAAGTGTCAATGGTCAACATTTGACCAGTCAAAGGTAGACTTTTGACCAAAGTCAAAGAACAAGAAATGGCAGGTGACCAAAAATGGCAGGTAATGTCTTACAAAATAAGACAACCTTTTTCTAACTTGGACAACCTCCAGTCAGACCATATGAAGGCCTCTGATTGAGCACAAACTCCTTTGGCTCAGACAGGACAACTTATTTATGATAGTAAAAGAAGAACGTTAGGTTCAATCGAGTGCTAGCATGATTTTCTTGAACCTAATTGAATCTCATTCAGATCAATTGAACTAGATCAGTTCAATTGATGATCACCAGATTCAAACCCTTGTTTGTGTGATCCCAGTTAGGTTCAGTTCTATATGGTAATGGGATATGTCATGATCTCTATCATCGACATCATCGAAACTTCCTTTCGATGGATCAGAACTCTTCTGATTCGAACAGCTAGAATGATCGATCATCTAAATCATTCTAATTGCTCCCAAAATCCATCCAGTGACACCTAGCAGTATATGGTGGCAACCCATCAGAGCTGAATGCGAACCTCTTGGTGCAGCTACCTATGTGATTAAGTTCTTCTATCTTGAGCCCGATCAGATTAGGGTTAAGGTAAACTCGTCAAACCCTAGTCTTCTATCATATGATGTAATCATTCGATTCGAGTCCGATGTGAAAATCTAAATAGAAACTCTTTCTATTATTTCACTCTGCCATGGCCATGGACTTCTGGACTTGATTCTCATGATCATCATAGGGCTGCTCCTCTACCACCGAGGTAGATAGATTCCATCTTGATGCAATCCAGTTCCTACAATGAACATGTCATAGCCAACATACACCTCAGGGTTCCATATGGCTAGGAGACCGAGTAATGGTGTAGTCAAACTATAACACCCTCAAGGTGAACTACCGATGCACCTCAGGTCAAAGAACCAGACACACTACTGCAGCATCGAGTCAGTCATTGACGAGAAGGTAGACTCCCTAATGACTACTCGAAGTGGTCACGCTCAATGCCCTCATTCTCTCTAACGAGTACCTATACTCTCGCTCCAGTGTCTCCACACCATAGACTTAAGACTCATCTACTAAAGAGAAGCGATTGTACACCAACCTTCCGGATCAATCACCATCCTCGTGATGATCCTATGGTCGGGAGCATTTTATGAGTTAATAATGATTATTCATATCTTAAATTTTCAACTCTTGAAAATATGAATTATCATTACCATTAACTCAAAGGATGTATCACAGACACTAAATACACATATGTGATAGAAAATAACCCATTTTATTGATATTAGTCAAAATTATAATTTTGCCCCTAGAAGTGTATTACAAGTGTCAGCCAATTCTAGCTTCTAGGGCACATATATCTAATAGTTCTTTGACCTACGGTGCTTTGGCTACTCATAGTGGGATTGCTATAGTTTAACTATACAAAAACATGGTCCCTAGCTATATGGGTCTTTATAGTGGATATTGGCTACAGTAGATTCACTATAGGAGTAGGGTGTGCATGAAGGAACCAGATCTAGGATTTTAGGGCTAGATCTTGAAACTTTCTAGATCTTGAAACTTTCTTAAGATTTGGTAGCGAAAGATTGGAATAAATCAAAATTTATTATTAAAATCAAAGATTACCCTACATCTAGTATCCTATTACATGATTATGGCATGAGATTAAATCAAAAATCCAAAAACAAATGATAGAGGAGAAGGTGCTGATCACATCAACACAGATCTACATTAGATCTATTGCATATATGTAAGATAGGATCTGATCCATATTACCTATGCAAGTTAGACATTCTAATCCATATTACCTATGCAAGTTAGACATTCTAACTTACTGATCTAGGCTGAAGGATGAAGATCCAAGCCGCACATGCTTCTAGTCTCTAAGAGATGTCCACACAATCCTACGAACCCCGATCAGAAGTCCGATGTAGGAAATCAGCACAGTATGCTAGTACTATGCTGATCCTTCTTTGATGGTCGATCCAGTACTTCCTTCTTCTAGATTTGGACTCTCCAAAGATTAAAAGAAAGAAGAGAGATTTTAAATCTAAGATACTCTCAAAAAAATCTCAAAAGTGGAGGAAAAAGGATGAATGAAAGAAATCCTAAAAGAAGACCCTCTTCTTCTTTTTTTCTTCTCTCACCTAGATACCTGGATTGGTGTCTATGAAAAACCTAGCACCCAAGAACCTTTTCTCCATGATTTTCACATGCCCAAAACCTCTCTCTATGATCTATAATCTATTCAAAATCAGACCAAAATGAGCCATATATATAGAGATATGGAAGAGTTTTGTCTAGGTCAAATTTCTAGATAAGGCAGGACCATATTTGGCAAGTTGTTGGGGCACCCAAGACTTGGGCACCCTCTCCTCATCCCATGCCATGGACCACCTGGTAGGTGCACAAAAACTTCCTTTTTCTACCACAGAAAATCAGAAAAAAAATTAGGTGGGGGGTGGCACAAAGGAAGGAGTTTTAGTTTGTTGGAATTCTATCATATAGAGTCCAAACAAACCATAACAACTTTCCTTCTATAGACCTGCTCCATAACTTATTCCAAATAAGAGAGAGAGAAGGAGAGTGGGCATGCATGAACCATCACAGAGAGAGAATTCTACACCAAAATAGAGAGAGTGTGGGATGTGCGGGGGTCTGGGGCAAATATGGTGCAAGGATGGTGATAAGTGGTAAAAATATACTAATAAAAGTATTAAATTATAAAATAAATTAATCTATTTTATTAAAAATTGATACTTTTATTAATCTTATGCAGGAAAGAAGGCAACCAATGTGAAGATCTCATTTTTCTGGTTCAGATGAAAAAAATTTCAGACAAAACGGACTTCAAACGAGCCCAGAATCGAATTTAAAAAAAAACCGCCGACGCAATGCTGACGTCAGGATGACATCAGCATTTTTCGTGGCGCACGGTGGACCATCTGAAGGGTAATTCGAGAATTTCACAGCATAAAGAGCACGCTGATTGGCTGAAGAATGCGGCGGTCCACGCAACACTAGGCTCGCGCATGGTCTACGGAGGGCAATTTGGGAATTCTGACTGATCCAACGGGCGGTTTTCACTGAAGCTTGATCGGATGGACGAGAAGAAGATGCTGATGGACGGCATCCGCAGCTCCCGATCGAGATCCAATGGTCGAGATTCATTCCAACTAAAACTAAAGGTCTGAAGGCTTATTTCAATGCGATCGGACGGCCCAGATTTGATCCAATGGATGATCCAACGGCTGAGATTAAATCTGACTTGATCTGGGTTATTTTAAGGGATTTTTGAGTGATTTTTGGACCATTTGATCAAGATCTAAAGGGCAGAATTATTCAGATCTTAATTTGAGTTGATTTAGGAGTCCTAAACCTAATTTTTGATGGATTTTAAGGGGAATCAAACACTTCAGCTATAAAAAAAGCCTGTTGCCGTGAAATAAAAAAAAAAAAGAAAAAAGAAAAAAGAGAGAGACGGGGAGAAAGAGAGACGGAGAAAGAGAGAGAGAAAGAATTAGAGAGAGACAAAGAGAGACGGGGAGAAAGAGAGAGGGAGAAAGAGAGAGAGAAAGAGAGAGGAGAGAGATAAAAGAAAAGTGATTTATGAGAAAATCAAAAAAGTTTTTTTTTTAATTTTTCTTCGACGATCAAGACATCAAGGAGCCTCTTCTTCTTCACCAAGTTCTCCACATCAAGAGCAGCAGACAATCAATTTCAGCAATCAAACAGTCTAATTTCTCTATGCTTTTTATTTTATTTACTATTTTTGAATTTGTTATCATGAACTAAATTTTATTTTACTAAGGCTAAGGTGTAGCCACTCTTTTGATGCAATATTCAGTATGATTTATTTTTAAATTTTATTCATGAGGAGTATATAAATCTGATCTTAATGCTTTTAGATTACTGGCCATCTTCTAATTGATCTGATGAACATAGATGTTACGGACCAAGTACATCTATGTTAATGCTTCTTGATTATATACCTTGTATTATGAATCAAATTAGAATTCATATGCATGCAGGAATTTTAGTGCGCTTTGGACGCAGCGTATTTTAATTAGAGGGTTTCACAAAACCTAATGCATTAATATTTATTTAAATTACACCTGGACCAAAGGATAATTAATAAATATTAATAGTTTTGCTATGCCTGGACCAAAGGATAGTGAATAAATTAGGAGACTCCACCGTCACATGAAATAAAATTAATCTAAAAATCTGAATATTGTATTGACTGAGTTGGTGAACCGATTGCCTTAGTAATCCATTGCTCTTGAATTTAAAACCCTAATAATTTACACTCTCTCTATTTAATTAAAAACTTTTAATTATTTTTTTTTATTTTTTTAATTTCTTATTCTCATAAATCGATCTTCTAAATAAAGCATAGGAAAGAGCTTTTCAGTACTTATTTTTTCCAATCCTCTAGGGACGATACTCTACTCATTCACTTTATTACTTGATCGACTGGTGCACTTGCCATAGCTATAAATTAGCACGCATCAAGTTTTTGGCACCGTTGCCGGGGATTGTGTCTAAAATAATATTAAAATTTTGATCCTAGCTTTACTTTAGAAATTTATTTTTAATTTTTATTATTAAAAAAAAAATTTAGTGCATGACACGTACTGGACATAGTAACTTACTACCTTTAGATCCAGAAATTGAAAGAACTATTAGAAGACTACAACAAGAGAGAAACATGGCAGCTGAAGATCCTAACGACATCAATCTAGGATTGGATATGGCGACTGAAGGACAGCATGAAGCTATTCGACCAGTACATCATCCATTAAATGATTACATCACACCATCTGTAGCCGATGCAGCTTCGAGCATCAGGAGACCGCCTGTACGAGCAAACAACTTCGAAATAAAATCGACGATGATCCAGATGATTCAATCAACTGTCCAATTCAGTGGACACATGCATGATGATCCGAATGCCCATATTTCTAATTTTCTTGAACTTTGCGATACTTTTAAAATTAATGGGGTGTCGGATGATGCTATTAGATTAAGGTTATTTCCTTTCTCTTTACGGGATAAAGCTAAAAATTGGCTTCATTCTCTTCCTGCAGGTTCTATCACAACTTGGGATGTCCTAGCCCAAAAATTCTTAGCCAAGTACTTTCCACCTTCCAAGACTGCTAAGATGCGCAACGATATCACTTCTTTTATGCAGATGGACATGGAGACACTATATGAGGCTTGGGAGCATTTCAAGGAACTGCTGAGGAGATGTCCACATCATCAACTACCCGTATGGCTTCAGGTACAAACTTTCTATAATGGTTTATCTCCTACTAATCGATCTATGATTGATGCAGCAGCAGGAGGAACCATTAATCGAAAAATGGAGGAAGAAGCCTTCGATCTGATCGATGAGATGGCATCAAATAGCTATCAATGGCAGACAGAGCGCATGATGCCAAAAAGACTAGCAGCTGTGCAGGGAGTAGATTGCGTGCCAACTTTACTAGCTGAAATTGCAGCCCTTAGAGCCGAAGTCAACAACTTAAAGGGAACAGCTATGCATGTTCAGAGCATTACTTGTGACCTATGTGGAGGAGGACACGATACGAGCAATTGCCAGACAGGTAATCCTTTTGCTAAAACAACTGATACAGCTAATTATATTGGTAATTTTTTCAGGCCGCAACAAAACAATCCCTACTCCAACACATACAATCAAGGGTGGAGGCAGCACCCAAATTTCTCATGGAGCAATCAAAATGCAGCACAACAGCCACCCCCGGGATTCCAAGTACCTGAAAAGAAGTCCAACATGGAAGAGCTGATGGTCAAATTTATGCAAAACCAAGAAGCAACTATAAAAAATTTGGAAGCCAAACTTAGGCAGGACCAAACAGCAGCAATTCGAAACTTGGAGATGCAAATAGGTCAAATGGCTAAGATAATCTCCGAGAGACCTCAAGGATCCTTGCCAAGCAATACGGAGACAAATCCAAGGGAGCAAGTCAATGCTATCACCCTAAGAAGTGGTACAAAGCTGGAGGAGCCACATCAGAAGAAAGAGACTGAAGAGCCAACTACAAATAAGGAACCATCAACTCAAACTTCGTCAGTCACCAAAACAACCAGCAGATGGATGGTCTCCAGGTATACGGTTTGCTGATCCAAATGTGAAGCCCTACGTGCCGCCACTACCATTCCCAGAGAGACAAATACAGCATCCAGATAAGAAATTTTCTAACTTTTTCAAAATTTTAAAGAATTTACATATTAATATTCCTTTTGTAGATGCTATTACTCAAATGCCCAGGTATGCCAAGTTTCTCAAAGAAATCTTAACAAATAAGAAAAAGCTGAAGGAGCATGAGAGAATAAATTTGAATGAAGAATGCTCAGCAATACTTCAAAATAAATTACCACAGAAGCTTAAAAGATCCAGGGAGTTTTACTATCCCCTGCATTATTGGTGATTGTAGTTTTGATAAAGTTTTATGTGATTTAGGAGCAAGCATTAAATCTCATGCCTTTTTCTATTTTCAGGAAGCTGGGTCTAGGAGAACCAAAGCCTACCACTATTACTCTTCAATTAGCCGACAGATCCATTAAATATCCAAGAGGTATAGTGGAGGATGTCTTGGTAAAGGTAAACAAGTTTATTTTTCCTGTTGATTTTATTGTTCTTGATATGGAAGAAGATTATGATGTACCCCTTATTTTAGGGAGACCCTTTTTAGCTACTGGAGGAGCTTTAATAGATGTTCAACAAGAAAAATTAATTCTTAGAGTCCAAGATGAACAAGTTACTTTTAATATTTTCAAAGATACTAAACATCCTGATGATAATCAAACTTATTTTTTAATTGATATTATTGACAATCCATTATATGAGAATTCTGTAGAAAATAGGTTTGAGACTATAAAAGCGAGCAATGTCAAATTGAAAGAAGACTCGATCAAACATGAAAGTATTCCAATTGAAGTGGCACCGGATTGATCCACTTTAGAACTTAAAGAAAGTCAAGCTGAAGACTATAAATCAGAACTACTAGATAGGTTGTTTCTTTTCTTTTTAGTTTTGATCATTTTTCTTTTCTTTTATTTTTCAGTAATTTATTGTTGCTCTTTTACTGCTCTGGTGTGTATTTTCAATTTTGCAGAAAAATCAATGAGAACTCAAGCAAAATTTCAAAGCTCCAAAGAACCAGACTGAATAAAATCAGGTGTATTCCTTCCTATCCTTTATTACATCCTTTATTTTTCTTTCTCCTTTAAGACAATGTAGAACAATAATTAAAAAAAAAAAAAAAAATCATGTGTCAAGAAGAAAATCTTGAGCAAGATAAACTGGATAAGTGATAAAAGATAGAATTATTTGCTAATGAATGTAATGAGTTAAAGAAGTAGATTAGTTGGTCAACTTTTAGCAGCCTACTTAGGTCATTAAAAGATTATTAGCACTTTTTATTGCACATGCACACTAACAAGGCAAAGTAGGTATTGATTATAAGGTCAACTGAGGATTCAATTATCACTGAAAATTGGTAATTAATATACATTCTAATCAAAGAAACTTGAATTTAAGGAAAGAGCTACCTGCCTATAAATAAAGTGCAAAAGATAGAGTATATGTGGATTGCCCAAAGCCTAGTAACTGGGTCTCTGCACCTAGGTCAAGTGTGAAAATTCACGTAAAACGGTGAAGGAAAGGCCAGGATGCTCAGCACAGTAAAAAAAAAAAAAAAAAAAAAAAAAAAAGAAAAGAAAAGAAAAGGCAGTGTGAAAGCTACCTTAATTCATGAGTATAAAATTGAGAATGTATAGAAAATTGACCAAAATAGGTGATAAGAGAGGATACTTTTATTCTTTTAATTTAATACTGAAATGCTAAAGTTAGTCATCACGAACACAAGTGCTATAGATCTTTGATGTACTCTAAGAAAGTTTTTAATTATATTGACTGAAAAATTTGCTTCTGAAGCTCAATGCTTAGTTAGCAGTATTTTCTAAACTTTTTGACCTTTAATCCTAGATTTTATCTTTGTGATGGATAATCTTATTGAAATATGGTATTAAATAAAATATTGCTAAGGGACTAGCAATGACTAAGTTGGGGGGTGTGATAAGTGGTAAAAATATACTAATAAAAGTATTAAATTATAAAATAAATTAATCTATTTTATTAAAAATTGATACTTTTATTAATCTTATGTAGGAAAGAAGGCCACCAATGTGAAGATCTCATTTTTCTGGTTCAGATGAAAAAAATTTCAGGCAAAACGGACTTCAAACGAGCCCAGAATCGAATTTCAAAAAAAAAAAAAAAAAAACCGCCGACGCAACGCTGACGTCAGGATGACGTCAGCATTTTTCGCGGCGCACGGTGGACCATCTGAAGGGTAATTCGGAAATTTCATAGCATAAAGAGCGCTTGCTGATTGGCTGAAGAATGCGGCGGTCCACGCAACACCGGGCTCGCGCACGGTCCACGGAGGGCAATTTGGGAATTCTGGCTGATCCAACGGGCGGTTTTCACTGAAGCTTGATCGGACGGACGAGAAGAAGGCGCTGATGGATGGCATCCGCAGCTCCCGATCGAGATCCAACGGCCGAGATTCATCCCGACATAAAACTAAAGGTCTGAAGGCTTATTTCAACGCGATCGGACGGCCCAGATTCGATCCAATGGATGATCCAACGGCTGATATTAAATCCGACTTGATCTGGGTTATTTTAAGGGGTTTTTGAGTGGTTTTTGGACCGTTTGATCAAGATCTAACGGACAGAATTACTCAGATCTTAATTTGAGTCGATTTAGGAGTCCTAAACCTAATTTTTGATGGATTTTAAGGGGAATCAAACACTTCAGCTATAAAAAAAGCCTGTTGCCGTGAAATAAAAAAAAAAAGAAAGAGAGAAAAAGAGAGAGACGGGGAGAAAGAGAGAGAGAGAAAGAGAGAGAGGGAGAAAAAGAGAGAGAAAGAGAGAGGAGAGAGATAAAAAAAAAAGTGATTTGTGAGAAAATCAAAAAGGGTTTTTTTTATTTTTCTTCAACGATCAAGACATCAAGGAGCCTCTTCTTCTTCACCAAGTTCTCCACATCAAGAGCAGCAGACAATCAATTTCAGCAATCAAACAGTCTAATTTCTTCATGCTTTTTATTTTATTTGCTATTTTTGAATTTGTTATCATGAACTAAATTTTATTTTACTAAGGCTAAGGTGTAGCCACTCTTTTGATGCAATATTCAGTATGATTTATTTTTAAATTTTATTCATGAGGAGTATATAAATCTGATCTTAATGCTTTTAGATTACTGGCCATCTTCTAATTGATCTGATGAACATAGATGTTACGGACCAAGTACATCTATGTTAATGCTTCTTGATTATATACCTTGTATTATGAATCAAATTAGAATTCATATGCATGCGGGAATTTTAGTGCGCTTTGGACGCAGCGTATTTTAATTAGAGGGTTTCACAAAACCTAATGCATTAATATTTATTTAAATTACACCTGGACCAAAGGATAATTAATAAATATTAATAGTTTTGCTATGCCTGGACCAAAGGGTAGTGAATAAATTAGGAGACTCCACCATCACATGAAATAAAATTAATCTAAAAACCTGAATATTGTATTGACTGAGTTGGTGAACCGATTGCCTTAGTAATCCATTGCTCTTGAATTTAAAACCCTAATAATTTACACTCTCTCTATTTAATTAAAAAATTTTAATTATTTTTTTTATTTTTTTTAATTTCTTATTCTCATAAATCGATCTTCTAAATAAAGCATAGGAAAGAGCTTTTCAGTACTTATTTTCCAATCCTCTAGGGACGATACTCTACTCATTCACTTTATTACTTGATCGACTGGTACACTTGCCATAGCTATAAATTAGCACGCATCAGATAGAATCCTAGTCCAACTAGGATTCCATATATGACTTAGTCAAAAATTGATTTCTCAAACCAAATTAAATCAGAAGTAAACCAACCTAATTAAATTAGGTTCTAACCTAATTAAAAACTTAATTAAATTAAATTAAATTATATTTAAATCTAAATTAATTTTTTAATCAAATTAGAAATTGAGTTGACCTAAGTCCTAGTTGAACTAGGACTAGTTCTTTCTTGCACTTGGCTTATCCAATAAACCAATTGGACTTGATCTAATTAAGCCCAAACTAAATCTAATTAAATCATATTTAAATAAACTTAATCTCAACTCTTTGGCTTAATCAAATTAAGCTAATTAGCAATCTAATTGCTAATCGATCCTTCTGTAATACTTGCACTAGATTAAACATCAATCATATTGATCGTTTAACCCTAGAATGATTCTTAATCATTGATCAACCATCCGATCAGATCATGAACTCTAATATGTGTGATCCCATAGGTTCAAACCTAAGCTGATAGTATAGAAATAAATTTTTGTATCAATCAAAGTGATCATCTAGTAATGGTATCCAATAATCGGATAGATCGAATGTGTAGAACAACATCCTTAGAACCCATGTGGATATAGTTTCGATATAATTCAACCCCTTGACCAAAACTCTCGTAGGATACCTCTCAGTTTAACTGTCAACTCTGATCAAACTATCCATATTATATTTTAAAATATTAAATCCATCTCATGGATTACCTTGGCAAAGGTTTTGCTATATTGAAATACTGTGATACATTCTTCTCCAATTCTTGGAGTGGTCAATCCCATCTTGATTACACACCGACTTTGCAAGTACTTAACTATGCCCAAAAATCTTTTCTTATTGAATTAGAAATTCAGTTAGTCCAGTACCAAAGCACAGTGAATTACTTGCAAGTCATTGAGGTGATCTCAGGTCTAAGGGGCACTTATACCTATATCTCATCAAAGATATTCTCGATAGCAGAATGCTCTGAAGTTGATCATGTTCAATGATGATGTACCCCTATATTTCATTTGTATCCATACCAGTGTCTCCATACTCCTTGGTTAAGAGGATAACCAATCTATATGGCATACAACGACCTATGCTCAATAGATGCTGTCGTCCTTATTAATAGTCTATCATTTGGTCGTGAATAGTTTTAAGAACTAATCGATAAATCCTCTCTTTATTTAACCTAAATAGTCTTAAGAACTTCATCACAACAATAAAGTTCATTAGAAGATGAAAACTTATGATAAAAAATATCTAAAATATATTTTATTAATTAATAAATTAATTATAATTACAATATAGCTCAATTATCAATAGGTTGATGATTGACTTTAGAACACATTTTCCAACAACTCCCACTTATCCTAAAGCCACTTGGCACAGTATCTAATACCTATCTTCAACTTGTGGTTGTCGAACTCCTTTATTGCTAGGGCTTTAGTGAGGGGGTCGGTCAAATTCTTCTTTCCATCGATCTTCTGAAGATCGACATCACCTCGATCCATGATCTTCTAGACCAGGTGAAAGCAACACAGAATATGCTTCATCCATTGGTGTGGCTTCTGTTCCTTTGCCTAAGCTATGGCACCAGTGCTATCGTAGTAGAGCAGGACCAGACCATCTAAGGAGGGTGCTACTCCAAGCTTGGTGATGAACTTTCTCAGCCACACAGCTCTCTTCGTGGCATCTGATGTTGCGATGTACTTTGCTATGTAAATAGAGTCTATCATAGTATGCTACTTGAAACTCTTCCAATAGATGGCTCTACCATTCAGAGTAAAGATATAATCCAACATGCTTCTACTATCATCATAGTCAGATTGAAAGCTGAAATCTATAAACTTCATAAGTTTTAGATCTGACTTGCCATAAACCAACCATTGATTCTTAGTATTTCTCAAATACTTAAGGATAGCTTTAACCACTTTTCAGTAGTTTTCTCCAGGATCAGACTGGTATCTACTCACTACTCCTAGTGAATATGCCATGTCTAGTCTTATACATGTCATGGCATACATAATAGATCCCACTATCGAAGCATATAAACTCTACTCATATGCTCTCTCTCTTCAAGAGTTGTTGGACAATCCTTCTTAGAGAGAAATTCCATGGCCTATCGAGAGATAGCTTTTTTTGGAATTCTTCATGCTAAATCTCTTCAGCATAGTATTTATGTACGTGGATTAGGATAATCTAAGCATCTTTTTAGATCTATCTCTATAGATCTTCATTCCTAGAATGTAGGATCCTTCTCCTAAGTCCTTCATGGAGAAATGAGATGACAATCAAATTTTTATTCCCTATAGTGTGGGGATGTCATTTTCGATTAAGAGAATGTCATCCATGTACAAGATAAAAAATATCACTGCTAGACCATTTGTCTATTTTTAAATGTAGGGCTCTTCTCCATTCTTAACGAAGCCATATGTTTTGATCACCTTATCAAAATACATGTTTCAACTCTTAGATGCTTGCTTTAATCCATAAATGGATCTCTAAAGCTTACACACCTTAGACTCATCTGTGGATGTGAATCTCTAAGATTGTATCATATATACCTCTTCAGTCAACTCTTCATTTAGGAAAGTTATCTTCATATCCATCTACCAGATCTCATAGTCCAAATGGACAGTAATTATAAGCATTATTCGAATAGATTTAAGCATTTCCACAGAAGAGAATGTCTCATTAGAGTCAATACCATAACATTGACGATACCTCTTGACAACCAGATGGACTTTATAAATCTCCATCTTTTCATTTGCGTCCCTCTTTCTTTTGAAGATTCACTTACACCTAATGAATTTAATCCCTTTGGGTGGGTCAACCAATGTCTACACATCATTGACCTTCATGGACTCCATTTTGGACTTGATGGTCTCGAGCCATTTCTTGAAATTAGATCTCTACATTGCATCTATATAGATGATCGGATCCTCATCATTCTCATTGAGTTCGATGGGATCACCGTTCCGGACCAAGAAGCCATAGTACCTATCCAACTGATGCAGTACTCTATCGGATTGCCTTAATAGTGTAGGTACATTGGGCTCCAGATCTGATCTAATCAAATCCGACTTAGGTTCAACTATAGGTGTTGGTCTTTTTACCTATTGAATTTCATCAAGTTCAATCTTAAAGGCAACAGTTCCTTCACCAAGAAACTCTTTTTCTAAAAAGATTGCCTTAAGGCTAACGAACATCTTTTGTTATTCAACATGGTAGAAATAGTAATCCTTACTTTCTTTGGAATACACTATAAATATATACTTATCAGACTGGGGTCCAAGCTTATCTGTATGCAAACGTTTGACATAGGCTAGACATTCCTAAACTCATAGGTGAGAGAGTATAGGCTTATGCTCAGTCCATATCTCATATGCAGTCTTTGCGATAGATTTACTCAATGCATTATTCAATATATAACATGCAGTCTCAAAAGCATAACCTCAAAATGAAACAGATAAACTAGCAAACTCCATCATGGATCGAACCATGTCTAACAAGATTTGATTTCTCCTTTCTGATACACCATTATGCTATGGTATTCTTGGAGGAGTCCACTGTGAGAGAATCACATTCTCTCCTAGATATAAAAAGAACTCGCTGGATAGATATTCACCTTCTCGATCCGATTAAAGAGTTTTAATACTCTTTCTAGTTTATTTTTCTACTTCACTTTGAAATCTTTTGAACATTTTAAATGATTCTGACTTATATTTTATCAGATAGATATATCCATATTTGGATAGATCATCTATGAAAGTGATGAAATAAAAATATCCATCTCTGGCACCTGTGCTCATTGGTCCACATACATCGATATGTACAAGATCTAAGATCTCAGTAGCTCTCTCACATTTTTCAGTAAAAGATGACTTGATTATTTTTTCAAGAAGATAGAACTCACAGATTGGAAGTGATTCACAATCACTGACTTCGAGGATTTTCTCTTGGATCAATCTGTTTATCCTATTTTTATTAATGTGACCTAGCCTATGGTGCCATAGGTAGATATCAGAGATATTATCTAATCTAGGATATTTTCTAGAAGTGTACATTATACTTATAGGCTGTAATAAAACGTAAATACCATTTTTTTGTTGTTCTTGCATTATTGTAACATCATTCATAATGATATCATAATAATCTTTTTTTATAGATAAATGATAACCATCTTTGGCCAAAAGGCTAACAGAGATTATATTCATCAAAAAGAAAGGATAATAATGGCATTCATTTAAAAAAATGATATTAGTATTGAGAATAAATTGAATTATTTCCATAGCTAGAACTGGAACAGACCTTCCATCTCCAACATTTAGGAATCGCTCATTACTTTTAAATCTTCTACTAATTTGAAGTTTTTGCAACGTATTGCAAATATGGACTAGACTTCCAATATTTAATATCCAAGTAGAATTATCATAAATAGAAAAATTACAAGGTGTTATCATATAATATTCTTGATCAACAACTACTTCTCATCTCTCTTATTCAGCCTGTTGGGATTATGAAAATCAAGATACTAAGGACAGTTTCTCTTTCAATACCCCTGCTTCTTAAAGTGGAAGCATTCTACCTAATCTAGATTATTCTTGAATCTTATGTTTAAACTAGGCATAAAGGCCCCAGCATGAACCACTTCGTACTGCTGAGCAACATTCAACTTTCAATACTTATTATCGAGTTGGGTCCCATAAGTTTATCACTATCTAACAATGAATGGAGCAACTGTGGTTTGGGTTTAATTACATAAAGGAGAACCAAAAGCCTAATTAGTAATTGATTCATTAAATCTAAAGATTTGAACTTTAATTAAAAGATTTTTCTTACTATTTTATTCGAATTGATAGTCTCTACCTTCAATTCGAGGAATTATCCTAATTTTTTAGTAGGTACTAGAATTCACATAGACTACATAGAAGTTCAACTATGGTTGGTCAATCTAAGTACATCTAAGGGTAGGTTCATAATCAATTATTTCTTCAAATAATTTTTAGTAATTTAATTTTATCCCAGGTATCTTTTTAATAGGCTAGGGCCTCCACTAAAAGTCCTAGTTAGGTCCAACCATTAACATGATCATACTTGGTCCGTCTAACTAATGAATGATTAAGTCCAACTATGATTGATCAACCTAATCAACATTTAGAGAGACACGACCAAAAAATCATATTATGAATGATAATTTTATTAGCAGATAAGCACCAAGCCTATGGGCCTTCAATGATTATCCAACTAATGGATCCATTATCATCCATTTAATGGAAGGCTATGATCTAGTTATCACCATAATTATTTTATTTTAAGAACCTAATAATTTTAGAAGATTTTAATTTAAGGACGAGAGAAGGTCAGATGAACTAGCTTATCATGATCCTCCCACTAGCTTCAGCAAGTCAGCTTAAGAGAGACCATTAATAGGCTGGTCTACGAGCACCTAAATCAGTCACACTGATTTATCTAACTAACATGGATCAGCTCAAATAGTCAAGTGATTTGATCAAAATATAATTTCATCAAGAGGCCAGATAAGTTCGATCAGTGGGAGGGTATGCCAAAGCTTGCCTTAGACACCATCAGAAATGACCAAGTAAGTGGGCTGCTAATTAAAGACCATCGATCTGGTTTACCTTAGACACCAACTAGTTTAATTAGTCTCAATTAGATTAACCTAATAGTTCATGCTAAACCACGTAGCCAAGAATCAAGTTCATCTTCGATCTTGTTAAAGACATGGACTTGACCAACTACAACTACTATAATTGATCTAGAAAATTCTTGACCTAATCTAAGACAATAATTAGTTAGATTTAGTCAATTCTTTAATTAAGTTCATTCTTTAATCAAATCTTAAGTCTAATTCAATTAATAGACCTAATCTCCACTAATTCATTTACCGAATGTATTATAATTTATATCTTAGGATCTTCAATTCATAATTCTAGATCCTAATCAAACAACTTCTTAATTCTTAATTAAGTTTTGGAGTAAGGATTGGGATTCAATTTTTTAAAAATAATTTTTATATTTAAAAAATATTTTTATAATATGGTTCCACCAATTAAGTTGCATATTTGATTCATAATCAATATGCAAGTAAGATAAGTATGAAACTACTTTAAATCTAATCTAAATAGGTTCATGTAATTGAAATAATTTCAACTCCAATCAATCATAAATTGTCTTAGATCAAATCTAATACATTTATGATGATTAAAATTAGATTAAAATATTTTTAATTAGATCATAAAATTCTTTAGATCTGATCTAAAATTTTATGATTAATATTTTAGATCAGCACATACTAGGATAACCTCTCCACTATAAGGGATAAATCTTACAACAGGATAACCTTATAATCAGTCTGTACAATCTAAAACTTTTATTTTTAGATATAAAATTCTTTTAAATCTAATATATCATAAATAAAATTAAATCATATCTAATAAATTTATGATAAAAAATAGATCTACACGAACTAAGACAACCTCTCCACTATAAGGGGTAAACCTTATAGTAGGATAACCTTATATCAGTTCATGTGATCATAATTTTTAATTTTAAATTTAATAATTAGATTATAAATTATATCTAATCTAAAAAATAATCTAAACATGCAAAAATAATCATGTAATATCAATCTAGGCTCTGATACTAATTGAAGGAACTAGATATAGGATTTTAGGGCTAGATCTTAAAACTTTTTCAAGATCTGATAGCAAAAAATTAGAATAAATCAAAATTTTTTCTTAAAATCAAAGATTACCCTACATCTAATATCCTATTATATGATTATGGTATGAGATTAAATCAGAAATCAAAAATCATATGATAGATGAGAAGGTGTTGATCACATCAACATAGATCTACATTAGATCTGTTGTATATATGTAAGATAGGATCAGATCCATATTATCTATGCAAGTTAGATATTCTAACTTATTGATCTAAGCTAAAGTATGAAGATCCAAGCCACACATGTATCCAACCTCTAAGAGATATCCACACGAGCCCACGAATCTCGATCAGAAGTCCGATGCAGAAAATTAGCAAGTATGCTAGTACTGTGCTAATCCTTCTTTGATGATCGATCCGGTGCATTCTTCTTCTAGATTTGAACTTTTCAAAGATAGAAAAGAAGAGAAGAGATTTTAGATCTGAGACACTCTCAAAAAAAATCTCAAAAGTGGAGGAAAAAGGATGAATGAAAGAAACCCTAGAAAAAGACAATCTTCTTCTTCTTTCTTCTCTCACTTAGACACTTGGATTGGTGTCTATGAAAAACCTAGCACCAAAGAACTTTTTTCCTATGATTTTTACACACCTAAAATCTCTCTCTATGTCTACAATTTGTTCAAAAATCAGATCAAAATAAGCCATATATATAGAGATATGGAAGAGTTTTGTCTAGGTCAAATTCCTAGACAAGATAGGACCGTATTTGGCAAGTTATTGGGGTGCCCAACACTTGGGCATCCCCTCCTCATCCCATGCTGTGGACTACCTGGTAGGTGCACAAAAACTTTCTTTTTATACCATAAAAAATCAAAAAAAAAATTAGGTGGGGGGTGGCACAAAGGAAGGAGTTTTAGTTTGTTAGGATTCTATCATATAGAGTCCAAACAAACCATAACAACTTTCCTTCTATAGACTTGGTCCACAACTTTTTCCAAATAAGAGAGAGAGAAGGAGAGTGGACATCCATGAACCATCAGAGAGAGAGGATTCTATGCCAAAATAGAGAGAGTGTGGGATGTGTTGGGGCGTGGGGCAAATGTGGTGCAAGGATGGAATCCTAGTCCTGTTAGGATTCCATATATGACTTTGTCAAAAATTGATTTCTTAAATCAAATTAAATCAGAAGTAAATCAATCTAATTAAATTAGATCCTAACATAATTAAAAATTTAATTAAATTAGATTAAATTATATTTAAATCTAAATTAATTTTTAATTAAATTAGAAATTGGGTTAACCCAAGTCCTAGTTGAACTAGGACTAGTTCTTTATTGCACTTGGCTTATCCAATAAACCAACTAGACTTGATCCAATCAAGTCCAATCCAAATTTGATTAAATCATATTTAATTAGACTTAATCTCAATCCTCTGATTTAATCAAATTAAGTCAATTAGCAATCCAATTGCTAATCGATCCTCCGACAATACTTGCACTAGGTTAAACATCAATTGTATTGATCGTTTAATCCTAGAATGATTTTTAATCATCAATCAAATATCTGATCAGATCATGAACTCTAATGTGTGTGATCTCCTAAATTTGAATCTAAGCTGATATTATAGAAATAAATTTTTATACCAATTAAAGTGACCATCTAGTAATAGTACCCAACGATCGGATAGGTCGAATGTGTAGAACAACATCCTTAGAACCCATGTGGATATAGTTTTTATATAATTCATCTTCTTGACCAAAATGCTCGTAGGATACCATAAAGTTTAACTATCAACTCTGATCAGCCTGTCCATATTGTATTTCAAAATATCAAATCCATCTCATGAATTATCCTGGCTAAGATTTTGCTATACTAAAATACAGTAATACATTCTTCTCTAACTCTTGGAGTGGTTAATTCCATCTTGATTAAACACTAACTTCGTAAGTACTTGATTGTGTCCAAAAATCTTTTCTTACTGAATTAAAAATTTAGTTAGTCTGGTACCAAAGCATAGTGAGTTGCTTGCAAGTTGCTAAGGTGATTTCAGGTCAAAGAAATATTTATACCTATATCCCATCAGAGATATTCTCGATTGTAAAATGCTCTAGAGTTGGTCATGTTTAATGATGATGTATACTTACATCTCACCTATATGCCATATTAGTATCTCCACACTCTTTGGTTAAGAGGACAACCAATCTATTTGGCATCCAGTGATCTATGCTCGATAGACACTGTCATCCTTATTAACAGCCTATCATTTAGTCGTGAATAGTTTCAAAGATAAATCGATAAATCCTCTCTTTATCGAACCTAAATAGTCCTAAGGACTTCATCATAATAATGAAGTTCGTTAGAAGATGAAAATTTATAATAAAAAATGCTAAAAATATATTTTATTAATTAATAAATTAATTATAATTATAATATAGCTCAACCATCAAGAGACTGACGATTGGCTTTGGAACATATTTTTTAATAGTGCAGTTATAGGAGATTTATTAATCTCAAAAGTTAAGTAGTCCCATACAACCAAGAGGTAGAGTCCATAAATCTGTGGCCATAATAGCATGATATTAGAAAAGAGTTTCCATAGGATTCACGATTGGACTCAAGATAATTAAGTCTTACATGTGATGGATGCTTAGGATTTGATGAGTTTTCAGGACCTTCATTCTATCAGAACACTTGATAGAAGGATTTGATCACATGGTAACTACACCTAGGGATTCATTTTTCTATTCTACTGAGTTGCCACTATATACTGCTAGGCATCACTAATGGATTGTGAGAACTCACTAGAATTATTTTTAGATCAATGATCTTTATTGGGTTGAGTTGAAATCATTCTAGTCCATCGAAAGGAGTTTTAATGATGCTGTGATGGAGATCACGATATGTCTCACTATCAGATAGAATAAAACTTAAGGGGTCACATGCAAAATAAGCATGTCCTGATCAATGGCTTGGATCATAATCAAATTATCAATTTGATTGATGATTTGAATTTAGAAACTGCTAATTTATAAAGGTTACAAATTTAGTAACCGCTAATTGTTAGCATGAGAACTTAATTATAAGTATTGCAATTCAATTGAGCCTAATTAAATTATGAATCAATTTTTAATTAATTTTAATTTAATTTAATTTAATTGAGCTTAAATTAATTTAAGATTTATTAGATTTAATTATTCAAGTTAGACTTGGATTTCAATCTTGATTGGATCAGGTTTGATAGTCTTTCTGAATTTGATTCAATTCAGGCTCAAATACGATTTGGATCAAACCCAAATTATACCCAATTGATTTAGACCACCTAAGCCACCTTTCTTGGGCTTCTCTCTCTTATTTTCACATAGAAAGAGAGAGGGCATGTGTGGAGACGTGTGCCCCTTCTCTTGTACGTGCATGAGATAAGGAGGAGGCGCTAGTTGGCACCTCCCCTTAAGGTTAGGACTCTTCTTAATAGAGTTTGACTCAAAATCAAGTTAGGATCAATTCCTTATCAAATTGGAAAGGTGGAGGGCATGGGAGATGGGTTTTATGCAGCAAAAATAAGAGAAAGAAAAGGAGGGCATGTGCAAAAAAGGATGGATACATGGTTGTTTCTTCTAGCTACATGTCATCTCAATGCCACATCCCTTTCTCCCTTCTGTCTTCCATTTTCATGCCCATATCCTCTGAGATCAGATCTGAGAGAGGGTTTAAAGAGAGGAGAAGAGAAGAATAAGGGTTCTTCTTCCTCTTCTTGATGTTCTAAACAAATTCTGGAAAAGTTGTGCAAAGGATTTGCACAACAGATTTTCTTCTTCAAAATCTTGAAGAAGAAGATTGTTGATCCAAGTAAGTAGTGAGACTTGCAAGGTACTAGTACTCTAGTGGCCTCAGTGCTTTAATTGGGATGCTTCATGTGGGTATCAGCAGAGACCGGACACTTGCACAGCAACATCCGAAACCTCGGGCATTTGCAGGATTCGATCCGAGCAAGATAATGAAAAGCAGTTCAGGTATAATCCTTTTCCTTTCTAGTTATGATTTCAGATCTATTTATAAAATTTATTCATACATGTTAATCAATCCTTAGGTGATTTCTTGATTAGATCAAGACATGTTTTAATATTAAAATTATTTTAATATTTATCTTCCACTACTTTCTTTCATGAGATGAATTTTGTATGCAAATCACCGAGAAATCCTTCATAAACCACTGGAGGGGCAAGCTTGAGTGCGCAATAGAAGGATGCCATTGATTCTTTCATTCGGCTAGGTTTCCTTGGTCCTTTCTTCCTTTTTTGTATCTTCATTGGCTGACTGGCTAGTTCCTGCAGCTTGGATACTACATCGCCTTATTCACTGTTTCCATCAAGGTAGTGAGGGCAAAGACCATTGAAGTTCACTAGGAGGCTGAGACCCTCTGATCAAAGGTTGGCGAGGCCGAAGTTGAAGCAAAGCATCTTAAGGAGGTGCAAGAAAAAGCTAAGGTTGCATAGTCGGCAGCTGAGGCAACAAGGGTGGTAGCCAAGGTGGCAGCCGAAGATGCACCAAAGAAAGCTAAAGCTATGTAGAAGAAGGTCGAGGCCACACAAAAGGAGGCCGACACTACACTATAGAAGGCCAAGGTGGAGCTTCAAGAAGAGAAGAAGAAGCATCAAGCGGCTGAGGAGAAGATTGCTGATGCTGGTTGGTTGGCGGTTGAGGCATTCTGATCTTCCTCGGAGTACACCAACGAGAAGGTCAATTTTGATGAAGAAGCTTTCTTCCTACGATAGGACTTGCTTTGGCAAAGGATAACCACCCACCTCCCCGACCTTGACCTTTCCATCCTGGACGAGGATGAGGTAGGAGAGGACCAGCCATCATTGGAGCTAGTGACCGAGGAAGAGCCTCAATCAAGGTCCGTCACCATCGATGAAGCCCAGCTTCAGCTAGAGGCGGTAGTTGTGGAGGGAACTTCTAGGACTACAGTGGGGTTTCTTGTGGATTCTCCAGAAGCTCCTCAAGCTGAGGTGGTCAATGTCCCCACTCAAGCTTCAGCCTTGTAACCTTTTCCTTTTTTATTGTTCCATCTATCTTGTAATGATGATCCTTTTTACTTAATACAGGAACTCTTTTACCTTTGAAGCCTTTTCTCTTGACTTTATATCGCATGCTTGCTCTTTGTGCAGCTTAATTATTATGGTGGCATGATCGCTTATCATCACACCAAACCCTTCCACAGGTTGTGGCCCTGCCTATTAGAGCCTATATCAGTGCTCTTGAGGAGGAGATTTGTAGGGCCAAGAAGAAGGCCTTTGAGGTGAGTCGAAGGGCTTCAGAGAGAGAAAAAACATGCTTAGAGGCCTTCGCAAAAATAAAGCACCTCAAAGCAAGCTTCAAACGGTCGGACAAGTCATACTACTCGAAAAAGAAATATTTAACTGAGGCTTGCGCGAAATCGAATAAGACCACTAAGAAGGCGAGATGAGGTGCTGTTGAAAAAATTGCTCGATTTTGCAACAAACTACGTGCAGCACAGGAAAAGGTCACTTCTTTGGAGTACCTCATCAATTTAGGTAAAGCAGCCGAGGAAGCAAGGTCGGGTGCTACCGAGAAGGTAGTGTAGCTCGAAAATGAGATTCAAATAGTATAGGAGAGGATCGTTGCTTTGGAATGTTCGACTAACAAATGGTGGTCAGCAGCGATGGAGCTTTGGTTAGAACTAGTAGAGAGCTAAGCGATGATCTACTTTGCTGAGGGCAAAATTAAATAGATGGAGGCGAAGTTTGCCACAGACTAGGTCGAGGACATTCATAGAGTGTTGAAGTCAGCTTTAATGGCTTATGAAATTGGCTTCGCGAAGTGTAAATCTCTGGCTAAACAACTATTTCCGAGCATCGATACCAACTTTCTCAAGATGATGCCTCTTGATAACTTCGAGCTTCCCATGGTCATCATCGACGTAGCAGATGGGAATGTTGAGGGGCCCTTTAAGTGAGGAGTGATGATGCTTCCAAAATTCATGATAAACCATAAATCTATTTTTTGTTTTTCCGATCCAGCTTGTAAATCACATTTCATCAACTTGTAATCATCGCGATCGGTTACTTCGACTTTTGAATAAAAAGTTACTTTTGTTCTTATTTGTTGTCCTTGTCTTTTGTTCCTGCGGCTAAATTTTGTGTCATTCCTTTATGTTTGTTTATTGATCTTATCGCTCTGTGTCATTAGGGTAACTGTTATGGATGATTTAGCATGAATTTTTATTCGTCGAGTAGCTTGTCCTTTAGATCGGGAGTAGTTTTGAGATTCAAGTGGTCTTTTGCTAAGTTTTAGGTTCCTGATGTCTAGCTTACCTCTTAGTTGTTGAGGTCGTAAGCCATCCTTATGGCTATTTGGAGATGGGGTGCTTTATGAAATTCCTTGTGGCCACATTCACCTTGGTGATGAAGTACTTCAAAGAAAATCATCATGGCATATTCATCATGATGACGAGGCATCCTTCCCATGGCTATATTTATCTTGATGACGAGGTGTCCTTTCTATGACTATATTCATCTTGGGATAAAGTGCCTTCAAGAAAATTATCATGGCATATTCATCTTGGTGATGAGAAACCATTCCTGTGTCTATATTCATCTTAGGATGAAGCATCTTTGAAAAAATTATCATGGCATATTTGTCTTGGGATGAAGCATCTTCGGAGAAATCATCGTAGCATATTCATCTTGGTGACGAGGCTCCCTTCGTATGGCTATATTCGTCTTGGGATGGAGCACTTTTAGAAAAATTATCATGGCATATTCATCTTGGTGATAAGGCGTCCTTCTCGTGGCTATATTCATATTGGAACAAAGCACCTTCGAAAAATTCATTTTGGCATATTGATAATTACCATAAATATACTAATAAAAGCATTAATTTATAAATTAATTTATCTTTATTTTTAAGAATTAATATTTTTATCTATTTTAGAAAATATATCATAAATAAAAAGATTTTATTTTTATGGTCAAAATAAAATAAATTTGGAGCAAATTTGATTTAAAATGGATTCGATATGAATTTTTAAAGAAAAAAAAAAAGAAAAAGTTGGTCAGGCCAGCCTACCTAACCCATTAAATTAGTTGGCTCATGCACGGTTCACTCAAAAAAAACAACCTAGTGCAAGACCCAGCCCGCGCATGCATGGAAAAGGCCCAACCCACCCTCTTTAGCCATGATGTTTGCATGACGTCACAAAACCACATGGTCCACGATGGGCCGATGGCTAACGTGGAAGACGTGGACCCTTAAAGGGTCCATGAAAATTATCACACGGCATTCAAGGGCATTTTGGACATTTTTGGATGGCATGTCATGCACGGATTGGGTGGAGTCCATGATGTGCTTGGTCTACAACGATCCACAACATAGTAATGCATGATCGTGTGGTTCAGAACACACCCGATTAGGATCCAATGGCTAGGGTTAATTCCTATTTTGATTTGAAGTCCCCTAGCCATAGTGCACTATCCAACGGCTACGTGTGCTCTTGGCTTCAATCCAATGGTTCGATTTCTTTAAAAGTTTGATCCAATGACTGATAGATGCACCTAACCCTGATTCACACTTCCAAAGCTCCATCCAATGGCTAGATCTCCTCCATTAAGCTTGATCTGATGGTCAGAAGTTATTTCAACTGAATCTAGGCTAATTAACATGGTTTTTTGGTATTTTTTTGAACCTTTGGATTTCCATCTAATGGCTAGAAGACCCAGCCTCTATTGAATACAATCCAGGCAGTCTTTTAATTCAATTTACATCTATATTCCTTTACATGCCGATCAATACACTGCTTTAATACCATATTGGCTGATAGCAAAGTTCTCTCCTTTCCAACATCTATAAATAAGTCTCCTGGCAAAGATTTCAAGCTATCTTTGGTCAAGAGGAAGCTATGGTACAAGTCGAGGCTGAGCATGGGTTGATGGTTGCTTCGAGATAGATGGTGCTGAGAGAAAGAGTTGGTCTTCTATACCATCTCAATACTAATACCGATCCAAGATCAAGATCAATTAAATTCTAGTTTTTATTTTCTTTTTCTGTTCTTTTCAATTTCATGTATCTAAATTCTATATTAAATTTTAATTAATATAAAATTTATTTTTTGCTCTTTAAATTCACGTGCTTTACTTTTTATTACAAGTTTATTTCTATTATAAATTTTATTTTATTGTAAGTAGATGCTAAGATCTAGGTAGTAGATCTTAGTATCCAAAATTTATTTTCATGCTATTTAAATTTTTATTATTTAATTTTATATAATTTTAATTTTACTTTTTAATTTTAATTTTATTTTTAAAAGTTTTTTATAAAATTAAAGATTTCAAAACTAAAGCATTATCTTCTCTGTGGATTCGATCCAACTCACTATTTCTACATATTTTTAATTATTTAAGAAGTTAAAATTAAACTGATGAATACGGTATCTTAACGACAGCATCATGGTCTATCAAGTTTTTGGAACCATTATCAAGGATGGCATAGATACTGATTTTTTTATTTCTTTGATTTTCTTATAAAAAATTATAAATAAAATTTTTGATCTTTTTAAATTTTTTGTAAATATTGTTTCCTAACTTTTTCTTATTTATTTTGTAGAGAAAAAGAAAGAAAAAAATTTAGTGCAAGAAGGAAAGCTTCCAATTTTATTTGAAAAAGAAAGAAAAAAAACAAAAAAATAAGGCAAGGAAAGAAGCTTCCAATCTTATTTACTGAGATCAATTCTAAATTCTAAATCTTTTTCTTTTATTATTATTTATTGTATTTTTAAATTAATTTTAAAAATACCTATTTAAATCTAATTAAAAGCTTCATGATAAGAGTAGAAACTCTAATTGCTTAGAGCATCCATCATATTAGATTTATTTTTTATTTTTTTTGGTGATCGCTGAAAATAAGATGTACTTTTTAAGTTTAATTCATTTCATGCATCTAATTTAGTTACATAGAACCCCTTGTTTGAAAGTAACTGTGCATATTCATCTCTTAAATTAATTTAAGGGCACAACCTATTAATCAAGATAAGGTGGAGATTTGATCATCCT
The DNA here is from genome assembly GCA_006176705.1 of Cocos nucifera. NCBI lineage: Eukaryota > Viridiplantae > Streptophyta > Magnoliopsida > Arecales > Arecaceae > Cocos > Cocos nucifera. Next base: position 298,650 of record QRFJ01000729.1, on the reverse strand, counting down.
TCCTCAGCCTATAAACAAGCAACCAACATTCCACATTGATCTAAGCCTTTAATTTAAAATTAATTAGACATCAATCCTAGGAACTCAAGCTCATTAGGATAAGAAACTCTAAGAGTTGGACCATATTAGGATTAGTCAGTTTGACTGGTATCGAAGGCAAGTCATTCAAGAAATACATCCTGAAGAAAGGTAGTTTTTTAATTAGTTTTGTTAGCTTATCTGGCAAAGACAATTGGTATCTAAGAAAAGCAATGGAGGGACTCCCACCAATCTTATACTTATCTAGCTAAATGAATAGCTGATCTTACACTTGGATGGCTTGAAGATAACCTTGGTAGTTAAGAGCTGTCTAGATCTAAGTCAATCCTTAGTCAGGATTGATTGCCTAACTTGTTTGTTAATTAACATCAAACATAACCATAATTAATTCTTTCATATTGTCTCTAAATTTAGGACTCCTTAGGACTCTTCTTTAGAACCCTCTTCTTTCTCTTTTCTTTTCTTCTAAAATTAAAAATAAAAAAATAATTAAAAAAATAAAAGATATATAAAAAAATTTTGAACCATACATTAGGGTTGTACTAGTACATGCATGATAAGAGATCACTTTTTTTGACCTAGTAGAATCCAATTCTAAAATTGAATGGCTGATCCATATGAAATCAAATAATCAAATGGCTAAAAGTCCTAAAGAATTACCTAAATAGATGAAGGAATATTTTATTCCTTCTACCTATAACCTAGTATTAGGAGGGTATCTTTCAATTCTAAATATTCATACTTAGATACGATGGTGCCAAAATTTTGATGCCTATTGTTACAGCAATAAATAAAAATTTAAAATTGATCTTACTATTAATTAGAATTATGGTGAATCAGGTATCAATTTTCTTAGAATTGAAGGCTGAGTTACATTCAATTTTAGTTAAAAAATTAAAATTTTAAATTAATTTATAAAATAAAAATTTAAATAAGTAAATTAATAAGAATTAATTAAGATTTAGCAACATAAAATAAAAGAAAGTAAAGAATAATTAATTAGGGTTTGGAATTAATTAAAAATATTCTAGAATTTTGAATCCATTATTAGTATTATTATGGTAATTCTTTTTAATACAAAAATTTAATATTTTTAAAAATTTAGTTATGACTATAACCTATTTTTTTTGAGCAAAAATCGTATCTCCTGATTATGATTCATTTATGACTATAACCTATAACCCACTTACCTGATATTCTTGCAACTCACTATGAGATCAAGCCGACTACAATCTAAATACTTCCATGTTTCTATAGGTACACTAATAAAGATTCTTATAAGTATCTAGATGAGTTTTTAAAAATCTATTTTATGGTGAAAATTCAAAATTTGACTAATGATGCCCTTAGACTAATCTTATTTTCTTTTTCTTTAAAAGATAAAGCCAAAAACTGGCTTAACACAATAGAGAGACCAATCAAAACTTGGACTAAATTGTAATATGGATTTCTTAAGAAATTCTATTCCATAGGTCGAACCATCCCTATGAGGCGAGCCATCACTAGATTTGCTTAGCTTCCAAGGGAACAACTTCATGAGTCATGAAAGAGACTTAAGAAACTTCTTAGAAAATACCCACACTATGGTCTATCTAAGTGGCAAATTATTCAAGCTTTTTATTAGAATTTAAAAGACCAACATAGATAAATGGTAGATGCATCCTATAGAGGTGCATTCATGAGTAAGAGTAACGATGAAGTCTATACCTTATTTGAAACTTTGAATGAAAACTTAATTAATCATGCTTCATTATCTTTCTACCAAAAGCAAGCAAAAATTTATAATTTTAAATATCCAGACTCTAGTTCTATGGCTGACTTGAATCTAATAGCACAAAAATTAAATAAAGTCAACTTTCTTACCCAGAAATTAGGTCAATACCTAAACCTAGGTTAATAATTGAAGATATGCAGTGTAGGATTTCTAGCTCTACTTTCAAAAATTATTTTCAAAAATAATATAGTGCAGCAGAATAAAAATTAATCTAATTAATTTTAGAGCTACTGATCAAATAAAAAATCCTACACTATCAAGGATCTAAATGTGATATACATGCTTTTAAATTTAAAAAACTAAGTACTAGTAGTAAACTAAATACCGCTCTATGTTCAAAACATGATATCTTGCGTGGGTAGTCGAACACTGCAATCTGATCACCATCAGAGAGGTCTACTCATTGCAACATAGCCATATAGTATGTCTAGCCTGTGTGGATCATCCACACCAGGCCCTAGTTCCGATCAGCTCCTCCCGAGTGTTAGCTCAATGATGGATGCTTTTGATGGCTAAATCTGATCGAACACCTTCGATCTTCCTCCATCGATTCTTCAAACACTCCAGATCTGTAACAGAGGTAGAGGAGAGGTAGAGAAGGCTTTCTAAAAAATTTTGTGAAATTCTAACACTCAAAACTCATGAAAATGCATCCCAAGCCCTAGGCCAGAATCTTAGGGCAGCACTCTAAAAACCCTATGCCACTCTTTGTTTTTTTGTTGTCTCAAGTTTTTTTTTGAATTTTCTCCAATAGAAGGGGGGCTCATGCATGGAATGGCTTTCTCTCTTTTGATGTTCACACATCCTAAAAAATTCCATGATTTATAGAGTGCCAAATCGAGTCAACATCACGTGGAAGGATGAGGATTAAGTTGTTGTTCGTTTAAATTCAAACTTCATTTGAATTTAAATTGAAACAACTTGATTCTTTTCATATGGGTTGTGGAAATACTGGGCATGTGCTCTCTTTGTGCATGGATTTCTTCATGAGAATCTTTTTCTCATAGAAAATAAGATGGCACAAGGAAGAGTAATGTGGCATGGAGGGAAGACTAGTCAAACTAGTCTTATCCAATTAGACAAGCTCCAAACCAATTTGGCTAGGCCCAATTAGATCAGATTAAACCTAACCTATTTAGACTTAATTAAATTCTAATTAAATCAAAAATTGGTCAAGCCCAACCCCTGATCAAATCAGAGAATAAATCTCCTCGGTGATTAGGTCATCTCATAACCTAATCGGATCAAATCCAACTGAATCCAATTCAATTGGACTTGATCCAAAAATCATTACTTAATCAAATTAATTTAATTAGTAATCAAATTACTAATTAAATCTCTCATAAACATAGAATCTAAATCTAATGGATGTCTAGGCAATAGAGTTCCATCAAAATAGAACTCTTGATCGAAGAGTTCCAAACTAGTGGGACTCGATCCTACTGTTCCAAACGAGTAGAACTCATGATCACAGAGTCTCAAACTAGTAGGCCTCTCAATCACAGAGTCCCAGACAAGCAGGATTTAGAGTTTCAATGTAGGACTCTTGGTCGAAGAGCTCCGATCCAGTGAGACTCTTGACCACAAAGTCCTAGTTCAGTGGGACTTCTGATCACAGAGTCCCAGACAAGCAGAACTCAAAGTCCCAATGTAGTAAGACTCTTGATCAAAGAGTCCTAGTTCAGTATGACTCTTGACCATAGAGTCCCAGTCTAGTGAGACTTCTCATCAGCCATTAGATCAGGTAGAAACCTCTAATGTATGTAATTCCATAGGTTTGATCCTAAGCTGGTAGCACAGGAACCAATTCCTATACCAATCAAAGTGACCATCTAGCAATGATACCTGACTTCAGATAGGTCAAATAGTTGTAATCACAACATTCAAAATCTATGTAAATATAGTTACCACATAATTCAACCCTTTGACCTCCATATATAGGATGACTTAGAGTTAAACTGTCAACCCTGAAAAATACATCCAAATCATGTCTCTATGTAATCAATCCTGTGACTCCTCAGTAAGACTATCCTAGCTAAGGCTTTGCTAAATTAAAATATAATTTAATATAGCTCTTGAACTGGAGTAGTCAATTTCATCTTGATTTACACACCAACTCTTTAAGTACTTGACTATGCCTAAAAATCTTCCATCACTAAATTAGAAATTCAGATAGTCCAATACTAAAGCATAGTGAGTTGCTTGGAAGTCACCATGGTGATCTCAGATCAGAGAGACACTTATATCCATATTTTATTAAAGTAAATCTTGACAGCAGAAAAGCTCTGGAGTTGATCATAGTTAGTGTAGATGTACCCTTACATCTCATCTGCATGCCATAGCAGTTTCTCCATGCTCCTTGATTAAGAGGATAATCAACCTATATGGCATACAATAATCTATACTTGATTAATGTTGTCATCCTCAGTAATAATGTATCATTTGATTGTAAATAGGTTTAAAGACTAAACGATAAATCCTCATTTATCGATTATAAATAGTTCTAAGAACTTCACCACAACACAAGAGTTCATTAGAAAATGAAAAAATTTATGATGAAAAATACCAAAATAAGTTTTATTCATTTATAATTTATATACAAATACAAAAAAAAGCTCAACCATCAACAAACTGATAATTAGCTTTGAAACACTATTCCCAACAATCTTCCACTTCGACTAAAGCCAATCGATGCAGTATCTAATATCCATCTTTGACTTGAAGTTGTCAAACTTCTTCACTGCAATGGCTTTAGTAAATGGATTGGCCAGATTCTCCTTTTTATCAATCTTCTAAAGGTCAACATCACCTCAATCCACGATCTTTCGGACAAGATGGTAGCGGCGTAGAATATGTTTTGTTTGCTGGTGTGCCTTCAATTTCTTCGCCCAAGCAATAGCTCTAGAGCTGTCATAGTCGAGCAGAACTAGACCATCAAAAAAGGATGCCACTTCGAGCTCGATGATGAACTTTCTCAACCATCTCATTTCTTTGGCAGCATCTAATGTAGCGACATACTCTGCCTTATAAACTGAGTCGACCATGATATGTTGCTTAAAACTTTTCTAGCAGATAGCTTTACCATTAAGGGTAAATACATATCCTGACACACTTTTACTATCATCATGATCAGACTAAAAACTAAAGTCTGTAAACCCCATAAGTCTCAAGCCTGACTCACCATAAACAAGCCACTAGTCCTTAGTATTTCTTAAATACTTCAGGATGGTTTTAACAACCTTCTAGTAATTTTCTTCTAGATCAGATTGGTATCTACTCACCACCCCTAGTAAGTATGCCACATTTAGTCACATACATGTCATAGCATACATGATAGAACCTACTGCCAAAGTATATAAAATTTTAGTCATACGCTCTCTCTCTCTTGAGGTGTTGTTGGATAATCCATCTTCGAGAGAGAAATTTCATGGTCTATCGATAGATAGTCTTTCTTAAAATTCTTCATACTAAACTACTTTAGCACATTTTTAATATACGTGGATTAGGATAACTCGAGCAATCTTTTAGATCTATCTTTATAGATCTTCATCCGTAAGATGTAGGAAGTTTCTCCCAGATCCTTCATGGAGAATTGTGATGACAGCCAGATCTTTATTTCTTATAATGTAGGGACATCATTCCCGACTAAGAGAATGTCACCACATATAATACAAAGAATACAACCACTGTACTGTTAGTCCACTTATATATACAGGGCTCTTCTCCATTCTTAACAAAGCCATGCATCTTGATTGTCCTATCAAAAGTATGTTCCAACTTCGAGATGCCTGCTTCAGTTCATAAATGGATCTTTGAAGCTGCATACCTTAGACTCATCTATGGATGCGAATCCTTCAGGTTGTATCATATACACCTCTTCATCCAGCTCTCCATTTAGGAAAGCTGTCTTCACATCCATCTGCCAGATTTCATAGTCCAGACGGATGGCTATCGCAAGCATGATCTGAATAAACTTGAGCATTGCCATAGAAAAAAATATCTCATCATAGTCTATACCATAATATTGATGATACTCCTTGATTAGTGGTAAAAATATACTAATAAAAGTATTAAATTATAAAATAAATTAATTTATTTTTTTTAGAAATTAATATTTTTATTAATTTTATGTAGGAAAGAAGGCCACCAATATGAAGATCTAATTTTTTTAATTTAGATAAAATAAATTTCAGGCAAAACGGACTTCAAACAAGCCCAAAATTGAATTTCAAAAAAAAAAAAATCAGTTCGGTTCAAATCGGTTCAGGAAATCGATTCAGCGGTTTGGCCCGGTTCGATCGCAACAGCAGACCGATCCACCGATGCAACGCTAACATCAGGATGACGTCAGCATTTTTCGTGGCGCATGGTGGACCAACAAGAAGGCATTTTGGGAATTTCACATCAGAAAAAGTGCTCCGATTGGCTAAAGAACGTGGTGGTCCATACAACACCAAGCTCGTGCATGGTCTATAGAGGATAATTTGGGAATTTTATCTGATCCAATGGGCGGCTTTTACTAAAACTTGATCAGACAGTCGAAACGAAGGTGTTGATGGATGGCATCCATAGCTCCTGGTCGAGATCCAATGGCTAAGATTCATCCCGACGTTAAACTAAACATTAGAAGGCCTCTTTCTACACAATCGAATGGCCCAGATTTAATCTAACGGTTGATCCAATGGCTGATATAAAATCCAACTTCATCTGGCTTATTTTAAGAGATTTTTAAGTGATTTTTGGACCGTTTGATCAACATCTAACGGGCAGAATTATTCAGATCCTAATTTGAGTTATTTTGGAAGTCTTAAACCTAATTTCTAAAGGATTTTGGGGAGAAATCAATCTCTTAGCCTATAAAAACCTACTATTGCCGTAGAAAAGAGGAGAGGGAAGTCAGAGAAAAAGAGAAAAAGAGAAAAAGGGAGAGAGTTAGAGAAATAAAGAAAAACAAAAAGAAAAAGAGAGGAGAAAGGTAGAAAGAGAAGAGTGATTTGTGAGAAAAAAAAAAAATTTTTGATTTCTTTCGACAATCAAGACATCGATCAAGAAGCCTCTTCTTCTTCGCTAAGTTCTCCACATCAAAAGCAACGGACAATCAATTTCAGCAATCAAACAGTCTAATTTCTCTATGCTTTTTATTTTATTTGCTATTTTTGAACTTGTTATCATGAACTAAATTTTCTTTTACTAAGGCTAAGGTGTAGCCACTCTTTTGATGCAATATTTAGTGTGATTATTTTTAAATTTTATTCATGAGGAGTACATAAATTTGATCTTAATGCTTTTAGATTACTGGCCATCTTCTAATTGATCTAATGAATATAGATGTTACGGACCAAGTACATCTATGTTATTGCTTCTTGATTATATACCTTGTATTATGAATCAAATTAGAATTCATATGCATGCGAAAATTTTAGTGTGCTTTGGATGCGAGGCTTTCACAAAACTTAATGCATTAATATTTATTTAAATTACATCTAGACCAAAGGATAATTAATAAATATTGATAGTTTTGCTATGCCTGAACCAAAGAGTAGTGAATAAATTAGGAGACTCCACCGTCACATGAAATAAAATTAATCTAAAAATCTAAATATTGTATTGACTGAGTTGGTGAACCAATTGCCATAGTAATCCATTGCTCTTGAGTTTAAAACCCTAATAATTTACACTCTCTATTTTCTTAAAAAAAATTTTAATTATTTTTTTATTTTATTTTTTAATTTCTTATTCTCATAAATCGATCTTCTAAATAAAGCATAGGAAAGAGCTTTTCAGTACTTATTTTCCAATCCTCTAGGGACGATACTCTACTCATTCACTTTATTACTTGATCGACTGGTGCACTTGCCATAGCTATAAATTAGCACGCATCAAATTTTTGGCGCCGTTGTCGGAGATTGTGTCTAAAATAATATTAAAATTTTGATCCTAGCTTTACTTTAGAAATTTATTTTTAATTTTTATTATTTAAAAAAAAATTATTCAATGCATGACACGTACTGGACATAGTAACTTACTACCTTTAGATCCAGAAATTGAAAGGACCATTAGAAGACTACAACAAGAAAGAAATATGGCAGCTGAAGATCCTAACGACATCAATCTAGGATTGGATATGGCGACTGAAGGACAGCATGAAGCTATTCGATCAGTACATCATCCATTAAATGATTATATCACACCATCTGTAGTCGATGCAGCTTCGAGCATTAGGAGACTGCCTGTACGAGCAAACAACTTTGAAATAAAATTGGCGATGATCCAAATGATTCAATCAACTATCCAATTCAGTGGACACGTGCATGATGATCCGAATGCCCATATTTCTAATTTTTTTGAACTTTGTGATACTTTTAAAATTAATGGGGTGTCGGATGATGCTATTAGATTAAGGTTATTTTCTTTCTCTTTACGAGACAAAGCTAAGAGTTGGCTTCATTTTTTTCCTACAGGTTCTATCACAACTTGGGATATCTTAGTCCAAAACTTCTTAGCCAAGTACTTTCCACCTTCCAAGACTACCAAGATGCGCAATGATATTACTTTCTTTATGCAGATGGACATGGAGACACTATATGAGGCTTGGAAACGTTTCAAGAAATTGCTGAGGAGATGTCCACATCATCAACTACCCGTATGGCTTCAGGTACAAACTTTCTATAATGGTTTATCTCCTACTAAACATTCTATGATTGATGCAGCAGTAGGAGGAACCATTAACCAAAAAAATGAAGGAAGAAGCCTTCGATCTGATCAATGAGATGGCATCAAATAGCTATCAATGGCAGACAGAGTGCATGATGCCAAAAAGACTAGCAGCTGTGCAGGGAGTAGATTGCGTGCCAACCTTACTAGCTGAAATTGCAGCCCTTAGAGCCAAAGTCAACAACTTGAAGGGAACAGCTATGCATATTCAGAGCATTACTTGTGACCTATGTGGAGGAGGACATGATACGAGCAATTGCCAAACAGATAATCCTTTTGCTAAAACAACTGATACAGCTAATTATATTGGTAATTTTTTTAGGCCACAATAAAATAATTCCTACTCCAACACATACAATCAAGGGTGGAGGCAGCACCCAAATTTCTCATGGAGTAATCAAAATGCAGCACAACAGCCACCCCCGGGATTTCAAGTATCTGAAAAGAAGTCCAACATGGAAGAGCTGATGGTCAAATTCATGCAAAACCAAGAAGCAACTATAAAAGATTTGGAAGCCAAACTTAGACAGGACCAAATAGTAGCAATTCGAAACTTGGAGATGCAAATAGGTCAAATGGCTAAGATAATCTCCGAGAGACCTCAAGGATCCTTGCCAAGCAATATGGAGATAAATCCAAGGGAGCAAGTCAATGCTATCATCCTAAGAAGTGGTACAAAGCTGGAGGAGCTACATCAGAAGAATGAGACTGAAGTGCCAACTACAAATAAGGAACCATCAACTAAAATTTGTCAGTCACCAAAACAACCAGCAAATGGATGGTCTCCAGGTATACGATTTGCCGATCCAAATGTGAATCCCTACGTACCGCCACTGTCATTCCTAGAAAGATAAATATAGCATCCAGATAAGAAATTTTCTAACTTTTTCAAAATTCTAAAGAATTTACATATTAATATTCCTTTTGTAGATGCTATTACTTAAATGCCCAAGTATGCCAAGTTTCTCAAAGAAATCCTAACAAATAAGAAAAAGTTGAATGAGCATGAGAGAATAAATTTGAATGAAGAATGCTCAGCAATACTTCAAAATAAATTACCACATAAGCTAAAAGATCCAGGGAGTTTTACTATTCCCTGCATTATTGGTGATTGTAGTTTTGATAAAGTTTTATGTGATTTAGGAGCAAGCATTAATCTCATGCCTTTTTCTATTTTTAAAAAGCTAGGTCTAGGAGAACCAAAGCCTACCACTATTACTCTTCAATTAGCCGACAGATCCATTAAATATCTAAGAGGTATAGTGGAGGATGTCTTGATAAAGTTAAACAAGTTTATTTTTTCTGTTGATTTTATTGTTCTTGATATGAAAGAAGATTATGATGTACCCCTTATTTTAGGAAGACCCTTTTTAACTACTGGAGGAGCTTTAATAGATGTTCAACAAGAAAAATTAATTCTTAGAGTCCAAGACAAACAAGTTACTTTTAATTTTTTTAAAGATACTAAACAAGCTGATGATAATCAAACTTGTTTTCTAATTGATATTATTGACAATCCATTATATGAGAATTCTGTAGAAAATAGGTTTGAGACTATAAAAGCGAGCAATGTCAAATTGAAAGAGGATGCAATCAAACATGAAAGTATTCCAATTGAAGTGGCACCAGATTGATCCACTTTAGAATTCAAAGAAAGTCAAGCTGAAGACTATAAATCAGAACTACTAGATAGGTTGTTTCTTTTCTTTTTAGTTTTGATCATTTTTTTTTTTTATTTTTCAGTAATTTATTGTTGCTCTTTTACTGCTCTAGGTGTGTATTTTCAATTTTGCAGAAAAATCAATGAGAACTCAAGCAAAATTTCAAAGCTCCAAAGAATCAGACTAAACCAAATCAGGTGTATTCCTTCCTATCTTTTATTGCACCCTTTATTTTTTTTTCTCCTTTAAGACAATGTAGAATAAGTTAAAAAAAAAAAAATCATGTGTCAAGAAGAAAATCTTGAGCAAGATAAACTGGATAAGTGATAAAAGATAGAATTATTTGCTAATGAATGTAATGAGTTAAAGAAGTAGATTAGTTGGTCAACTTTTAGCAGCCTACTTAGGTCATTAAAAGATTATTAGCACTTCTAATTGCACATGCACACTAACAAGGCAAAGTAGGTATTGATTATAAGGCCAACTGAGGATTCAATTATCACTGAAAATTGATAATTAATATACATTCTAATCAAAGAAACTTGAATTTAAGGAAAGAGCTACCTGCCTATAAATAAAGTGCAAAAGACAGAGTATATATGGATTGCCCAAAGCCTAGTAACTGGGTCTCTGCACCTAGGTCAAGTATGAAAATTCACGTAAAATGGTGAAGGAAAGGCCAGGATGCTCAGCATAGTATAAAAAGAGAGAGAGAGAGAGAGAGAGAGAGAGAGAGAGAAAGGCAGTGTGAAAGTTACCTTAATTCATGAGTATAAAATTGAGAATGTATAGAAAATTGACCAAAATAGGTGATAAGAGAAGATACTTTTGTTCTTTTAATTTAATACTAAAATGCTAAAGTTAGTCATCACGAACATAAGTGCTATAGATCTTTGATGTACTCTAAGAAAGTTTTTAATTATATTGACTAAAAAATTTGCTTCTGAAGCTCAATGCTTAGTTAGCAGTATTTTCTAAACTTTTTAACCTTTAATCCTAGATTTTATCTTTGTGATGGATAATCTTATTGAAACATGGTATTAAATAAAACATTGCTAAGGGACTAGCAATGACTAAGTTGGGGGGTGTGATAAGTGATAAAAATATACTAATAAAAGTATTAAATTATAAAATAAATTAATTTATTTTTTTAGAAATTGATACTTTTATTAATCTTATATAGGAAAGAAGGCCACCAATGTGAAGATCTTATTTTTCTAGTTCAGATGAAATAAATTTCAGGCAAAACAAACTTCAAACGAGCCCAAAATTGAATTTCAAAAAAAAAAATTTGATTCGATTCAAATTGGTTCAGAAAATCGGTTTAGCGGTTCGGCCCGGTTTGATCGCAATAGCAGACCAACCCACCGACGCAATGCTGACGTCAGGATGATGTCAGCATTTTTTGCGGTGCACGGTGGACCAACAAGAGGGCATTTCGGGAATTTCACATCAGAAAATGCGCTCTAATTCGCTGAAGAACACGGCGGTCCATGCAATACCGGGCTTGCGCATGGTCTATAGAGGATAATTTGGGAATTTTGTCTGATCCAACGGGCGATTTTCACTAAAACTTGATCGGACGGTCGAAATGAAGGTGCTGATGGACAGCATCCGCAGCTCCTGGTCAAGATCCAATGGCTGAGATTCATTTCGATGTTAAACTAAAGATCAGAAGGCCTCTTTCTACATGATCGGATGGCCCAGATTCAATCTAACGGTTGATCCAATGGCTGATATAAAATCCGACTTGATCTGGGTTATTTTAAGAGATTTTTAAGTGGTTTTTGGACCGTTTGATCAACATCTGACGGGCAGAATTATTCAGATCCTAATTTAAGTTATTTTGGGAGTCTTAAACCTAATTTCTAAAGGATTTTGAGGGAAAATCAATCTCTTAATCTATAAAAACCTACTGTTGCCGTAGAAAAGAGGAGAGGGAAGTCAGAGAAAAAGAGAAAAAGGGAGAGAGTTAGAGAAATAAAGAAAAACAAAAAGAAAATGAGAGGAGAAAGGTAAAAAGAGAAGAGTGATTTGTGAGGAAAAAAAAAGGGTTTTTGATTTCTTTTGACAATCAAGACATCGATCAAGGAGTCTCTTCTTCTTCGCCAAGTTCTCCATACCAAGAGCAACGGACAATCAATTTCAGCAATCAAACAGTCTAATTTTTCTATACTTTTTATTTTATTTGCTATTTTTGAACTTGCTATCATGAACTAAATTTTTTTTTACTAAGGCTAAAGTATAGCCACTCTTTTGATGCAATATTCAGTGTGATTATTTTTAAATTTTATTCATGAGGAGTATATAAATCTGATCTTAATCCTTTTAGATTACTGGCCATCTTCTAATTGATCTGATAAACATAGATGTTACAGACCAAGTACATCTATGTTATTACTTCTTGATTATATACCTTATATTATGAATCAAATTAGAATTCATATGCATGCAGAAATTTTAGTGCGCTTTGGATGCAGCGTATTTTAATTAGAGGGTTTCACAAAACTTAATGCATTAATATTTATTTAAATTACACCTGGACCAAAGGGTAATTAATAAATATTGATAGTTTTGCTATGCCTGGACCAAAGGATAGTGAATAAATTAGGAAGACTCCACCGTCACATGAAATAAAATTAATCTAAAAATCTGAATATTGTATTGACTGAGTTGGTGAACCGATTGCCTTAGTAATCCATTGCTCTTGAGTTTAAAATCCTAATAATTTACACTCTCTCTATTTTCTTAAAAAAAATTAATTATTTTTTTATTTTATTCTTTAATTTCTTATTCTCATAAATCGATCTTCTAAATAAAGTATAGGAAAGAGCTTTTCAGTACTTATTTTCCAATCCTCTAGGGATGATACTCTACTCATTCACTTTATTACTTGATCGACTGGTGCACTTGCCATAGCTATAAATTAGCACGCATCACCCCTTAGCAATCAGATGGGCCTTATAGGTCTCTACCTCCCATCTGCACTTCTTTTTCTTTTGAAGACCCACTTACATCCTATGATTTTATCCCTTCGGATGGATCAACTAATGTCTATACATCGTTGACTTTCATGGACTCTATTTTGGATTTCATGGCCTCAAGCCATTTCTCAAAATTGAGTTTCTCATTGCATCCATATAGGTTATTGGATCCTCGCCATTCTTATCGAGTTTGACAGGATCCCCATCCCAGACCAAGAAACCATAGTATCTGTCTAGCTAATGTGGTACTCTACTAAACTACCTTAAGGGTGAATAATCATTGGGCTCCAAGTTTGATACAATCAAATCTGGTTCAGGTTCAGCTACATGTGTTAGTTTTTCTACTTGTCAAACTTTCTTAAGTTTGACCTTAGAGGTATTAGTTCCTTCACCAAGGAACTCATTTTTTAAAAAGATTGTCTTAAGGTTAACAAACACCTTTTGCTCATCAGCGAGATAGAAATAATATTCTTTAGTCTCTTTTGGGTATCTTATAAAATTGCACTTGTTAGACCTAGGTCCAAGCTTATCCATTACTAAACATTTGACATAAGTTGGACACCCCCAAACTCTAAGGTGCGAGAGTATTGGGTTATGTTCTGTCCATATCTTATATGGCATTTTGGAAACAGACTTACTTGAAACCCTATTTAGAATGTAACAAGCCGACTCGAGCGCATATTTTCATAAGAAGATCAACAGACTGGTAAATCCCATCATGGATCGGATCATGTCAATAGGATCTAATTCCTCCTTTCAGACACACCATTATATTGTGGTGTTCTAGGAGGAGTCCATCGGAAGAGAATTTTATTCTCTCCTAGATTGTTAGAAAGTCACTAGAAAGGTACTCACCCCCTCAGTCAGATCGAAGAGTTTTAATGCTCTTTTCAGTTTGCTTTTCTACCTTATTATGGAATAGTTTGAACCTTTCAAATGACTCTGACTTATATTTCATTAAGTAAACATACCCATGCCTCAATAGGTTGTCTGTGAAAATTATGAAGTAGAAATATCCACCTCTAGCACTTGTGCTCATGAGTCTGATGAAAATCGATCTAGAGTTCTAGGATTAGCTTTTGAAACTTTTTCAAAATTATAGCAAAAAGGATGAATTAATCACATCAATTTATGAATAAGATAACACAGAACTCTAGATCTAGAATTTATTACATGATCAAAGCATGATATTAAATCAAAAATTAAAATATCAAAAGAAAATATGTTGATCACATTAATATAGATCTACACCAGATCTAATCTAGATATGCAACAGGGAGATCAAATCATCCTTACCTTTGTAACTCGAGTTTCTTAACTCACTGATCCAGGCTTAAGATTATTGCTTGAAGCCGCACATGCATCCGATCTCTATACGTTATCCAAACGAGCCCTCGATCATAGATCAGAAGTTCGATGCCAAAAATCAGCATAGTATGCTAGTACTATGTTAATCCTTCTTCGATGGTTGATCTGGATCCTTTTTCATCAAAACCTGGACTCTCCAATAAGTAGAAGGATGGAAAAAGACTTTATGAATTAGAGACACTCTCAAAACTCATAAAACATTAGAGAAAAAAATGTAGAAGAAAACCCTAGAAGAAGACCCTCTTCTTCTTCTTTATTCTCTCACCTAGACACCTTGATTGGTGTCATTACAATTCCCATACCCTAGATCTTTCTCTCCCAGATTTTCCCATGCCTTAATAGCTCTCTCAAGTCTCTAGAATCTTTGAAAAAAATAGATCAAAAAATCTTTTATATATGAAGATATAGAGCAATCCTTGACTAGGTCAAATACCTAGTCAGGAGATATCCAAATAGGGCTAGACTTGGGGTGCCCAACTCTTGGGCGCCCCCTCCTTCTTTTCTACCGTGGACCACCAAGTTTTGTCACACAAAATGTCTCATAAAATTCACAAAAAAATCACCAAAAAATCAGGAGTGTGGGTGGCATAAAGAGGGAGGAGTTTTAGTTGCTTAAAATTCTATCTCATAGAATTTAAATCAACTCAAACTTCTTCTTTGACTTGGTCCATCTTAAATTTTCCATGTAAAAAAGAAGGGAGGAACTTGGGGCACACATGGACTCTCTTAAGACATGGAGAGTTCAAGCAAATAACAAGAAAGGGGTTTGGGGTGGTGTGAGAATCCAAGTGGCGCAAGGAGAGAAGTCCTAGTCTCACTAGGACTTCTAATTTGACTTGGTCAAACATAATTTTTGAACCAAATTAAATCAAAATTAATTAAATCTAATTAGAATAAATCTTAGTATAATTAAGAATCTAATTAAATTAGATTAAATTTAATTTAATTTTAACTTAATTTTATAATAAAATTAAAAATTAGGTTGATACAAGTCCTAATTAAACTAAGACTTATTCCTCCATGCAATTGGCTCATCCAATAAAATAATTAGACTTGATCTAATTAAATTCAAACCAAATCTAATTAAATTATATTTAATTAAACTTAATCTCAACCCTCTGACTTAATTAAATTAAGTTAATTAGTAATTCAATTGCTAAACGATCCTCCCACAACACTTGCATTAGGTCAAACATCAATCGTATTGATTGTTTGACCTATGAACGATTCTTAATAATCGATCAACCATCTGATCAAATCAAGAACTCTTATATGTGTGACTCCATAGGTCTGAACCTAAGTCAGTAGCATAGAAATAAATTTTTATATCAATTGAAGTGATCATCTAGTAATGATACCTGACGGTCGGATAGGTCGAATGTATAGAACAACATCCTTAGAACCCATGTGGATATAGTTTTTATATAATTCATCCTCTTCATCAAAATACTCGTAGGACACCTCAGAGTTTAGCTGTCAATCCTGATTAGGTCATTCATATTGTATTTCAAAATACCAAATCCATCTTATAGATTATCCTGACCAAGATTTTTGCTATATTGAAATACAATGATGCATCCTTCTCCAACTCTTGGAGTGGTCAATCCCATCTTGATCATACACCAATTTTGCAAGCAGTTGACTATACCCAAAAATCTTCCATTGCTAAATTAAAAATTCAGTTAGTCAGGTACCAAAGCATAATGAGTTGCTTGTAAGCCACGATGATGATCTCAGGTCTAAGAAATATTTATACCTATATCCCATTAAAGAAATTCTCGATAGTAAAATGCTTTGGAGTTAGTCACGTTCAGTGATGATGCACCCTACATCTTACTTGTATACCATACCAGTGTCTCCACACTACTTGTTTAAGAGAATAATCAACCTATATGGCATACAATGATCTATGCTTGATAAACGCTGTCATCCTAATTAACAGCATATCATTTGATCGTGAACTATTTAAGGACTAATCGATAAATCCTCTCTTTATCAAAACTAAATAGTCCTAAGAACGTTATCACAACAATGGAGTTCATTAGAAGATGTAGACTTTATGATGAAAATATTAAAAAAATATTTTATTTAATAATAAATTAATTATAATTATAAAATAGTACAACCATCAATAGACTGATGATTGACTTTGGGATACATTTTTCAATAACTCCTGCTTGTTTAAAAGCCACTCAGCACAGTATCTAATACCTATCTTTAACTTGTAGTTGTCGAACTCCTTTATCGTCAGGGCATTAGTGAAGGGATCGGCTAGGTTCTCTTTTTCATCAATCTTCTGAAGGTCGACGTCATCTCGATCCATGATCTCTCAAACTAGATGGTAGCGGCATTGTATATGCTTCGTTCATTGGTATGCTTTTAGTTCCTTCATGTAAGCAATGGCACCAGTGCTGTCACAGCGAAGCAAGATCGGTCCATTAAGGGAGGATGCTACTCCAAACTCAGTGATGAATTTTTTCAGCCACACAGCTTTCTTCGCAGCATCTGATGCTAAGATGTACTCTACTTCACAAATAAAGTCTATCACAATATGCTACTTGAAACTCTTCTAGCAGATGGATCCATCTTTTAGGGTAAAGGCATAACTTAACATGCTTCTGTTGTTATCATGGTCAGATTGAAAATTGGAGTTAGTAAACTCCATAAGTTTTAGATCTAACTCATCATAAACCAGCCATTGGTCCTTAGTATTTCTTAAATACTTAAGGATGGCTTTTACCACATTTCAGTGGTTCTCTTCTGGATCAGATTGGTATCTACTTACTACTCCTAGTGAGTATGCCACATCTAGTCTCGTACATATTATGACGTACATGATAGATCCTACAGTCGAAGCATATAGGACTCTACTCATATGCTCTCTCTCCTCAGGAGTTATCAGATAATCCTTCTTAGAGAAAAAAATTCTATGGCCTATCGAAAGATGGCCCTTCTTGAAATTCTCCATGCTGAATCTCTTCAGCATAGTTTCTATGTACGTGGATTGAAATAATCCAAGCATCCTCTTAGATCTATCCCTATAGATCTTCATTCTCATAATGTAGGATGCTTCACCCAAGTCCTTCATGTAGAACTGAGATGACAACTAAACTTTTATTCCTTATAATACGGGGATGTCATTCTTAATTAAAAGAATGTCATCCATGTATAAGACAAGGAATACTATTGCTGGACTGTTTGTCCATTTATAAATACATGGCTCTTCTCCATTTTTAATGAAGCCATACATTTTGATCACCTTATCAAAATGCTTGTTCCAACTCTAAGATGCTTGCTTCAATCCATATATGGATCTTTGAAGCTTGCACACCTTGGACTTATCTATGAATGTAAATCCCTCAGGTTGTATCATATATATCTCTTCGGTCAGCTCTCCATTCAAGAAAGCTATCTTCATATCCATTTGTCAGATCTCATAATCCAGATGGACAGCTATCGCAAGCATTATCCGAATGGATTTGACCCTTACCACAGGAGAGAATGTCTCATCATAGTCAATACCATAATGTTAAGGATACCCCTTGGCAAATAAATGGGCTTTATAGGTCTCCACCTTTTCGTCTGCGCTTCTCTTTCTTTTGAAGATCCACTTACACCCAATAAATTTAACTCCTTCAGATGGGTCAACCAATGTCCATACATTATTGACCTTCATGGATTCCATTTTGGATTTCATGGCCTCAAGCCATTTTTCAAAATTAGGCCTCTGCATTGCATCCATATAAGTGATTAGATCCTCATCTTTCTTATCGATTTCGATGGGATCACCATCCCGGACCAAAAAATCATAGTGTCTATCTGGCTGATGCGGTACTCTACCAGATCACCTTAATGGTGCAAGAATATTGGACTCCAAATTTGATCTAATCAAATCTGATTTAGGTTTAGCTATAGGTGTCGATCTTTCTATCTGTTGAACTTTGCCAAGTTCAACCTCAGAGGCAACAGTTCCTTCATTAAGGAACTTCTTTTGAGGCAACAGTTCCTTCATTAAGAAATTTCTTTTCCAAAAAGATTGTCTTAAGACTGACGAATACTTTTTGTTCATCAACATGGTAGAAAATATACCTTTTTGATTTTTTGAGGTACCTTATGAATATGCACTTGTCAGACCTAACTCCAAGTTTATCTGTGATTAATTATTTCACATAAGCCGAGCACTCCCAGACCCTAAGGTGTGAAAGTGCTGGCTTATGCCCTATCCATATCTCATATGGAGTTTTAATTACAGACTTACTTAGAATCCTATTTAGAAGATAGCAAGCCAATTCGGGTGCATATCCCTTGAAGGATATCGATAAGCTGGCAAAATCCATCATGGATCGGACTATATCTAACAAAGTCTGATTCCTTCTTTTAGATACACCATTATGTTATGGTGTTCTTGGAGGAGTCTATTGGAAGAGAATTACATTCTCTTCTAAATATGTAAAACTCATCAGAAAAGTATTTCCCTCCTCGGTCAAATCGAAGAGTTTTAATACTCTTCCTAGTTCATTTTTCTACTTCACTTCAAAATCATTTGAACATTTCACATGAATCCAATTTATGTTTTATCAAATAGATATATCCATACTTGGATAAATCATTTATGAAAGTGATGAAATAGAAATATCTACCTCTAGCACTAGTACTCATAGGTCCATATACATTAGTATGTATTAGACCTAAGAGCTCAGTGGCTCTTTCACCTTTTTCAGCAAAAGATCACTTAGATATTTTTTCTAGTAGACAAGACTCACAGGCTGGAAGTGATTTACAATCACTGACTTTAAAAATTTTCTCTTGAGTCAACTTGTTTATCCTGCTCTTGTTTATATGACCTAGCCTACAGTGTCATAAGTACATATCAGATATACTATCTAATCTAGAATGCTTGCCAGTGGAATAGACTATATTAATAGATTATGATAATATATATACACCATTGTTCAAGTGTCCAGAGAATATAGTAACACCATTCATAATGACAATACAAAACTTTTTTTATTAAAATTTTATAATTATCTTTGGTCAAAAGGCCTACAAATATGACATTCAAAAAGAAACTAGGATAAAAGTGACAAACACTAAGAATAATGATATGAGACTCAAATATAAGTTTCAAGATTCTGAATGCTAGAATTGGAACTAGTCTTCCATCTCCAACATTTAAGAATCTCTCATCTTGTTTGAATCTTCTACTAACCTACAACTCCTGCAATAAATTGCAAATATGGTAAAGGCTATCGATATCCAATACCTAATCAGTAATATCATAAATACAGAAATTGCAAGAAGTTATCATATAAATACCTTGCCTGGCAACAACTTGCTTCTTCCTCGACCTGTTTGGATTTAGGGAGGCAATTTATAAAGGATAGTTTGTCTTTCAGTGCTCTTACTTCTTACAAAAGAAGCATTCAGCTTGACTCTTATCGACATTTAGTTTCTTGGTCTAGCCCTGCATAAATGTCCCAGCTTGAACTTGCATCATCTTACTCTTCTTCTTTATGTTCTTCTTTCCTTGCTTAAAGGATTGAGAATTAGAAGAAGATCCTCCCACTAAGTTCACCGACTCTTTGTAGAGCTGGTGATCCTTCTCAAAATTCTAAAGTAATCCTAGTAACCCATGGTAGTTTACTTCAAGCTTTATCATTTTGTAATGAGTAAGGAATGGGAGAAAAGATTTAGGCAATGAGTTTAAAATCGCATCTTTTCCTAGCTGCTCGTGCAAGAAAAAGCCGAGTTTGCTCAAATACTCCATTAACTCGATCATGTACAATACATGATCAGTGACTGAAGCTCCATCCCTCATCCTAGCACTGAAAATGGCACAACTAATCTTATGCCTTTCAATGTCATCGGGTGTGCCAAAAGACTCCTTCAACACTTGAAGCATGTCTTTTGGCTGAGCAGACTCGAATCTATGACTGAACTCGTTGCTTTTGACTACCAGCATGATACAACGCACTATGGTTCGATCATTGAGCTACTTCTAATAAGTGTCTCTAACTATTCCACGTGCATTGAGTGCTGGCTCCTCAGGTGCTGGATCTGTTAGCACATACAAGATCTGTTTATATTTTAGGACAATCTTCAACTTACGATATCAATTACCAAAGTTGGGTCCCACTAGCTTATCATTGTCTAATAATGATTAGAGCGAAAGAAAAGTGGCCATATTTGCATAAAAAAACCCAAGCCTAATTAGTAATTGACTCATTAAACCTAAAGATTTGAACTTTAATTAAAAGATTCTTTCACTATTTTATTTGAATTGATAGCCTCTACCTCTAATTCGAGAAATTATCCTAATTTTCTAGTGGGTACTAGAATCCACATAAACTACACACAAGCCCAACTTTGGTTGGTCAACCTATGTACATCTAAGGATAGGTTCATAACCAATTATTTCTCTAAATAATTTTTAGTAATTTAATTTTATCTCAGTTTCTAATCAGTAGGCTTTGACCTCTACTAAAAAGATCCGATTAGATCCAACCATTAACATGACCATACTTGGTCCATCTAACCAATGAATGATTAAGCCCAACTTTGGTTATTCAACCTAACCATCATTTAAAGAGATGCGGTCAAGAAATCATATTATGAATGATAATTTCATTAGCTTATAAGCACCAGGCCTTTGGACCTCTAATATTTATCCAACTAGTGGACCCATTATCATCCACTTAATAGAAGGCTATGATCTAGTTATCACCATAACTATTTTATTTTTAAGAATCTAATAATTTTAGAAAATTTAATTAATTAATTTTAAGAAAGAGAAAAAAGAACCAACCAATTCCGATCCTTTCACTGACTTTATCAACTTAGATCATAAAGGATCTAATTAAAGTTGGCATTAGGAGCATCTAAATCAGTCACACTGATTTATCTAATTGACATGGATGAGCCCAAATCATCAAGTGATTTAATCAAAATCTAATTCATCAGGATAGCTAGGTAAGTGAGATTAGTGGAAGGGATAGGCCATTAGCTCGTCAAAGATTGAAATCAGTGCGAGTAGCTTCCAATTAAAAATCATCGATTTGGATTGCCAAACTTATCTTAGACACCATCCGGTTCATTAGTTTTAATTGGATCAACCTAGCAATTTTGGATTTGACCGTATAGCCATGAATTAAGTTCATTTGGTCCTCATTAAAGGTATGGATTTGACTAACTACAACTATTATAATTGAGTCTAAAGAGTTCTTGACCTAATCTTATTCAACATTTGATTAGATTTGATCAATTACTCTAATTTAGTCCATTCTTTAACTAACCTTAGGTTTAACCCAATTAATGGACCTAATTTATCTAACCCAATAATCCAATGTTATGATCAATGACTTAGAATCTTTAATTCATAATTCTAGAGCCTAATTCATCATACTTAATTCTTAATTAAGTTTTTGGGCTGAGGGTTGGGATTCAGCATTTCAAAAATATTTTTTAAAATTTTGAAAGGTTCTTTTACAATCTAGCACTATTCACCAAATGGGTTGACTCACTTCAAAAATAAGTCGACTCATTTTACTAATAGTAATAGTTGTAGGTTTTAATCTATAACTATGTACAATAATAAAAAAAAAATCATAAATTATTTTAGATCTAATCTAAATACTTATTTATGATTAAAATTAGATTAAAACCATCATAAAAATTATTAGATCAGATCTAAAATTTTATGATCATGATTTTTAATTTTATATTTAAATATCAGATTATAAATTAGGTCTAATATAAAAATACAATCTAAACATATATAAATCATGTAATAAAATAACCTACACTCTAATACCAATTGATGGAAACTGATCTAAGGTTTTAGAGTTAGCTTTTAAATTTTTTTCAAAATCATAGTAGAAAAGATGAATTAATCACATCAATTTATGAATAAAATAATATAAAATTCTATATTTAGAATTCTATTATATAATTAAAGCATGATATTAAATCAAAAATTAAAATATCAAAAAAAAAGTGTTGATCACATCAACATAGATCTACACTAGATCTAATCTAGATATGCAATAGGGAGATCAAATCACCCTTATCTTTGTAACTCAAGTTTCTTATCTCACTGATCTGGGCCTAAGATTGTTGCTCTAAGTTGCACATGCATCCGGTCTCTATAGGTTGTCCACACGAGCTCTCGATCATAGATCAAAAGTTTGATGCCAAAAATCAGCATAGTATGTTAGTACTGTACTGAACCTCCTTTGACAGTTGATCTGGATCTTTCTTATTCAAAACTTGAACCATCCAATAAGTAAAAGGAAGGAAGAAGATTTTATGAATTAGAAACACTTTCAAAACTCACAAAAAAATTAGAGAAAAAAAAATCAAGAAGAAGACCCTAGAAGAAGACCCTCTTCTTCTTCTTTATTCTCTCACCTAGACATCTTGATTGGTATCTTTACAATTCCCATGCCCTAGACCTTTCTCTCTAAGGTTTTTCCATGCCCCAATAGCCCTCTCAAGTCTCTAGAATCTCTAAAAAAAATAGATCAAAAAATCTTTTATATATGGAGATATGGAGCAATCCTTAATTAGGTCAAATACCTAGATAAGAAAAATCAAAATAGGGCTAGACTTGGCATGCCCAATTCTTGGGCGCCCCCTCATTCTTTTCTACCATGTACCACTAAGTTTTGTCACACAAAATCTCTCTTAAAATCCATGAAAAAATCACCAAAAAATTAGGGGTGTGGGCAGCATAAAGAGGGAGGAGTTTTAGTTGCTTAAAATTCTATCTCATAGAATTTAAATCAACTCAAACTGCTTTAACTTGGTCCATCTTAAATTTTCCATGTAAAAAAGAAGGGAGGGACTTGGGGTGCATGTGGACTCTCCTTGGACATGGAGAGTTCATGCAAATAACAAGAAAGGGCCTAGGGTGGCATGAGAATCGAAGTGACGCAAGGAGAGAAATCTTAGTCTCACTAGGACTTCTAATTTAACTTGGTCAAACATAATTTTTGAACCAAATTAAATCAAAATTAATAGAACCCAATTAGAATAGATCTTAGTCTAATTAAGAATCTAATTAAATTAGATTTAATTTTAATTTAATTTTTTAATCAAATTAGAAATTAGGTTGATACAAGTCCTAATTGAACTAGGACTCATTCCTCCTTCCAATTGGCTCATTCAATAAACTAATTGAACTTGATCCAATCAAGTCTAAACTAAATTTAATTAAGTTATATTTAATTAAACTTAATCGCAATCCTCTGGCTTAATCAAATTAAATCAATTAGCAATCCAATTGCTAAACGATCCTCCTACAATACTTGCATTAGATCAAATATTAATCATATTGATTATTTGACCTATGAACGATTCTTAATCATCGATCAACCATCCAATTAGATTGAGAACTCTTGTGTGTGTGATCCCATAGATTTGAATCTAAGTCAATAGCATAGAAATAAATTTTTATACCAATCGAAGTGATCATCTAGCAATGGTACCTAATGGCCAGATAGGTCGAATGTATAGAACAACATCTTTAGAACTCATATGGATATAGTTTCTATATAATTCACCCGCTTAACCAAAATGCTCGCAGGACACCTTAGAGTTTAACTGTCAACCCTAATTAGGTCGTCCATATTGTATTTCAAAATAACAAATCCATTTTATGGATTATCCTGACCAAGGTTTTTGCTATATTGAAATACAGTGATGCATGCTTCTCTAACTCTTGGAGTGGTCAATCCTATCTTGATCACTTACCAACTTTGCAAGTACTTGACTATACCCAAAAATCTTTCATTACTAAATTAAAAATTTAGTTAGTCCGATACCAAAGCATGGTGAGTTGCTTACAAGCCACTATGGTGATCTCAGGTCTAAGAAATATTTATACCTATATCCCATCAGAGCAATTCTCAATAGTAGAATACTCTGGAGTTAGTCACATCTAGTGATGATGTATCCATACATCTCACTTGTATGCCATACCAGTATCTTCATACTTCTTAGTTAAGAGGACAACCAACCTATATGGTATACAAAGATCTATGCTCGACAAATATTGTCGTCCTAATTAACAGCGTATTATTTGATCATGAACTATTTAAGGACTAATTGATAAATCCTCTCTTTATCAAAACTAAATAGTCCTAAGGACTTCATCACAACTATGAAATTTATTAGAAGATATAGATTTTATGATGAAAATATTAAAAATATATTTTATTTAATAATAAATTAATTATAATTATAAAATAGCACAATCGTCAATAGGCTAACGATTGGCTTTGAAACATATTTCCTAATAGAGTTCACATGCATCAATATGTACTAAATTCAGAAGTTCACTAGCTCGCTCATCTTTTTTAGTAAAAGATGACTTGATGATCTTACCAAGAAGATAGGACTCATAGGTCAGAAGTGATTCACAATCATTGACTTCAAGAATTTTTTCTTGAGCCAACTTGTTTATTCTATTTTTTTAATATAACCAAGACTACAGTGCCAAAGATAGATTTTAGACACATCATCTAATCTAGGACATTTGCTGGAGGAATGAACCACATTAATAGACTATGATAGTAAATAAATATCATTATTCAATTATCCAACATAAATCATAACACCATTTAAAATGATATTATAAAAAAAAATTATTAAAAATTCATAATTGTTATTGGCCAAAGGGCCTATAGAAATAACATTCAACAAAAAATTTGGACAAAAGTGATAATCACATAGAATAATTTTATGAGAATTGATTATAAAGTTCATGATTCCTAAAGCTAGAACTAAAACTTATCTTCCATCTCCAACGTTTAGAAATCTCTCACCTTCATCAAATCTCCTACTGATCTGCAAATCCTACATCAAATAACAAATATGATATGGGCTTTCAGTATTCAATACCCAAGTAGTAGTATCACATATTGAGAAGTTATAAGGTAATATCATATAATTATCTTACCTAGCAACTGCTTGCTTCTTCGTCAGCCTATTCGGATCCAAGGAGGCAATGTACTGAGAACAGTTTCTTTTTCAGTGCCCTTGCTTCTTGCAAAAAATGCACTCCACTTGGCTCTGATCGGACTTGCGCTTCTTGGTCTAACTCTATGCAAACGTCCCGACATGTGGTTGCACCTTCTTATTCTTCTTCTTCTTATTCTTCTTTTCTTTTTTAAAGGGTTGATGACTAGAAGAAGACCCTCCCACTACATTCACCGGCTCCTTATGGAGCTGGTGATCCTTCTTAAAGTTCTGTAGCAACCCCAATATACCATGGTAGTTCAATGCATGCTTTGTCATTCGAAAATGAGTAAGAAGAGGAAGGACTTGGATAGAGAGTTCAGTATCACATCCTTTTCAAGCTACTCATGCAAGAAAAAGCCTAGTTTACTTAGGTGCTCAATCATCTCGATCATGTATAATACATAATCGATAATTAACGTCCCATCCCTCATCCGAGCATTAAAAATGGCATAACTAGTCTTATACCTCTCAACATCGTCAGACATGCCAAAAGAGTTATTCAACATTTGAAGCATCTCCTAAGACTGAACATTTTCAAATTTACGGCTGAACTCCTCATTCATTACCACCAGCATTATGCACCGAATGGTAGTGCGATCGTTAAGCTACTTTTGGTAAGTATCTCAAACCACCCCTCTAGCATTCGGAGCTAGCTCCTTAGGTGCTGGATCTATCAAAATATACAAGATCCATTCATACTTTAGGATTATTTTTAACTTTTAATACTAGCTATCGAAGTTGGATCTCATCAATTTATCATTATCCAATAATGATCGGAGCGACAAGATAGTGGCCATAGCCATAAAAAAAGAAAAACCATAATGTAATTAGTATATGAATTATTAACATTAAAAACTTGGACTTTAGTCTAAAGGTTCTTCTACTATTTTATATGAACTAGTAGCCTCTACGTCCAATTCAAGGAATTACTTTAATTTCTTAGTGAGTACTAGAATCTACGCAGACTACACATAAGCCTGACTTTGGTCGATCAATCAATGTGCATCTATGGATAGGTTTATAACCAAATCTTTTTCTAAACAACTTCTTGTAATTTTAATTTTGTCCCGAAAATCTAATCAGTAGGCTTTGGCCTCTACTGAAAAAGATCTGATTAGGTCCAACCATTAATATGACCATATTTGGTACATCTGATCAATAAATGATCAGACCTGACTTTGGTCAGCCAACCTGGCCATTATTAGAAAGACATAACTAAATCATCATATTATGAATGATAATTCCATTAGTCAATAAGCACCAAGCCTTTTGGCTTCTAATGATTATTAAGCTAATAGATCAATTATCACTCAACTTAATGGAAGGCTGTGACCTAGTTATCACCATAACTATATCATTTTTAAGGATCTAATAATTTTAGAGGATTTGATTAATCTAATTTAAGAAGAAGAGAGAGAATTAACCAGTCAAATTTGATCCTTATAAACTTGACCAAGTCAAATCAAAAGGACCTAATTCAAGCCGACATTAGGAGCACCTAAATCAATCACACTGATTTACCTAATTGATGTGGATGAGCCTAAATTATCAAGTGATCAAATCAAAATCTAATTCACTAAGATGGATAGATAAGTGAGATCAGTGGAAGGGATATGCCATTAACTCATCAAAGATCGAATCAGTGCAAGTAGCTTCCAATTAAAAATCATTGGTCTGGACTGCTAAACTTACATTAGACACCATCCAGTTCTTTAGTTTTGATGCATGCTAATCTATAGCTATGGCAAGTGCACTAGTCGATCAAGTAATAAAGTAAGTGAGTAGAATATCATCCCTAGAGAATTGGAAAATAAGTATTGAAAAGCTCTTTCCTATGCTTTATTTAGAAGATCGATTTATGAGAATTAATAAAAATAGGATGAAATAAAAAACTAATTAAAAATTATAAGAAAATAGAGAGTGTATAATTTTTAGGATTTTAAACTCAAGAGCAATAGGTTACTAAGGCAATCAGTTCACCAACTTAATTAATACAATATTCAGATTATTAAATTAATTTTATTTTATGTGATGATGGAGTCTCCAAGATTATTCACTATCCTTTGATCCAGGCATAGCAAAATAATCAATATTTATTAACTATCCTTTGATTCAGGTGTAATTTAAATAAATATCGAGATATTAAATTTTGTGAAATCCTCTAATTAAAATATGTTGCGTCCAAAGCGCACTAAAATTCCCGTATGCATATG
The DNA here is from genome assembly GCA_006176705.1 of Cocos nucifera. Classification (NCBI taxonomy): domain Eukaryota; kingdom Viridiplantae; phylum Streptophyta; class Magnoliopsida; order Arecales; family Arecaceae; genus Cocos; species Cocos nucifera. The sequence continues at coordinate 270,878 of QRFJ01000729.1, read as the reverse complement.
AATTCTAAATCGATTCAAAATACAAGGTATATAAATCAAGAAGCAATAACATAGACGTACTTGGTCTGTATCATCTATGTTCATCAGATCAATTAGAAGATAGCCAATAATTTAAAAGTATTAAGATCAGATCTATATACTCCTCATGAATAAAATTTAAAATTAAAAATAAATCATACTGAATTTTGTATCAAAAAGAGTGGCTACACCTTAGCCTTAGTAAAATAAAATTTAGTTCATGATAACAAGATTAAAAATATCAAATAAAATAAAAAGCATGAAGAAATTAAACTATTTGTTCACTAAAATTGATCGTTCGTTGCTCTTGGTGTGGAGAACTTGATGAGAAAGAAAGCCGCTTCATGTATCGGTCTTCGAAAGAAGAAAAGAAGAGGAAAGAAAAATAACAAAAATAAAAGCTCTTTCTCTTCTCTCCCTAAATCCTCTCTCTGTTTCTCCCTATTTTCTTTTTATTTTCAACTCTCTATTTCCTGTTCCTCAGGCTCTCTGTATAGGTTCTCTACCTAGGTTCTCTGCTTTTTGATCGACAGCAAGCTTTCTATAGCCTAGTAGAAATCCCCTTAAAACTAGGTTTTAGACTCCTTAAACAAGTCAAATAAAGCCCTAGATAATTCTGGCCATTAGATCAGCATCCAACGCATCAAAAATCACTCTAAAACCCTTTATAAAACCTAGTTATAGTCGGATCTAATAGCAGCCATCCGATCATCTTGATGATGAAATTTAGACCTCAGATCTCGCCCAAAGAAGCTCCTGTAGCTTAGTTAAAATTGGTAATGCATCTCCACCATTGGATCTTGATCGGGAGCCTCATCCACCATCCGTTAGTGCATAGAAATCGATCGTTCGATCAAAACCCAACTGTCAGTAGCCGTTGGATCGTGCCTAATTCTCAGAATGCCCTTTATAGACCATGCACGAGCCCGGCATTGTGTAGACCGCCACTTCCTTTAGCCAATCGGGATGCACCACTCTATGTAAAATTCTTGGAATGCCCCCACCCTGGTTACTGTAGTGGTCCATCATGCATCGCAATTTTTTTTTTACGTCAGCATGATGTCAGTGGGGCATCAGTGGATCGGTTTAGTGGATGGTCGATTCTGTAGTCGGGTCGATTTAGTTCTAAGCCGATTCGGTTTGGACTGGACCGTCCGACATTTAAATATTTTTTTTCTTCATTTTTTTCGAAATTCAATTTTAGGCTCGTTTGAAGTTTGTTTTGCTTGAAACTTATTTCATCTGAACCAGAAAAATAAGATGTTCATATTGGTGGCCTTCTTTTCTACATAAGATTAATAAAAATATTAATTTCTTAAAAATAAGTTAATTTATTTTATAATTTAATACTTTTATTAGTGTATTTTTACCACTTATCAAGTTTTAATTTGATCAATCTAGTAATTTCGGATTTCACCATGTAGCCATGAATCAAGTCTATTTGGTCCTTATTAAAGGCATGGACTTAACCAACTACAACTATTGTAATTAAGTCTAAAGTGTCCTTGACCTAATCTAAATCAATATTTAGTTAAATTTGATCAATTACTCTAATTTAGTCCATTCTTTAACTAATCTTAGGTCTAACCTAATTAATAAATCTAATTCATCTAATCCAATAATTCATATTTTATTATCAATGACTTTGGATCTTTAATTCATAATTCTAGATCCTAATTCATAATACTTAACTCTTAATTAAGTTTTTAGGTTAAGGGTTGGGGTTTGGTATTTTAAAAATATATTTTAAAATTTTGAAAGGTTCTTTACAATCTAGCACTATTTACTAAATGGGTCGATGTATTTTAAAAATGGATCGGCTCATTTCACAAATATGTACTAGTTATAGGTTTTATGTACAATACATAAAAATCATGAATTTAAATTTAGATCTAATCTAACATATTCATGATTAAAATAGACTGAACTAATTTCAAAAATTCTTTCATCGTTTATCTTCAGGAATGAGTTCATAGTGGCACCCCTACCACCATAAGAGATCCCCATCGAATGGAAGATGGCCTTTAAATCATACTTATCCCTTATGACTGGATGGCTTGGTGTCTCATTCAAGCTCGATTGCTAGGCTACTCGAAAGTATTACATATCTAATATGCAAATATTTTTAAATTCTAAAGCATATAAATCATATTTAATGACCATGCTCTGATACCAATGAAGGTATGCAGTGTAGGATTTCCAGCTCTACTTTCAAATTTTTTTTTAAAAATAATATAATATAGTAGAATAAAAATTAATCTAATTAATTTTAGAGCTATTGATCAAATTAAAACCCTACACTATCAAGGATCTAAACGTGATATACATGCTTTTAAATTTGAAAAACTAAATACTAGCAGTAAATAATTTACTGCCATTATGTGTTCAAAATATGATACCTTGTGCGGGTAGTCAAACACAATAATTTGATCATAATCGAAGATGTATGCTCATCGTGATGCAACCACACAGCATTTCTGGCCTCTATGGATCATCCATATGAGGTCCTTGTCCTAATTGGCTCCTCCTGAGTGCTAGCTCAATGATGGATGCTTTTGATGGCTGAATCTGATTGAATGCCTTTGATCTTCCTCTATCGATTCTTTGGATGCTCTAAATCAGTAGCAAAGGAAGAGTAGAGGTAGAGGAGACTCTCCAAAAAATTTTGTGAAATTCTGACACTCAAAACTCATGAAAATGCACCCTAGGCCAAAATACTAAGGTAGCACTTTGAAAACCCCATGCCACTCTCTATTTTTCTCTTCTCTCAGTTTTTTTTTTTTTGAATTTTCTCTTGTAGAAGGGGGGCTCATGCGTGGAATGGCTTTCTCTCTTCTAATGTTCACACATTCCAAAAAACCCATGATTTATAGAGCACCAAACTGAGTCAACATCATGTGGAAGGATGAGGATTAAGTTATTGTTCGTTTAAATTCAAACATCATTTGAATTTAAATTGAAACAACCTGATTCTTATCCATTTGGGGCATAGAAATATAGGGCATGTGCTCTCTTTATGCATGGATTTCTTCATGAGAAACTTTTTCTCGTAGAAAATAAGATGGCGCAAGGAAGGGTGATGTGGCGTAGAGGGAAGACTAGTCAAACTAGTCTTATCCAATTAGACCAAGTCCAAACCAATTTGGCTAGGCCCAATTAGACTAGATTAAATCCAACATATTTAGGATTAATTAGGCTCAATTAAATCTTAATTAAATTAAGAATTAATCAAGTCTAATTTTTTATCAAATTAGGGAACAAACCTCCTCGGTGATTAAGTCATTTTATAACCTAATCAGGTCAAACACAACTGAATCCAATTCAATTGGACTTGATCTAAAAATCATTACTCAATTAAATTAAGTTAGTTAGTAATTAAATCTCTTATAAATACAGAATCCAAATCTGGTGGATGTTCGGATAACAAAATTCCATCAAAATAAAACTCTTGATCAAAGAGTCCCACACCAGTCGGACTCTTGACCCCAATATCCCAAACGAGTGAAACTTGTGATCACGGAGTCTCAGATGAACAAGACTCTCGATCATAAAGTCCCAGACAAGCAAGACTCAAAGTTTTAATATAGTAGGACTCTTGGTCAAAGAGCTTCAGTCTAGTGGGACTCTTAATCATAAAGTTTCAGTCCAGTGGGACTCCTGATCATAGTCTCAAACAAGAAGGACTTAGGGTCCCAATACAGTAAGACTCTTGATCGAAGAGTCTGATTCCAATGGAACTTCTCATCATCCATTAAATTAGGTAGGAACCTTGAAACTTCTCATCATCCATTAAATTAGGTAGGAACCTCTAATGTGTGTGATCCCATAGGTTTTTGATCCTAAGTCAGTAGCATAAGAAATAAATTCTATATCAATCGAAGTGACCATCTAACAATGGTATCCGATGTCTGAATAGATCGAATAGTTATAATCGCAATATTCAAAATCTACATGAATATGGTTACCACATAATTCATCCATTTGATCTCTATATATAGGGTGACTCCAAGTTAAACTATCAATCCTAAAAGAATAAATCCAAATCATGTCTCAACGTAATCAGTCCTATGACTCCTTACTAGGACTATCCTAGCTAAGGCTCTACTAAATTGAAATATAATTGAACAAAGCTCCTGAACCAGAGTGGTCAATCCCATCTTGATTTACACACCGACTCCTCAAATACTTGACTGTGCCTAGAAACCTTCCATTGCTAAATTAGAAATTTAGGTAGTCTGGCACCAAAGCATAGTGAGTTACTTGAAAGTCACTATGGTGATCTCAGATCGGAGAGACACTTATATCCATATTTTATTGGAGCAAATTTTGACAGAAGAAAAGCTCTAGAGTTTATCATATTCAATGTAGATGTACCTCTACATCTTACCTGCATACCTTGCCAGTATCTCCACACTCCTTGATTAAGAGGATAACCAATTCATATGGCATACAATGATCTATACTCGATTAACGTTGTCATCCTTGGTAATAATGTATCATTTGGTCATGAATAGGTTTAAGGACTAAACGATAATCCTCTTTTATTGATTATAAATAGTTTTAAGGACTTTACCACAACACAGAAGTTCATTAGAAGATTAAAAAATTTATGGTGAAAAATATCAAAATAATTTTTATTCATTTATAATTCATATACAAATACAAAAGATAGCTCAACCATCAATAGGCTGATGATTGACTTTGGGACACTATTTCCAATAATAATCTCCTGCACAATTTATGTCATCTTTTAATTACTAGGAGATTTGTTCTATTTGTGCTAGCCCATCCCATCATATGAGTGAATGTTCCATGGCTACATAATTTTCAGCTTTTATCCAAGAATAATTTTAAGTTGCACAAGGCTACTCCAAGCCGGTTAATAAATTTTTTTCAAATTTATATAACCCTGGTTAGAGGAATCACCCTAATTTTTCTTGGATATCTCAATAGAATCAGGCACAGACCCAAATTTTGTAAGGATTGGTGGTGCTCCCCAGCTTTGGGAGGCCACGGGAGGAGTCAGAGTGTTGGCTCTAGGAGACTAGGATAGGTGTGATCCTAGGGCTAGGACAGAAGTTATCCTAAGGAGGAGGTGCAGTGTAGCCCTCCATGGGCTTGAGGTCCAGGTAATGAAGATCTTGAGGGACTTGATTGGTGCTTTGGAGATCTGAAACACAAGGTGGAGCAAAGAACCAAAGCTAAAGGATGAAGACTGCAAAGAAAAAGCTTTTCTACAGGTTAGCTGGCTCAGTCCGAAACTAGATTGGCTAAGTCTCGGAAGATAGGCCAAATAGAAAGGTGCACGTTCGGGACTGTAGGCACGGTATGCAATTAGGTCAGCTCAGTCTGAAACTAAATTGACCCAGTCTCATGTTAGTCGACTCAGTGCTGAGACTGAGCCAGCTCAATGCACGGGCAGAGTTACACGAGGATCTTAAAGCCTGATTTAAGAGGTCTTAAGGGGATTAACTCATGTATGGATTGGGTTTAGGTTTAGAGAATGAGAGCATGGGAGACATGAATGTATATGGGTTCGGTGAGTGCTTTCGTGTATTAGGTTAGCTAGGAAAAATTTTGGTCGGGCCTAATGGCTATATACAAATACATAAATTGTATTAGGATTTTCATTAGTGTAGTAAATATAGATCTTTTCTTCTTTAATATCTCTTCTCTCTTCTCTCTAGTGTTGTTGCCCTAGGTTCTTGGGGAAGCCCTAGAGAGAGGGTGTGCCTCCCTCAAGCCCTAGGAGGAAGGCACCCCAGCATAGATCTAGGTGGTGCATCTATGATATGCTATTTTAAAGAATGTTAAAGATCTCTCTAAGTCTATGCTAAAGATCAAGGATTTTCACAACATAGTATCGAAGCTAGGTGATGCCAGAATAATGCACCAACATCTAGTATTAAAGCAATACCATGGATCATAATAATTGGAATCAGAGCAGTATCAATTATTCCAATAATTGGTATCAGAGCCTGATGGTGCATGGAAGAAAAGAAGTAGTCATACATGATGAAATCAAAAATCTACACAAGTATTCTATGGTATATCTTAGATCTATCTTTCTTATTGATGTGGTTTGGCCAACCAGGAGTAGCAGATTGAAGGTGGAGGTTGAGAGGATTAACAAAAATAATTTTTTTTGAGGTGGAAGGCTAGGGTGCATGATTTGCTGGTTGGTCTTAGTGGAAAGGCCAAGGTGTATGATGGTAGACAAGGCAGGAGGCGCTGGAGTGTTGCAGTAGCACTTTCCTAGAGATACAAGATTAAGAGAGGCTCGACGTGCAGCAACCAAGGAAGGTGTCTCAATAGAGAGCATCAGGATTCTCTGGGAAGATGGGCAGTGTGGGACTGTTTGATTGATGAAGAGAGGTTTTCTAAGGGATAATGATCGAAGAAAGGCTGAAGAAGCAACTATACATCCTTCGATTGTAGGAAGGTGGGAAAGTAGTCGGAGATGTATTCAGCAGTTCGACCAGAATATGGATTTGCGGAGTCTTGAAGATGATAAAGATGGATGATCCATGGTGGTCCAGTAGGTCAGGGCTGGGCAGTGGATCAGGTTTCTTCTGTAGGAGCACCAACGAGAGTCACGGTTCAGGTAGAGGATGGATTATGTGCAGCAAGAGGGGATCAGGATACCTATGCGGAGGTGGTGTTGAGATGAAACAAGAAACACTAGAGTGCTACAATAGTGCTTTTCTAGAGAAATGGGACTGAGAGAGGCTCGATGGTGCAGCAGCCAAGGAAGGTATCTCAGCAGAGAATATCAAGAGGTACCATAGAAAGATCAGGAGTAGGTCTCAAAAAGAGCCAGAGAGTCTCAGGAGCCTCAGGATGAGATAGGTGGATCTGAGCCTAGGATAGGATTTGAGCTATAGTTTCTTCAGGCATAACTGAAACGATGGCTGGTGTAGGGGCAGAAGAGGAGAAGGTTAAGGTGAAATTTCCTAGGATTCAATCGTTGATTTTTAAAAGAGTTGGATGAGCTCTTAGGTTTTGGAGGTGCCCATGGGTTGTGAAGGTATACTACTACAAAAAAAGGCTACGACAGTGGTTTGTAATCGCTGTCGTAGCCTAAAAAATTGCTGACATAGGCTATGGTAGTGATTATTTAACCGCTGCTACTATAGCCATCGTCGTAGCTCTATGGTAGTGGTTATTACAGCAGTTGTTTGAACCGCTGCCATAGATAGCCTATTACAGCGGTTTATAAACCGCTGTAATAGATCGACCTATAGCAGTGGTTATGTAACCGCTGCCATAGGTTATCTATAGTAGTGGTTACATAACCGCTGCCATATGTAATCTATAGCAGTGGTTTTTTAACCACTGCCATAGGTCTAATGCAGCGGTTGATCCCGCATGCATCTGAAACCTATGGCAGCGATTGGCACAGATATGGCAGTAGTTAAAAAACTGCTGTCGTAGATCTTGAATAATTAAAAAAATTAAAATTTTTATTTTTTAATATATTTTACCTGATAAATACAGATATATAATATAAGAAAATATAATAAACATAAAAATTATTCTAAAATGCTAAAATTTTATTATCGAATAAAATTTATTATAATTTTTTTAAAAAAAATAAAATACATTAAAAGTCTCCTAAATCTACATCATCGTCGTCGTCACCCGGAGCCAGAGTCGGAGCTAGAGCTGGAGCTGGTGCTGGAGCAATAGCCAAAGCTGGAGCTAGAGCTGGAATGCGGGCCAACATATCTTTGAAGCCCATGACTCTAAAATGTGTACTGAGCGTCGACATCATGTCTCTCACGATGCCCTCTAGATGAGATGTGCGCTCCTCAACCTGATCTGCCCGCATCGTAGTATAATCTACCCATGCCAACGCCTCCTCAAGCTCCTTCTGACTGACGACACTGAAAGTCTATGAGGAGATGCTCACCTTGTACCAGTAGTTTATTGGTGTGTGTCCGGGCCTACATCAGATCCTCCTAGAGTGCTCAGGCCCCAAGACATGAGACAGATGGTCATGGGGCCCAGAGGTATCCGGGCTCTCGCTCGCAAGCATATCTAACCAATCCTGTAATTATAAATTAAAATAAAATTTTATAAAAAATGCTATAATACTAATTATATATACTAATATATTTAATACTTACAAAAATACGTTCGATCGCGGCATTCATCGGTCTGCCCATCTTGTCCGTATGGCTGGATTAGAAGATCTCGCTATGGCTGGGCATCACTCCATCTCTTATCAGCTATAACAAAGAATAAATTTATCAAAAATATAATAAAAAATATGAATTTAATTTATCTAATAAGATTTAGAATTAATTATCTCTTTATGCACACGACTGGCCATAAACTCACGGCCTAGAGTGTTCGTATACTCCTGGACTACACGGTTTTTCCGATTCTGATGGAAGGTAGCCTAATAAGTATTCAAATAAATAATAAATATTTAAAAAATATTTAAATAAAACCTTAAGTGTATTAAAAAATTCAAAAGTTAGAAATTTTATCTCTATCTTCTGACTCCTCCAGTGTCTAACCATCCTCTCCCACTGACTCGGAGGACAATCCTGTATCCAGGGAACAAGCTCCTCCAAAGTATCTCCTCGGTGCTCGAGCCATCCTCTATGGAGCTTGACCTTGTAATCTCGGTACAACTCCTTGATCTTCCTCAGTCGGACATCTCGAGCCCTCTCATGATCGAGGAAGTCATACCTCTTCTGCACAAAGTTATCAAAAATTAGTTACAAAATTATTCTAATCAAACATATATAATGTAAACATATAAAATACATAAATATAACTAAGATGCATGTACTTACCCATATCTCCTCCCATACCCGATCCCTAACAGCAGCATCCATCAAATGCTAATCTTTGGGCTCTATGGGAATGATGTCTGACCGCCTCACAAGCACTCCAAAAAAGGAATGCATCTCCCACGTGATCTCCCCTACCGACCTCCCCTCCGCATTGTAATAGACCATCATCTAATGCTGGCGGTTCCACATGTGTGCCATACATGTGGGACCGTGAAATATCCTGCTAGATGATGCACCTACGATGCAAATACATTATACAAATATATAAGTGTACAAATACAATATAAAAAATAAAGTTATGCTAATATAATAAAAACGTATACTCAGATGCCTGCGTAGTAGCATGTGTCTCAGATATGGATGACGATAGAGGCTTAGCTATCGATGGAGTAGTTACCATCGGTGGAGTAGATATCATCGGTGGAGTAGATGCCGGCGGTGGAGGTCCCTGAGCAGTCGATGTCGAGGTGGATGGAGTATGCTTCGATTGCTCCTCGGATGCTGAACTGTGCATAATCCATGGAGAGACAGGGATGAAAGCTAGATGGCATTTTGGTGCCATCATGACCTACAACATTAATGAACATTAATCAATATAACATGTTGAACAATAATATTAGTATAGCATTAATAAATAGTCTCTAATATGTACACTAATCAATTGACCGGTCTATTATTATGCAATGCAATAAATAAAAGCAACAAGATATAAACATCTATAAAATATTATGCAATAAATTCTACAGCATGAATTATATTCATAAATAATTAAGGATGAGCAACAGTCATAGATCTAATCTCTTGCATGAACCTTGGTGTTAATCCAAAAATCTGAAAGTAGAATAAAGTAGATGATGGTAGCACCTTAGGGCTTAAAATTGAAACCTTAGAAAGATATATCAAATTCTATTTGCTCAGAAGCCTAGCCGGCTCCATGCCTGAGATATCCGACTCGGGTCCTCCCCCAACCAGCTCGATTATGGCTCGAGCTGGCTCTGCTGCGTATCCGAGTCAACTCGGTTGTGTGCCATCCCCTCTATCACTCCCTCTCTCGATCTCTCTCGCCGACGATGGCGGCGAGGCCGAACCCCTCCCTCCCAGCTTTTTCATCTCTTGATCTTCCTCTCTCCCTCTCTCGATCTCCCTCGTCGATGAGGCCAGACCCCATCCATCCCTCTCTCACTCTCTCGATCTCCCTCGCCAGTAAGGCCGGACCCCATCCCTCCCAGTGATGCCGCGAGGCTGGACCCTCTCCATCCCTCTCTCACTCTCTCGATCTCCCACTCTCCCTCTCTCAATCTCCCTCGTCGGTCAGGCCGAACCCCCTCCCTCCAAATGATGGTAGTGAGGCTAGATCCCTCCCTTCCTCTCTCCCTCTCTTGATCTTCCTCACCGATGATGGCAGTGAGGCTAGACCCCCCTCCCTCCCTCCCTCCCTTGGTCTCCCTTGCCGACGGTCAGTGAGCGACCAGTCCTCCCTCTTTTAATCTATCGATCTCCCTCTCAGTCTCTCCATTTCTTAGTTTTGGATCCCAAAATCAGGTCCGACCTTTCGGGATCCATTAAGGTCCGGGTCTGGTACTTCAAGTATAGACCCATCGAATATTCGAATTTGGATCTGATATCAGTAATTAAAATTATGTCCGAATCTGAATATCTAGATTCCAATCCAAACCCAATCCATTGATAGATCGAGTCCACAGCTGCCGACATGGCACAGTCCAAGGCTATCACCGTGGCATGGCCCAAAAACTATGGCATATAGATAATTATAATATTTATAATAAATATTTATAATATTTATTATAAATATTCTATAAATTATTATAAATATACATGATTAATAAATAATACTATAAATTTAAAAAATTATATCTGCGGCTATAGAGAGCGGGTCGCACCGAAAGCTCCGAAGGTCACCGACGATGATGCTAGAGGAGGACGACGGAATTAGAGGTAACCTATGAAACAAAAGCAAGATAGTAAGATAGAGAAGAGAGAGAAAAAAGAAAGAGAGAGAGGGCAAGGATGGCTGAGGATGGGAGGCCAGGGGGAGGGGGCACAGTGACGAGGAGGCCCAAGAGGCACAGTGATGGAGGGGTCGGCGATCGGGACAGAGAGTGTGGGGGGTGGGGGGTCGGGTGTGGGTGGCAGGGAGGAGCGGTCGGGGATGGGGGGGAAGGAGGGGTGGCTAGGGGAGGGTGGGGGTGGGGCCGGATCGGGGTGGCAGGGAGGGGCGGCTAGAGATGGGAAAGCTAGGGGGTGGCAGGGTGGCAGGGAGGGGCGATCGGGATGGGGGGAAGGAGGGGCAGTCGGGGGAAGGGTGGTGGGTGGGGGGGTCGGATGGGGTGCGATGGATGGTGGAAGTGAGCGGTCGGGGATGGGGGGAAGGAGGGCCAGCCGGAGGAGGGTGGGAGGGGCGGTCGGGGGGTGGCGGGAAAGGGGCGATCGGAGATGGGGGGCTAAGGGGTGGCACGGTGGCGGGGAGGGGCGGTCGGGGATGGTGGGGAAGAAAGGGTCAGTCAAGGAGGGTGGGGGGCCTGGGTGGGGGTTGGCGGGTGGCAGGGAGGAGCGACTGAGGATGGGGGCGAAGGAGGAGTGGCCAAGGATGGGGGAAGGAGGGGCGGTCGGGGAGGGTGGGGGCGGAGGGGCCGAGTGGGGGATGGTGGGTGGCAGGGAGGGGCGGCCGAGGTTGGGGGTGGAGGGGAGGGTGAAGGAGGGGCAGCGCCTGCTAGGGGGAAGAAGCCTCACCGACGATGGAGAGGAGGGAGAGAGACAGAGAGAGATCGAGCACACATGGGAGAAAAGCAGAAAAAATTTAAAAATTTTAAACCTAACCTACGGCAACGGTTATCGAGCCGCTACCATAGATCTATGACAATAGTTACCCAAAATCACTGCCATAGATCTGCAGCAGCGGTTCTATAACCGCTACTATAGATCTATAGCAGTGGTTTTTGATAACCGCTGCCGTCGGTTGAAAATATTTTTTTTTTATTTTTTTTCTAAATATTTTATAATATTAAAATTTAATGCCCATCTTTACCGTTCATTATCTAAATAATCATCATTAGAGTATCATCGTAAAAGATTGCCTCAATCTGATGGCCCTAGCTTCATCGATTAGAAAAATTTGATTTCGACGATCATGAATGATAATGCGATGATCTAATAGATGAAGACCTTCGATGGATCTAAAAATTTGTAATGATGATCTCGATGATGTTTATAGCATACTATCAAAGTTTTACTTCAATCAGATATCGTTATCATGGTTAATTTAGTATCGAATGATTTCAATTGTTAAATTAGAAATAAGCGGTCAAAGGATTAAATAGCATCTGATTATGAGATAATTTTTTAATTAAATGATCTTTGTTATAATTTTAAATATTTTATATGGTGATGATAGTAAAATTTAAATTATTTTTGTATAAATTATTTATGTTAAGCAGATATTGCAAAAGCATGAGCATAACAACCAGTAAAGTTTCAGAATGATTATTAGGAGACATATAGTTTTAGATCATTCTTCATCTCACAAGTTGAATTTTATAATCACCACTATAAGAAATGATTAAAGTAGTAGCCAAGATCATTTATAAAAAAAATTATCTCATAATCGGATACCGTTTGGTCCTTTGATCAGTCCTTTATCATTTAACGATCGAAACTAATCTATACTAAATTGATTAAGATAACGATATCTGATTGAAGTAAAACTTTGATAGTATGCTACAAACATTACCGAGATCATCATTGTAGGTTTTTGGATCCATCGGAGGTCTCCATCTATCAGATCATTGCATCGTCGTTCGTGATCGTCGAAATCAAATTTTTTTGATCGACAAAGCTAGGGCCATCAGATCGAGGCGATCTTTTATGATGATACTCAAATGATAATTATTTAGATAATGAATGATGAAGATGGATATTAAATTTTAAAATTATATAATATTTAAAAATATATATATATATATGAAAGCGATTACAATTAACCGTGGTCATAAATAAACTTATAGCAGCGTTCCTACTAACCGCTACTATAGGTCGGCAGCGGTTTCACTAACCACTGCTATAGGTCCGACCTATAGGAGTGGTTCATTATAACTGCTACTATAGGTCGGACCTATGGCAGAGGTTTTTTTAATCGCTGCTATAGGTCCGACATATAGCAGCGGTTAATCTATAGCAGTGGTTAATGAAAATCGCTACCGTAGGATCTATGGCAGGGATTTTGAAAATCGCTGCCATAGTATGCACTACCATAGACTATTTTTGTAATAGTGATATCCGAGATGGCTTTGAAGGCGTCTGCAGAGTGCGGAGGATTCGAAGGGACAGTGATGGTGTTCGAGGTGCATCAATAGGCCTAGCAGTGCAGCATTGGATGGTTGGCCTCAAAGGACTCGGGTATAGAGTCAGCTTCTATGGTATTAGATAGACTTCGGGTATAGGTGGAGCTCTGCAATAGTGGCTTCATAAGTAGAGAGAAAATTTGGCATGGATTTAGAGTGAAAGGATGGAGGAGGATTGATATCTTAGCACCAGCGTCAGTGATGCACAGTTTCAGATGGAGTGGCATGTGCAAGTGGATAGGCGTAGCTCTAAGAAGATCGTATCAGGTGGTATAATATGTGCTAGTATAGGGATATTGTAGGTTCTTTAGGAAAGTCCAGAAAAAGTGATGCAGCTGCTAAGCAGAAGGTATCTTACAATTTCAGGATGGTGCGAAGAAGCAAGCCAAGGTCTTCAGTGGTGGAGGCAGTCATCTCAAATGCCTCAAGAGTGCATAGCAGCTAAAGAGGATTGGCAGAGGTGATGTTTGCACAAAGAGCTGTCAGGGTGTGCAGCGATAGCGGGATCGTGCAGGAGGGCATTGCCAAGGGGTTTGCTAAGTCTTAGGGCACCATGGTGGAGATTGTAAGGATTGGTGGTGCTCCCAAGCCTTGAAAGGCCATGGGAGGAGTCAGGGTGTTGGCTCCGAGAGACTAGGATGGGTATGGTCCTAGGGCTAGAATAAGAGTTGTCCTAGGATGGAGGTAGTGTATAGCCCTTCATGAGCTTAAGGTCCAGGTGTTTAGGAACTTGAGGGGCTTGGTTGGTGCTTCAGGGATCTGGGACACAAGATGGAGCAAGAAACTAAAGTCGAAGAATGAAGACTGTAGAGAAGAAGCTTTTCTATAGGTTAGCCGGCTCAGTCTAAAACTAGGTCAGCTAAGTCTCAGAGGATAGGCTAAACAGAAAGATGTGCCTTCAGGACTATAGGCATGGTACGCAACTGGGTCGGCTTAGTCTGAAACTGAGCCAACCTAATCTCAGATTAGCCGGCTTAGTACTAAGACTGAGCCAGCTCAGTGCGCGAGCAGAGTTATGCAAGGGTCTATTTGGAGCTAGGATAAAGACTTATCCTAAGGGTCTTAAGGACTGGTTTGAGAAGTCTTAAGGGGGCTAACTCATGTATGGATTGGATTTAGATCCAGAGGATGAGAGCATGAGAGACATGGGTGTACATGGGCTTGGTGAGTACTTTCATGTATTGGGTTAGCCAAAGGAGTTTTTGATCGGGCCTAATGGCTATGTATAAATACAAAGGTTGTATTAGGATTTTCATTGGTGCAGTGAATATAAATCTTTTCTCCCTCAAGCTCTCTTCTCTCTAGTGTTGTTGCCCTAGGTTCTTGAAGAAGTCCTAGAGAGAGAGCCGCCTCCCTCAAGCCCTAGGAGGGAGGTGCCCTAGCATAGATCTAGGTGGTAGATCTATGATATGCTATCTTAGAGAATGTCAAAGATCTCTCTAGGTCCATACTAATGATTAGGGGTTTTCATAATATGATATCGAAGCTAGGTGATGCCAGGATGATGCACCAACATCTGGTATTAGAGCAATACCATAGATTATAATAATTAGTATTAGAGTAGTATCGATTGTTTCAACAAATTTTACCTATCCAGAATTATCAAAATAGGCCCCAATACCAGAACTATGCCTATAATAGAGGTCAACTTGGTCAGTCTTTCCAGCCACTGCATTATAATCAACCATCATATCCATCTCCTCAATAGACCAATCTAGCCAATGATAGATTTAATCAACTGCAATAATTAATTCTGACTCAACAACAATCGATTCTGACTCAACAATAATCTATCATCAAGCTAGAAATACAAATAGGATAATTAGCTGAGTCTATCATGAGAAGAAAACTAGGTCAATTATTAAGCCAATCAATAGCAAATTTCATAAACAATCCAACTATTATCCACCAAGTATGTGGACTTAATTATCAATCTAAAGTCCCACCTAAGAATCCCTAATTAGAGAATGCCAAAGCTATTTCTAAACTTAGAAGTGGTAGGATTCCTATGGACCCATACAAAGATTAGATGATAGAGGTTAGTACTGATGCTAGCCAAAATTAAAATTTAGAAGAAGAGGTTAGTACTAAGACTAACCATATAAAGAATCTGAGTCTAGAACTAGTACTAATGCTGGTTCCAATTTAAGTGAGATAGACATAGGAAAAAAGAGAGTAGATAATTTATCCGAGATCTATACACCTAAAGTTCTATTCCCTTCAACCTTAAAAGCTGATTCTTCCTACAAAAACTAAGGGGCATGCAATGAAGGGCCAATAAAATTATTTAAATAAGATCATATTAATTTATCTCTACAACTGAAGCCACCTTTAGATATCCTCCTAGTATCCATTGCATCAAACTTAACTTCTAACTTAAAAACTCAATTTATGAGCATTTTAGAAGAAAAAATAGAAGAAATTCTTAAAAGTGATTGAAAAAGCAGTCGCATCCTATCTTTCCAAAATTAACAATGAATTATCAATAAAAGGATTACAAGCTATCATCCTGAGATTGGCATTCCAAAACCATTGAAATTTATCAATCCAATATTTAACATGGGATAGGTAGACTGTATTCTGTCTAATTGAAGATGGTAAACTTAGCATTTGTTGGAAGGCAACCCAATATTTAGTTTTCTTACATCTAATTTATTTTTTTAGTTTATTTTTTTGGTCATGATGAATAAGTTGGAGGGAGAGCCAAATTTTCAAAATCATGCTGGACCATAAATATATTAAGTCAGGTATATTCTTTCTTTTTCTTTATTATACCCTTTGTTTTTCTTTCTCCATTAAGAACAATATCAATTAAGTTGGGGGGAGGAGAAAAATAAATTTTTTAAAATTTTTAAAATCTTTAAAAAAGTTAGTATTTAGCATTTAGACATCTAATTATACTTAAGAATTGAGTTAAACTAAGCATTTTTATAAAAAAATTGATGCACAAATCAAAGAATTTGTGAAATATTGAGAAATCAAGTATTAAGAAAATCCAATAAAAAGTTAAGTCTAGAACATAAAATTTTTTTTGAGTATTTCTGATTTTTTCTACCAGTATTAAAAAAGAGTCTACTTTTTATGTGCTTGTATAGAATAACTATATATTTTTTTATAAAAAAAATAAAATAAAATAGTTTGCAAGTGCTTCTCACTGAGTAACCGAGCCACTTTAACTAAGCATTGAGTTTCACATCAAAAGATAGGAAGGGCAAAAAGCTTGTTGTAAAGCTAGTCTTAGCTCATAGCTTGTTTGATTTGAGCTAGTAAGTCTGAGGGATATTTTATATCTAATATCCTAAAGCCAACTAATTTGGGAGTCATTAGCCCAAAATTTGCTACATGGATCAAACAAAAAGCTTAAGAAGTTAAAATACTCAATAATGGTATAATATTAAAAAAAATTGCATTGGTATTCCACCAAGTAACCAAATCTCATTGCCTAAATAAGCAATAATATTCGCATAAAAAAGTGAGAAATGTGAATAAAAATTTTCAATAAATGAAGGGCAAAAGTAACAATACACTAGCCCATATGAAAGTTTAGATGATCAGAGATAAAGATAGGTTAATTTAGAAAAAGTTTTAAAAAATTAATATTTTTTACTTAATTTTTATATTGATAAGTATTAATACTCTAATGACATATCTCACTTATACTCTACTAAACATCAATGGCGATTTTGAAAATTGCTTGGTAAAATTTAAAATACTAAGCTTAAAAGCTGGTATCTAAAATTAAATTCTTTCTTTACTCAAGGACGAGCAAAGCTTAAGTTAGGAGGTATGATAATTACCATAAATATACTAATAAAAGTATTAATTTATAAATTAATTTATTTTTATTTTTAAGAATTAATATTTTTATTTATCTAATTTAGAAAATATGAACATAAATAAAAAGATCTTATTTTTTTTATCAAAATAAAATAAATTTGGAGCAAATCCAATTTAAAATGGATCCAATATAAATTTAAAAAACATAAAAAATGGAAAAGCCGATTGGGCCAGCCAAGCCAGCTCGTTAAATCGGTCGGCCCACATGTTGTTCACTCAAAAAAATTGGCCCAGCCCAAGACCTAGCCTGCATGTGCGTGGAAAAGGCCCAACCCACTCCTCTCCAGTCATGATATCTGCATGACATCACAAAACCACATGGTCCATGATAGATTGGTTGCTGACGTAGAAGATGTGAACCCTTAAAGGGTTCATGAAAATTATCACATAGCATTCAAGGGCATTTTGGACATTTTGGGTGGCGTGTCGTGCATGGATTGGGTGGTGTCCATGATGTGCTTGGTCTATAGTGGTCTACAGCACAGTAATGCATGATTGTGTGGTTCAGAATGTGCCCAATCAGGATCCAATGGCCAAGGTTAATTCCTATTTTGATTCACAGTTCCCTAGCCACAGTGTGCTATCCAATGGCTGTGCATGCTCCTGACTTCGATCCAAAGGTCTGATTTCTTCCAAAGTTTGATCTAACAGCTGACAGATGCACCTGACCCTGATCACACTTCCAAAGCTCCATCCAACAACCAGGTCTCCTCCATTAAGCTCGATCCGATAGCCAAAAGTTATTTTGACTAAATCTAGGCTAATTAACAAGGTTTTTTGGTATTTTTCTGAACCTTTGGATTTCCATCTGATGGTTAGAAGACCCAGACTCTATTGAACATGATCCAGATAGTTTTTTAATTTGATTTACATCTAGATTCCTCTATATATACCGATCAATACACTGCTTTAATCCTATATTGACTGATAGCAAAGGTCTCTCCTCTCCAACATCTATAAATAAGACTCTAAGCAAAGATTTCAAGCAGTCTTCGATCAAGGAGAAGCTATGGTATAGGGTAGAGGCTGAGCTTGGGTTGATGGTTGCTTCGAGATAGATGATGCCGAGAGAAAAAGCCGATCTTTTACACCATCTCAATGCCAATGCCAATCCAAGATCAAGATCAATTAAATTTTAATTTAAATTTTTTTCTATTCTTTTTAATTTAATTTATTTAAATTCTAAATTAAATTTTAATTTAATGCAAAATTTATTTTTCTCCTCTTTAAATTCATGCGCTTTACTTTTTATTGCAAGTTTATTTCTATTTTAAATTTTATTTTATTGCAAGTAGATGCTAAGATCTTGGTAGTAGATCTTAGTACCCAAAATTTATTTTTATGCTATTTAAATTTTTATTATTTAATTTTATGCAATTTTAATTTTTATTTGCCAACTTTAATTTTATTTTTTAAAGTTTTTTTATAAAATCAAAAATTTCAAAACTAAAGCACTGCCTCCCTATGGATTCGATCTGACTCACTATTTTCTACATATTTTTAATTATTTTAAGAAGTTAAAATTAAATTGAGGAACATGATGTCTTAACAACAACATCGCGGTCTATCATATATTCGTCTTGATGATGAGGCATCCTTCCTATGGCTATGCTTATCTTGGGACAAAGCACCTTTGGAGAAATCATCGTGGCATATTCGTCTTGGTGACAAGAGGCCCTTCCCAAGGCTATATTGATGCAGCACCTTCAGGAAAATCATCATGAGACTCAACAGGGGCCCTTGTTCATCTATAAAACTTCGTGAGGAAAAGAGAAATTTCATTCAAAATACTTATTTACATTTATCAATAGTACACCACATGTTGTCCTAGTTTTAGGGTCATTGCACTAGGTTCCATCTAGCTACTTTAGGCAATAGGTCCCAGTTCTGATGACCTTGTCTACTTGATAATGGTCCTCCTAATTTGAAGATAGCTTTTCCCATTCACTTGGTTGTGATACCTCGGCATGGTATAGGACCTAGTTGCCAATCCTAAATTCTTTGCCTCGGACATGGGAGCTGTAGTATCGGGCCATCCTGCATTGATATGCCGCCATTCTTATTTGGACCTTTTCTCAGACCTCCTCGAGTAGATCTAAGTTTGCTCGAAGCAATTCTAGATTGTCCTAGTCATTATAGCTTTCGACCTGTAGGGATGGGATCTCCAGGGAATGACTGCCTCGGTTCCAAAAGGGAGCTTGAATGGAGTTTGTTTGATAGATATTCTTTGAGTAGTTCTATAAACCCAAAGCACGTAGTAGAGCTGGTCTGCCCATGACCCCTTGGCATGGTCTAACCTAGCTTTCAGATCCTACAGAAGAGTTTGGTTAGTTACCTCGGCCTTCTTATTGGCTTGGGTATGTCCTATCGATGTAAAGTGATGTGAGATGCCTAGGTTTTGATAGAATTCAATAAATTGGGTACTACTTAACTAGTGACCATTTACTATGATTAGTACTCGTGAGAGGCTAAAGCGACATATGATGGATTTTCACATGAAGTCCTATACCTTAGCTTTGGTAGTATGGGCTAAAGGCTCAGCTTCCACCCACTTGGTGAAGTAGTTAATAGTAACGAGCAAGAATTTTTATTGGCCCGATGCTTGAGGGAACGGGCCTAAGATGTCCATCCCCTATGTGCAAAGGGCTAGTAGGCACTGATGGGAGTCAACGGCATAGTTGATTAGCATTAGATGTTGGCATTTTGCTGGCATCGATCACACAATTTGGTTAGATCAACTATATCTTATTGCATTGTGAGCCAATCATATCCTGTCGGAGTCTTTGTAGGCCAGTGATTCGCCCCCTAAGTGGTTCCTGTATATTCGTTTATGCACTTTATGCTAAGCATAGTCAACTTCAGAAGGGCATAAACCTTTGAGAAGTGGCAAGGAAAAAGACCTCCTATATAGCTTGCCTCCATAAAGGACATAGTGGGATACTTTGTTCCTGGGTTTTCGAGCTTCCTTTGGATCTAGTAGTAACATTCCATCCCTAAGGAAGTGGATGAAAGGATTGATCCAACCTGGTTCATTATCAATTTGCAAAATTGGGGTTGGTCCCCTGATGCCGATGTTGCTAACTCGAATAGCATGTAGGCCTTGGAATTTTCAAATCATGGTACCTATTGAATGTCAAAATTGGTGAACAGAGAGGATAGTTCTTTTACCTTCTATAGGTATCTCTTCATATTTTCTTTTCGAGCCTCATAGTCTCCTCTCACTTGTCCGACCACTAGCTGAGAGTTACTATAGATCTTCAGCTCTTGTACTCCAAGTTCTCTAGCAATTTTCAGCTTGGTGATAAGAGCTTTGTACTCAGTTTCATTATTGGTGTTTGGAAACTCAAATGCAAAGCATATTCCACAATGGTTCCCTTTAGCTTAGTGAAGATTAGTCATGTTCCTGACCTAGTAGAGCTTGATGATCCATCAACATGCACGACTCACTACTCCTTGGCTTCTCCTTTGTGTGGGCTTTCTTTAAGCGGTCTACCTTCCTTAGGGCCCTCATCAGGAATGGTACACTGTAGCACTACTACAGAACAGGATGATGGTAGCAGTTTGTAATCACTGCCATAGCCTAAAAAATCACTGATATAGGCTAATGCAGCGGTTAGCTAACTGCTGCCACTGCGGCCATCGCTGTAGGTCTAAGACAGCGGTTATGCAAATCATTGCCATATAAAGTCTATAGCAGCGGTTCACTAACAGCTGCTATAGGTTTAGCTATAGCAGCAATTTCGTAACCGTTGCCATAAGTTGCAGTGGTTACGGAACTATTGCCATAGGTCTAATGCAATGATTTCATAACCGCTACCATAGATTAAGGAAAGCGGTTGGCACATAACTTATAGTAGCGCTTGGCATGCCTACTGATAGGGACACGATGTTGTCGTTAAGACACCGTGTTTATCAGTTTAATCCGACTTCTTAAAATTATTGAAAATACGTAAATAGTAGTGAGTCGGGTCGAATCCACAGGAAAGGTAGTGTTTTTAGATTTAAAATCTTTAATTTTTTTTGAGAAGAAAAAGAAAATAATTTAAATTTTGAAATAAAAACTGAAGTCGGAAGATTGAAAATAAAAATTAAAAGATGCAGAAATTTAAATTTGGTACTAAGATCTACTAGTTAGATCTTAGCATCTACTTGCAAAGCAATAATTTAAAGTGCAGAAATTAAATTACAATAAAAATAAAAAGCAAGAAATTAAAATGCAAAAAAAATAAAATTTTTATTAATTAAAATTTTAAAATTTAAATACATAAAATTTAAAAAGAATAAAATAAAATAAAATAGCCTGATCTCTGATCTTGGATCGGCATTGGCAGAAAGATGGTGTAGAAGCTCGGCTCTTCTTCTCGGCACCCGTTGCTTCGAAGCAGCCTTTAACCCATAGCCTGGCTTCGCCCTGTACCAAAGCTTCACCTTGATCGGAGATGTTGATTTCTGATGGCCTGGGGTCCTTTTTATAGAGCTAGGAGGGCTGGATATTTTTTTCTAAAGGCAATATGGGACTAATGCCTTTGTAATCATCAAAATACAAATAAATTTGGATAAAATTTGAATCAAAATAGCTCTGATATGACTCTGATAAATCTGATAAAATCCAGCCGTTCAATAGAAATCCAACGGTCCAAAAATCATCAAAATCGGATGCAGATCAACTCAGATCGGGTCGGATTAAATTCTGGCCGTTGGATCGCGCTTGATCGGAGGAAATCTGGCCGCAAATCATGCGCCTGAGAGTTTGATCACCGTCGGCAGCTTTCTGGACCGTCGGATCATCGCCTGGATCGAGCGCTGCCATCCGATGGTGATCCGCGTGATGTTTGTATTTGAATAAAATTCGGAAGCAACCACAGCCGTCCGATCCTGACCGCAAACAACCACATCCGTCCGATCGCGCAATAACTGTTCCCATGGACCGCGTGGACCGGCCGCACCGCACACCGCAACCAATCAGCGCCGCTGTTGTCGAGTGAAAAGACTAAATTACCCTTGTGAGCCGCGATAAATTTCTGTAGACCCTTTAAGGGGTCTAGGTCCACCACGTGGCAATCTCTGATTCGCCGGAATTTTGCTGAGCTGGCGGTCCACGCCTAGATCGTGGACCGGCTGATGGCTTCAATGGCTGAGTCGGCTTTGATGGCTTGGCTTGGCTTGGTGGCTCGGCTTGGCTTGGTGGCTCGGCTTGCGGAGCCGGCTGAGCCATTTTCTTTTTTTATTTAATTTTTATTTATTTTATATTTTTAAAAATTCATATCTTTTCCATTTTAGCTCCGTTTTACTTGAAATTTATTTCGTTGTGATCAAAAAAATGAGCTCTTTCTATTGATAATAAAATTTTATTTTTTAATTTTTATTATTTTTTATTATTTTTTAATTAATTTTTTAATTAATAAAAATATGAATTTTTCAAAAATTATATATAAATTGATTAATTAATTCTTAAAAATTAATATAAATTAATTAATAAATTAATACTTTTATTGATGAATTTATGATGCTTATCACACCCCCCAACTTAAGCTTTGCTCGTCCTCGAGTAAAGAAAGAATTTAGTTTTAAATACCTTTTAACTTTAGAGTTTCGAATTTTACCTAAGCAATTTTCAAAATGGCCATTGATATTCAGTAGAGCTTAAATGAGATATATCATTGGGGTATTAATACTTATCAATAGAAAAATTAAGTAAAGAACATTAAATTTTTCAGAACTTTTTCTAAATTATTCCACTTTTATCTCTGATTTGTCTAAACTTTCATATAGGCAGGTGTATTGCTACTTCCATCCTTCATTTATTAATTTTTATTTTCACATTGCCCACTTTTTGATGCGAATATCATTGCTTACTTAGGCAACGGGACCCGGTTACTCGGTGGGAAACCAATGTTTTTTTTTTTTTTTTTTTTTTTTTTTTTAACGTTGTACCACTATTGAGTGTCTTAACTCCTTAAGCTTTCTATTTGATCCATGTAGCGAGTCTTGGGCCAATGACTCCCAAACCAGTTGGCTTTAGGGCACTAGGTATAGAATACCCCTCGGGCTTACTAGCTCGAATCAAATAGGCTACGAGTTAAGACTAGCTTTACAACGAGCTTCTTTGCCCTTCCCACCTTTTGACGCGAAACTCAATGCTTGCTTAGGCAAAGAGGCCCGGTTACTCAGTGAGAAGTACTTGGAAACTATTTTATTAAAATAAATTTTTATATGAAGAAACGTATAGTTACCCTACACAAGCCTATAAAAAGTAGACTTTTCTTTGATGCTAGTAGAAATAATTAGAAATGCTCCAAGAAAAAAAATTTTTATGTTCTAGGACTTAACTCTTTATTGAATTTTCTTAATACTTGATTCCTCAATATCTCATAGATTCTCTAATCTGTGCATCAATTTTCTTTTTAAAAATGCTTAGTTTAATTCGATTCTTAAGCATAATCAGGTATCTAAATACTAAATACTAACTTTTTCGAGGACTTAAAATTTTAAAATTTTTATTTTTCTCTCCCCCCAACTTAATCGACATTGTCCTCAATGGAGAAGAAAAAAAATAAAGGATGTAATAAAAAACATGGAAGAATACACCTAACTCAGTATATTTATTTATTTATTTATTTATTTATTTTTTTTTTTGGTCCAGCACATGCCTTTACAAATTTGAGCTCTCCCTCCAACTTATTCAAATTATCCTAAAAAGAAAATAAGATAAATTAGATAAAAACTAAATATTGGGTTGCCTCCCAACAAGCGCTAAGTTTACCGTCTTCAGCCAGACACAATGTAGCTCACTATCCTGTGTCGAATATTGGATTGACAAATTCCAATGGTTTTGGATTGCCAATCTCAGAAAGTTGATTTTTAATCCCATTATTGATATATTCACTTTGTTAATTTTAGGGATATAATTTTATGATTCCATTCTCAGACCCATGTTTATTAAGAATTTCTCCTATTTGTTCTTTCTAAAATGCTCATGAATGGAGTTTTAGGAGTTAAGTTTGATTCAATGGGTGCTGGAATGGTGACTAAAGGCGGTTTTAATTCTGGAGGTAAATTAATGTGATCCTGCTTAAACAACTCCATTGACATTTCATTACATGCCTTTTGATTTTTATAAGAAGAACCAGCTTCTAGGGTTGAAGGGAATAGGACATTAGGTTTATAAGTCTCGGGTAAATCATCTATTCTCTTTTTCCCTTATTTCTATCTCATTTAAACTGGAACTAGCATCAGTACTAATTCCTGGCTTGGGTTCTTCTATGTGGTTAGTCTCAGTACTAACCAGTTCCTCTAAATTTTTATTTTGGCTAGCATCAGTACTAGCCTCTCTCACCTGGTCTTGGTATGGGTCCATAAGAATCCTATAGCTTTTAAGTTCAGGAATTACTTTGGTATTCTCAAATTGGAGATTCTTAGATGAAACATTAGATTGATAATTTAATCCAGGTGGTTGGTGGTCATTAGGTGGGTTGTTTGAAATTGGTAGGTTCGGTAGTTGATCTAGTTCTCTCCTCATGTTAGACTCAACTAATTATCCTATTTGAGCTTCTAGTCTGGCGATAGATTGCTGTTGAGTTAGAATTAATTGTTGAAGTTGGTTAAATCTATCATCAGCTAGATTGGTCTGTTGAGGAGGTGGGTATGAAGGCTGATTATAATATGATGGCTGGTTAAACTGACTAGGCTGACCATTATTATAGGCATAATTTTGATAATTTTGCTCAAGTGAAATTTGGGTCTGAGCCTGAGTCTGTTGGGATGTCCAAGAAAAATTAAAGTTACTCCAATCTGAATTATATGAATTTGAAAATGGGTCATTAATCAATTTGGAGTATCCTTGAGTAGCTTGAACTTGTTCTTGGATAAAATATGGAAACTGTGCAGTCATAGGATATTCACTTACATGATGGGTTGGACTAGCACAGATTGAATAATTCTCCTGATAATTAGAAGATGATGTGAATTGTGCAGGAGATTGTTGACCTAGGGTTAGGAGTTGATCTATTTTCTGATCAAGAAGGTCAACTTTATCTAATTTTTGGACTATTAGATTCATATTAGCCATTTGATTATTATGTTTAATGTGAATCAACCATTCAATTAAGTTCAACTAAATCAGAAAAAGCGATTTCCTACCATGCATGTATTAGTGTAACCCTAATGTATGGTTCAAATAAAAATTTTTAGAATATTTTTTTATTTATTATTATTATTATTATTTTATTATATTAAAAATTAATTTTTTTAATTTTTTATTTATTAATTTTAATTTAATTTAATTTAATTTAATTTAATTATTTTTTAGTTAGTTTAATTTAATTTTTATTTTATTTTATTTTTATTTTATTTTTAGAGGAGAAAGGAAAAAGAAAGAAAGAAGAGTTCTAAAGAAGAGGTCCTAAGGAGTCCTAGAACTAAGAAGAAAGAGAAGAATTAGGTTTAATTAGGTTTGAATGTTGGTTAGCAATCAAGTTGGTCAATCAATCCTGACTAAGGGTTATCCTAGATCTAGACAGCTCCTAACTGCCAAGGTCACCTTCAAGCCCTCCAAGTGTAGGATTAGCCAATCAACTAGCCAGGTAAGTGTAAGGTCGGTGGGAGTCCCCCCGTTGCTTGCCTTAGACACCAATTGTGCTTGGCCAGGTAAGCGAACGGAACCAATTAGAAACCACCTTCCTTCGGGCCCAATCGTCCCTGAACCACTTTCCTAGACACCAGTCAAATTGACTTATCCTAACCCGGTTCAACTCTTAGGATTCCTTGTCCTATTGAGCTCGAGTTCCTAGGGTTGATGTCTAATTGATTTTAAAATTAAAGGCTTAGGTCAATGCAGGATGCTTGGTTGGTTGTTTGTGGGCTAAGGAAGGGTGATCAAATCCCCACCTTATCTTGTTTAATTGGGTTGTGCCCTTAATTTGATTTAATATGAATATGCACGAAAAAAAAAAAATTCAATCAAAGGGTTCTTATGCAATTTAAACTAGATGCATGCAACTAATTGTAATTCTGAAAGGCTTACCTTGCCTCCAGCAATCACCAAAAAAAATAAAAATAAAAATAAAAATAAAAATAAAAATAAAACTAATATGATGCATGCTCTAAACAGTTAGGGTTTCTAATCTTATCATGAGGCTTTTAATTAGGTTTAAATGAATATTTTTTTAAATTAATTTAAAAATAAAATAAATAAATAAA
>QRFJ01000729.1:115317-243660 GCA_006176705.1 Cocos nucifera | reverse complement strand
TTCTATTGATAATAAAATTTATTTTTTAATTTTTATTATTTTTATTATTTTTTAATTAATTTTTTAATTAATAAAAATATGAATTTTTTAAAAATTATATATAAATTGATTAATAATTCTTAAAAATTAATATAAATTAATTAATAAATTAATACTTTTATTGGTGAATTTATGATGCTTATCACACCCCCCAACTTAAGCTTTGCTCGTCCTCGAGTAAAGAAAGAATTTAGTTTTAAATACCTTTTAACTTTAGAGTTTCAAATTTTACCTAAGCAATTTTCAAAATGGCCATTGATATTCAGTAGAGCTTAAATGAGATATATCATTGGGGTATTAATACTTATCAATAGAAAAATTAAGTAAAGAACATTAAATTTTTTCAGAACTTTTTCTAAATTATTCCACTTTTATCTCTGATTTGTCTAAACTTTCATATAGGCAGGTGTATTGCTACTTCCATCCTTCATTTATTAATTTTTATTTTTACATTGCCCACTTTTTGATGCGAATATCATTGCTTACTTAGGCAACGGGACCCGGTTACTCGGTGGAAAACCAATGTTTCTTTTTTTTTTTTTTTTTAACGTTGTACCACTATTGAGTGTCTTAACTCCTTAAGCTTTCTATTTGATCCATGTAGCGAGTCTTGGGCCAATGACTCCCAAACCAGTTGGCTTTAGGGCACTAGGTATAGAATACCCCTCGGGCTTACTAGCTCGAATCAAATAGGCTACGAGTTAAGACTAGCTTTACAACGAGCTTCTTTGCCTTCCCACCTTTTGATGCGAAACTCAATGCTTGCTTAGGCAAAGAGGCCCGGTTACTCAGTGAGAAGTACTTGGAAACTATTTTATTAAAATAAATTTTTATATATGAAGAAACGTATAGTTACCCTACACAAGCCTATAAAAAGTAGACTTTTCTTTGATGCTAGTAGAAATAATTAGAAATGCTCCAAAAAAAATTTTTATGTTCTGGACTTAACTCTTTATTGAATTTTCTTAATACTTGATTCCTCAATATCTCATAGATTCTCTAATCTGTGTATCAATTTTCTTTTAAAAATGCTTAGTTTAATTCGATTCTTAAGCATAATCAAGTATCTAAATACTAAATACTAACTTTTTTGAGGACTTAAAATTTTAAAAAAATTTTTATTTTTCTCTCCCCCCAACTTAATCGACATTGTCCTCAATGGAGAAGAAAAAAATAAAGGATGTAATAAAAAACATGGAAAGAATACACCTAACTCAGTATATTTATTTATTTATTTATTTATTATTATTTTTTTTTTGGTCCAGCACATGCCTTTGAAAATTTGAGCTCTCCCTCCAACTTATTCAAATTATCCTAAAAAGAAATAAACTAAAAAGATAAATTAGATAAAAACTAAATATTGGGTTGCCTCCCAACAAGCGCTAAGTTTACCGTCTTCAGCCAGACACAATGTAGCTCACTATCCTGTGTCGAATATTGGATTGACAAATTCCAATGGTTTTGGATTGCCAATCTCAGAAAGATTGATTTATAATCCCATTATTGATATATTCATCTTTATTAATTTTAGGGATATAATTTATGATTCCATTCTCAGACCCATGTTTATTAAGAATTACTCTCCTATTTGTTCTTCTAAAATGCTCATGAATGGAGTTTTTGTATTAGGAGTTAAGTTTGATTCAATGGGTGCTGGAATGGTGACTAAAGGCGATTTTTTAATTCTGGAGGTAAATTAATGTGATCCTGCTTAAACAACTCCATTGACATTTTATTACATGCCTTTTGATTTTTATAAGAAGAACCAGCTTCTAGGGTTGAAGGAATAGGACATTAGGTTTATAAGTCTCGGGTAAATCATCTATTCTCTTTTTCCCTTATTTCTATCTCATTTAAACTGGAACTAGCATCAGTACTAATTCCTGGCTTGGGTTCTTCTATGTGGTTAGTCTCAGTACTAACCAGTTCCTCTAAATTTTTATTTTGGCTAGCATCAGTACTAGCCTCTCTCACCTGGTCTTGGTATGGGTCCATAAGAATCCTATAGCTTTTAAGTTCAGGAATTACTTTGGCATTCTCAAATTGGAGATTCTTAGATGAAACATTAGATTGATAATTTAATCCAGGTGGTTGGTGGTCATTAGGTGGGTTGTTTGAAATTGGTAGGTTCGGTAGTTGATCTAGTTCTCTCCTCATGTTAGACTCAACTAATTATCCTATTTGAGCTTCTAGTCTGGCGATAGATTGCTGTTGAGTTAGAATTAATTGTTGAAGTTGGTTAAATCTATCATCAGCTAGATTGGTCTGTTGAGGAGGTGGGTATGAAGGCTGATTATAATATGATGGCTGGTTAAACTGACTAGGCTGACCATTATTATAGGCATAATTTTGATAATTTTGCTCAAGTGAAATTTGGGTCTGAGCCTGAGTCTGTTGGGATGTCCAAGAAAAATTAAAGTTACTCCAATCTGAATTATATGAATTTGAAAATGGATCATTAATCAATTTGGAGTATCCTTGAGTAGCTTGAACTTGTTCTTGGATAAAATGTGGAAACTGTGCAGTCATAGGACATATTCACTCACATGATGGGTTGGACTAGCACAGATTTGAATAATTCTCCTGATAATTAGAAGATGATGTGAATTGTGCAGGAGATTGTTGACCTAGGGTTAGGAGTTGATCTATTTTCTGAGCAAGAAGGTCAACTTTACCTAATTTTTGGACTATTAGGTTCAGATTAGCCATTTGATTATTATGGTTTAATGTGAATCAACCATTCAATTCAACTAGAATCAGGTAAAAGTAATTTCCTACCATGCATGTATTAGTGCAACCCTAATGTATTATTCAAATAAAAATTTTAGAATTTTTTTTTTATATTTTTTTTATTATTATTTTATTATATTAAAGAAATTAATTATTTTATTTATTTTAATTAAGTTAATTATTTTTTAATTTAATATTTTTTAATTTAGTTAGTTAAATTTAATTTTTATTTTATTTTATTTTATTTTTTAGAGGAGAAAGAAAAAGAAAGAAAGAAAAGTTCTAAAGAAGAGGTCCTAAGGAGTCCTAGAACTAAGAAGAAAGAGAAGAATTAAGTTTAATTAGGTTTGATGTTGGTTAGCAATCAAGTTGGTCAATCAATCCTGACTAAGGGTTATCCTAGATCTAGACAGCTCCTAACTGCCAAGGTCACCTTCAAGCCCTCCAAGTGTAGGATTAGCCAATCAACTAGCCAGGTAAGTGTAAGGTCGGTGGGAGTCCCCCCGTTGCTTGCCTTAGACACCAATTATGCTTGGCCAGGTAAGCGAACGGAACCAATTAGAAACCACCTTCCTTCGGGCCCAATCGTCCCTGAACCACTTTCCTAGACACCAGTCAAATTGACTTATCCTAACCCGGTTCAACTCTTTGGATTCCTTATCCTATTGAGCTCGAGTTCCTAGGGTTGATGTCTAATTGATTTTAAAATTAAAGGCTTAGGTCAATGCAGGATGCTGGTTGGTTGTTTGTGGGCTAAGAAGGGTGATCAAATCCCCACCTTATCTTGTTTAATTGGGTTGTGCCCTTAATTTGATTTAATATGAATATGCACGAAAAAAATTCAATCAAAGGATTTTATGCAATTTAAACTAGATGCATGTAACTAATTGTATTCTGAAAGGCTTACCTTGCCTCCAGCAATCACAAAAAAAATAAAAATAAAAATATAAAAATAAAAATAAAAATAAAACTAATATGATGCATGCTCTAAGCAGTTAGGGTTTCTAATCTTATCATGAGGCTTTTAATTAGGTTTAAATAAATATTTTTTTAAAATTAATTTAAAAAATAAAATAAATAAATAAATAAAATAAAAAGAAAAGAGAACTAGGGTTAGGATTGATCTCACCAGGCAAAACTTCTGATTCTTTTTGTTCCTTTTTTTCTATAAAATAATAAAAAAAATTAGTAAAAAAATAAAAATTTTATTTATAATTTATTTATAGAAAAATCAAAGAGATCAAAAATTTAATATCCGTGCCTTCTCCGACAACGGTGCCAAAAACTTGATAGGGACACGATGTTGTCGTTAAGACACCGTGTTTATCAGTTTAATCCGACTTCTTAAAATTATTGAAAATGCGTAGATAGTAGTGAGTCGGGTCGAATCCACAGGGAAGGTAGTGTTTTTAGATTTGAAATCTTTGATTTTTTTGAGAAAGAAAAAAGAAAATGATTTGAATTTTGAAATAAAAAGTGAAGTCGGAAATTGAAAATAAAAATTAAAAGGTGCAGAAATTTAAACTTTGGTACTAAGATCTACTTAGTTAGATCTTAGCATCTACTTGCAATAGCAATAAAAAGTAATAATTAAAGTGCAGAAATTAAATTACAATAAAAATAAAAAGCAAGAAATTAAAATGCAAAAAAATAAAATTTTTATTAATTAAAATTTTAGAATTTAAATACATAAAATTTAAAAAGAATAAAATAAAATAAAATAGCCTGATCTCTGATCTTGGATCGGCATTGGCAGAAAGATGGTGTAGAAGCTCGGCTCTTCTTCTCGGCACCCGTTGCTTCGAAGCAGCCTTTAACCCATAGCCTGGCTTCGCCCTGTACCAAAGCTTCACCTTGATCGGAGATATTGATTTTTGGAGGCCTGGGATCCTTTTTATAGAGCTAGGAGGGCTGGATAAGTTTGCTTCTAAAGGCAATATGGGACTAATGACCTTTGTAATCATCAAAATCTCAATAAAATTCGATAAAATTTGAATCAATAATAGCTCTGATACATCTCTGATAAATCTGATAAAATCCAGCCATTCAATAGAAATCCAACGGTCCAAAAATCATCAAAATCGGATGCAGATCAGCTCAGATCGGGTCGGATTAAATTCTGGCCGTTGGATCGCGCTTGATGGAGGAAATCTGGCCGCAAATCATGCGCCTGAGAGTTTGATCGCCGTCGGGAGCTTTCTGGACCGTCGGATCATCGCCACTTGGATCTGAGCCGTTGGATCCGCCATGATCGCTGTGATGAATGTAGCTGAATCAAATCCGGAAGCAACCACAGCCGTCCGATCCTGACCGCAAACAACCACATCCGTCCGATCGCGCAATCACTGTTCCCATGGACCGCGTAGACCGGCCGCACCGCACACCGCAGCCAATCAGCACTTCTGTTGCCGAGCGAAAAGACTAAATTACCCTTGTGAGCCGCGATAAATTTCTGTAGACCCTTTAGGGGTCTAGGTCCACCACGTGGCAAGCTCTGATTCGCCGGATTTTGCTGAGCTGGCGGTCCACGCCTGGATCGTGGACCGGCTGATGGCTTCAATGGCTGAGTCGGCTTTGATGGCTTGGCTTGGCTTGATGGCTCGGCTTGGCTCGGCTTGGTGGTGGCTCGGCTTGCGGAGCCGGCTGAGCCGTTTTCTTTTTTTATTTAATTTTTATTTATTTTATATTTTTAAAAATTCATATCTTTTCCATTTTAGCTCTATTTTTCTTAAAATTTATTTCGTTGTGATCAAAAAAATGAGCTCTTTCTATTGATAATAAAATTTTATTTTTTAATTTTATTATTTTTTAATTAATTTTTTAATTAATAAAAATATGAATTTTTTAAAAATTATATATAAATTGATTAATAATTTTTAAAAATTAATATAAATTAATTAATAAATTAATACTTTTATTGGTGAATTTATGATGCTTATCACCTACGATAGTAGTTTTGCAACCACTATCGTAGCTTTTGAATAATAAAAAAATATAAAATTTTTAATTTTTTTATATATTTTACTTGATAAATGCAGAGATATATATAACATAAAAAGATATAAAAAAATATTATAAGTATAAGAATATTTTTGAAATGCTCAAATTTTATTATTGAATAAAATTTATTATAATATTTTAAAAAAATATATCAAAAGTCTCCAAAATCTACATCGTTGTCATCACTGAGAGATGGGGCATGAGTTGGAGGAGCTGGAGCTGGAGCTAGAGCTGAAGGAGTTGGAGCTGGAGGGGCTGGAGCTGGAAGAGCTGGAGCTAGAACGTCGACCAACATATCCTCAAGACCCACGAAGTCAGCTCCAAAACATGGGCTGAACCTCATCACCATGATGCTCAAGATGCCCTCTGAATGAGATGTGCACTCCTTAGCATGAGCAACCCGCATCGTAGCCTGATCTATCCATGCCATAGCCTAAGCCACCTACGCCAATGCCTCCTCAAGCTACTCCCGATTGATGACACCAGAAGCATGTGAAGAGATGCTTGCCTTAGACTAGTAGCTTATTGGCGTATGTCCGAGCCTGCATCGGATCCTTTCAGAGTGCTCAAGCCCTAAGACCTGAGATAGATGGTCATGAGGGCTAGAGATATCCGGGCCCTCACGAGCGAGCGCATCTAACTAATTCTATAATTATAAATTTAAATAAAATAATATTAGTAATGTTATAATACTAATCATACTAATATCCTATTTATTACTTACAAAAATTCTTTCGATCGCGGCGTTCATCGATCTGCCCTTCTTGTTCGTATAGCAAGATCGGAAGATCTCTCTATGGCTGGGCATCACTCTATCTCTCATCAACTATAACAATGAATCGATTTATTAAAAATATGAAAAAAATATTAATTTAATTTATCTAATAAGATTTAGAATTTATTACATCTCTATGCACACGACTGGCCATAGACTCACGATCTAGAGTGTGCATGTACTCCTAAGCTGACTAGTTCCTCCAATTTTGATAGAAGGTAGCCTACTAAGTATTCAAATAAATAATAAGTATTTAAAAAATATTTAAATATAATTTTAAGCATATTAAAAAATTTAAAAATTAAAAATTTTATCTTGAACTTCTGGCTCCTCCAATGTCTAACCATCCCCTCCCGTTGACTCGAGGGACAGTCCTGTATCTAATGAACAAGCTCCTCCGGAGTGTCTCGTTGGTGCTCAAGCCATTCTCTATGGAGCTTGACCTTATAGCCCCGGTACAACTTCCCAATCTTCTTCAATCAGACATTTTGAGCCCTCTCATGATTTGAAAAGTCATACCTCCTCTACACAAAGTTATCAAAAGTCAGTTATCAAATTATTCTAATCAAACAAAGTGTAAACATATCAAATGCATAAATATAATTAAGATACACTTACCCATATCTCCTCCAACATCCGGTCCCTGACACCAGCATCCATCAATCACCAGTCTATGGGCAATACTAGAATGATGTTGGATCGCCTCACAAGCATTCCAAAAAAGGAATGCATCTCCTGCGTAGTTTCCCCTACTGGCCTCCCCTTCGCATCATACTGCACCATCACCTGATAGTGGTGGTTCCACACATGCGGCATGTATGTGGGACCATGAAATATCCTACTGGATGATGCACTTGCAATAAAAGTATGTTATGCAAATATATAAATATATAAATACTATATAAAAAATAAATAAATAAATAATATAATAAAAATATACACTCAGATGTCGGTGTTGGAGCATGTGTCAAAGATGTGGCTGACGATGGAGGCTCAGATGCTGGTGGAGTAGATGCTAGTGGTGGAGTAGATGCCGATGGTCCCTAAAAAGTTGATGCAGAGGTAGATGGAGTATGCTTCGATTGCTCCTCAAATGTCGAGCTCTACGTAACCCACCAAGGGACGGGGTGAAAGCTAGATGGTATTTCGGTGCCATCATGATCTGCAACATTAATGAACATTAACCAATATAACATGTTGAACAATAATATTAGTATAGCATCAATAAATGATTCTAATATTTATACCAGAATGTTGAAGTCATTGCCTAGTGGCATCTACAATATGGACATCACCATCGCTCTTGACAAATGTATATGAGACCTCGATAGTACTAGATAAGTTTTATCCTAGAGAAGCACTTTGCATACATGGTCCAACATCATCAACAACTTCAGTATCATCAAAGATATGTCATTTGATTACTGTAGTTACCTATAGAATTATTTATAATTTTTAAATTATCCAAATTGGATAATCAATTGATCATTATATATAATTCTTCCATCCGTATAATTACATATAAATGTATGGATGCTGGAGATTATGTGTACTAATTTATTGATGGATCTATCATTATGCAATGCAATAAATAAAAGTAACAATATATAAACACTTATGCAATAAATTCTACAACATGAATTACATCCATAAATAATTAAGGATGTGCAATAAATAATTTTACTTTCTATTAGCGATCGAGGATTCTCTTAGCGGCCGGCATGGCCCAAAATCCATCGATGGGGGTGAGAGTTCTTTTAGCGGCCGACACAGCTCATAGCCATTGACATGGCCCAAAACTCATTGGCGGTGATTTTCTTATCTATCGGCATGGCTTAAGGGCTATCCACGACCGCCGACACAGCACGATCCAAGGCTATCGGCACGGCATGGCCCAGAACCCATCAGTAAGGATTTTCTTATCGACCGACATGGCCCAAGGGTTATCCACGACTGCCGACATGACATGGCCCAAGGGCTATCTACGGCCCCAAACATGACATGGCATGGCTCAAAGGCTATCCACGACCACGAACACGGCATGGCCCCATCCAAAATCCATCGACATGGTCCAGAATCAACCAGCAAGAGTTTTCTTACCCATCGACATGACCCATGATCAAAAGATAATTATAATATTTATAATAAATATTTATAATATTTATTATAAAAATTCTAAAAATTATTATAAATATTATAAGTGATTAATAAATAATACTATGAAACTAAAATAAAATTATATTTATAGCTACGGAGAGGGGGTCACACCAAAATCTCCAAGGGTCGCCAGCGATAGTGCTAGAGAAAGATGATGGCGCTAGAGGTAACCTGCAAAATAAGAATAAGATAGTAAGATAGAGAGAGAAGAGAGAAAGAGAAAGAGAAAAAGGAGAGAGAGAGGGTGAGGCGGTCGTGGGAGCACCATGATGGTGAGGTCGGGGGAGGGGATGGTGGTGCATGGTGATGGGGCAGGATGGTCCGAGGGTGGGGGTGGCAGGGGTTGGGAGATTGACCGGGGAGGGGGCGGGGAGGTGGGGGTGGCTAGAGATGAGGGGGTCGGGGGTGCGGTGATGGGAAGGCCGAGGGGGTGCGCGGTGATGGGAGGGGTGGCCCGGGAGGTAGAGGTGGTGGGGGTTGGGGGATTGACCAGGATGGGTGGAGAGAGGCCGAGAGGCGGGGGTAGCCGGGGATGCGGTGGCCAGGGGGTGCGATGATGGGGAGGCCGGGGGGTGCACGGTGATGAGGAGGGGTCGAGAGGTGGGGGCGGTTGGGGATGGGGTGCGAGCGGGGAGGAGGGGGGCACCGAGAGATGGGGGTGGCCGAAAGGGAAGGAGGGGCGGCACCAGTCGGGGAATTAGAGGGGTGGGATCTCACCGATGGTGGAGAGAGGGAGAGAGAGAGAGAGAGAGAAAGCACAGGAGGGAACCCAATTTGAGGATGGGTTAATTTTAAGCTAACCTATGGTAGTAATTTTCGAGCCACTGCCATAGCCATAGGTCAATGGCAATGATTAGAAAATCATTGCCATAGATTTATAGTAGCGATTTTCAGTAACCGCTACCATAGATTGAAAATTAATTTTTTATATTTTTTTAAAATATTATATAATTTTAAAATATAATGCTTATCTTCATCATTCATTATCTAAATAATTATCATTAGAATGTCGTCATAAAAGATCACTTCGATCCGATAGCCCTAGCTTCATCAATCAGAGAAGTTTGATTTCAATGATCACGAACAACGATGTGATGACCTAATAGGAGATTATCGATGGATTTGAAAACCTACAACAATGATCTTGATGATATTTATAGCATACTATCAAAGTTTCACTTCAATCGGATATCTTTATCATGGTCAATTTAGTACGGAATAATTTCAGCCATTAAATGAGAAATAAGCGATCAAAGAGTTAAACAACATTCGATTATGAGATAATTTTTTAGTTAAATGATCTTTGCTATAATTTTAATAATTTTATATGGCGATGATCATAAAATTTAATTTATTTTTGTATGAACTATTCACGTTAAGCAGATTTTGCAAAAGCACGAGCATAATTACCAATGGAGTTTAAGAATGGTTATCAAGCGACGTATAGTTTTGGATCATTCTTAAATCTATGTATTAAATTTTATAATCACCACCATAAAAATGATTAAAGTAGTAGTCAAGATTATTAATAAAAAAAATTATCTCATAATCGAACGTCGTCTAGTCCTTTGATTACTCATTTATCATTTAATGGTTGACATTATACGGTACTAAATTGACCAAGATAATGATATCTGATTGAAATAAAATTTTAATAGTATGCTATAAACATCACCAAGATCATTATTGTAGATTTTTTTGATCCATCGGAGGTTTTCATCTATCAGATCATCGCATCATCATTCATGATCATCAAAATCAAATTTTTCTGATCGATGAAGCTAGGGCCATCGGATCGAGGCGATCTTTTGTAACAACATTCTAATGATAATTATTTAGATAATGAATAGTGAAGATGAGCATTAAATTTTAAAATTATATAATATTGAAAGTAAAAATATAAAAAAATATATGGCAGCGGTTACACTAAACTACTACTATAGGTTGCATCGATTGCAGTGATTTTTTTAAACCGCTGCTATAGATTTAACCTATGATAGCGATTACATGTAACCACTGCCATAGATTGACCTATAGCAATGGTTAGAGTAAACCACTACCATATATCGAACCTATAGCAGCGGTTTAGTGTAACCGCTGTCATAGGTCAGACCTATGGTAGTGATTTTTTATAACCGATGCTATAGGTCAATATATGATAGTAATTTTTTTATAACCGCTGTCGTAGATGCTATTGCAGTGGTTTAAAAAATCATTGCAATAGTATACACTGCCATAATCCCTTTTTGTAGTAGTGTAGGATGAAATCAGCTAATACCTATGCCTTGATAAAGGGATGGGGTCATAATTTTATGTCAAACTCCATGGGTTTAATTGCCCATTTTGCTAGCCGACCCGATGTATTTGGCTAGTACAGGACAAGCCTCAAAGGTTGATCCATCAAGAGTACTATAGTATGGACCTGAAAGTTGGGTCGAAACTTTCGGACAGAAATGATGAGAGCATAGATCAATTTCTCAAGCCTTGAGTATCTGGTGTCCATGTCATGAAGAGTTTTACTAATATAATAGACCGGCCTCTAGATCTTGCTCTCTTTGCGAATAAGTACTGAATTTACCATAACTAGTGAGATGGCTAAATAAAGGTATAGCTCCTCTCCTGACTCTAGCTTGTTGAGGAGAGGCGCCAAGCTGAGATAGGCATTCATGTCCTCAAATGCCTTCCAACCCTTGTCACCCCATTTGAAATCCTTCGATTGCTTCAATACTTTGAAAAAAAGGAGGCAACCCTCAACTGATTTGAAGACAAACTAGTTGAGGACTGCTACCCTTCCCGTGAGGCACTGTACTTCTTTTACAGACTTCAGTGGGCTCATTTCCTATAAAGATTTAATTCTCTCAAGATTAGCTTAGATACCTTTGCTTGAAACCATAAAGCCGAGAAACTTTTCCATGGTAACTTTTAAGGCACGCTTTGCTAGATTCAACTTCATTTGGTATTTGTGAAGCTTGACAAAGGTTTCTCTAAGGTTGCTGATATGATTTACTAAGGTACTATTTTTGACTAGCATGTCATCTACATACATCTCTATATTTTAGACAACTATCTCTTGAATATATGTTCACCTGCTGCTGGTAGGTGGCGCCTGTATTTTTCAATCGAAAAGCATAATTCTATAACAAAAGAGCCCTTGGTCAGTAGCAAAAGTGATTTTCTCCTCATCATCTGGTGCCATTTAGATTTGGTTATAACTAAAAAAGGTATACATGAAGGTGAGGAGCTCGTGGCCCAATATGGTGTCTACCAGTTGATCGATCTAAGAAAGTAGATAGTTATTCTTTGAGCAGACTTTGTTCAGGTTGGTGAAGTCTATACAAATTCTTCACTTTCTATTCGTCTTCTTTATAAGGACCACATTCGTGAGCCAATCTAGATAAACTATCTATCGTGATACTACTTATTCTAGTACCACCTCTTAAGAAAATCCCTCATGTGGAATATAGATCTTCCAAGTTCAGGATTGGAACGTCGGTGATGATGTCGATACCACAATAAAAAGAAAGAACATATAAACAAAAATATACAATCAAATATGTGGACTAAGCCAAGATTTATCTCCATGAGGCATGCAAACTTTACTATGAGAAAAGAGAAAATTATTATAAGAGAAGATCACACACTCTCAATCCTCATACATCAATCCTTCTCTCTCAATAAAAAATACTTTTCCTCATAAAGTTCTCTCTCTAGAAGATTTTCTGTAGGTCTGACCGCTGCTTGATAGTCTACCTAAAGCATCCCTACTTCTGTTAGATATATGTGCCCTAGAAGCCAGACTTGGCTGACACTTGTAATACACTTCTAGGGGCAAAATTGTAATTTTGACTATAATCAATAAAATGGGTTATTTTCTATCACATATGTGTATTTAGTGTCTGTGATACATCCTTTGAGTTAATGGTAATGATAATTCATATTTTTAAGAGTTGAAAATTTAAGACATGAATAATCATTATTAACTCATAAACAGCTCCCGACCATAGGATCATCACTAGGATGGTGATTGATCCGGAAGGTTGGTGTACGATCGCTTCTCTTTAGTAGATGAGTCTTGAGTCTACGGTGTGGAGACACCAGAGCGAGAGTACAGGTACTCGTTAGAGAACGAGGGCACTGAGCGTGACCACCTCGAGTAGTCATTAGGGAAGTCTACCTTCTCGTCAATGACTGACTCGATGCTGCAGTAGTGTGTCTGGTTCTTTGACCTGAGATGCATCGGCAGTTCACCTTGAGGGTGTTATAGTTTGACTACACCATTACTCGGTCTCCTAGCCATATGGAACCCTGAGGTGTATGTTGGCTATAGCATGTTCATTGTAGGAACTGGATTGCATCAAGATGGAATCTATCTACCTCGGTGGTAGAGGAGTAGCCCTATGATGATCATGAGAATCAAGTCCAGAAATCCATGGCCATGGTAGAGTGAAATAATAGAAAGAGTTTCTATTTAGATTTTCACATTGGACTCGAATCGAATGATTACATCATATGACAGAGACTAGGGTTTGACGAGTTCACCTTAACCCTAATCTGATCGGGGCTCAAGATAGAAGAACTTAATCACACAGGTAGCTGCACCAAGAGGTTCGCATTCAGCTCTGATGGGTTGCCACCATATACTGCTAGGTGTCACTGGTGGATTTTGGGAGCAATTAGAATGATTTAGATGATCGATCATTCTAGCTGTTCGAATCAGAAGAGTTCTGATCCATCGAAAGGAGTTTCGATGATGTCTATGATAGAGATCATGACATATCCCATTACCATACAGAACTGAACCTAACTGGGTCACACAAACAAGGGTTTGAATCTGGTGATCATCAATTGAACTGATCTAGTTCAATTGATCTGAATGAGATTCAATTAGGTTCAAGGAAATCGTGCTAGCACTCGATTGAACCTAACGTTCTTCTTTTACTATCATAAATAAGTTGTCCTGACTGAGCCAAAGGAGTTTGTGCTCAATCAGAGGCCTTCATATGGTCTGACTGGAGGTTGTCCAAGTCAGAATAGGTTGTCTTATTTGTAAGACATTACCTGCCATTTTTGGTCACCTGCCATTTCTTGTTCTTTGACTTTGGTCAAAAGTCTACCTTTGACTGGTCAAACGTTGACCATTGACCCTTTGACTTTTGACCACATGTCATGCACCTATTGGAGAGCTGGTGGGGGCCTGTCCCCCTGCCAGAACCTGGCAAGGAGAAGGGCGCACGCCAAGGGTGGCGTGAGCCCAAGTAGGAGGCGCCTAGGAGTCCTTGTTGGACAAGGACTCCACCTCCCTTTTGGATTCCAATCAGAGTTCTACTAAGAATCCAGTTTGACTGGTCTTAGGCACCCTCTAAGGAGGAATCCAGGGGTCTCTATTCCAACCAATCAGATTTAGATCTGATTTCACAAAGGGTTGTGATTGGTTGAGAGGAAGAGGAGTTGGATCACAAGAGGTCTATAAATAAGACCCTGCGCCCAACCCTAATTCAAATTGAGATTTCCCACGCCCCAAGGCTGCCTCTCCCCTCCTTCCTCCATGCCATAGTCTTCTTCTCCCTTCTCCTCTCCACGTCCAAAAGAGTTTTGGATTTAGGTTGGTGCGATTCAGATCAAGGAAAGGCGATCAAAAGCAAGAAGGCTGCGCTGCTGCAAAAGGACGACTGCAGATCTTCAAAAGAGTTTTGAAGATCCTCCAGATCAGATCCAGATCTGATTTTTGGAGGTGTGATAGAGAAGAAGAGGATCTCCAGATCCAACCCGAGTGGATACCGGTAGAGGCCAGGCGCTTGCGTGGCTAGATCCAGAACCTTCCGCTGCAATCAGGATCATCTACAGGGTAATAGGATTACCCAAATCAGGTAAATTAAATTTGATTTAATTTATCTTATTTTATTTTATTTATTAAAATAATAAGAATCAGATCTGAAAATATCAAGATCTGATTGAGATCAAGAGAAAAATTTTTGAAATATATCTCTTGATCTAATCAGATCTGAACGAACCTGGACCGGGAAATCAGGATTTCCCTTCAACTGGTATCAGAGCCATGGTTCTAAATTGTTTAGATCTGATTTTAATTTTATTTTAATTAGAAAATAAAGTGATTTCAGATGTCACATGAGATGTGATCAGATCTGAAATCAGAAAAAATTAAAATTAAATGATTTGGATCTAAGATTATGAAGATATGCATGACTAGTTCTAGAAATAGAATAGTTCTATAGAATAGTTTTGCATGTCTTTGATTTAATCTGATTAAATCATATTTTAGATCTATCTTATTTACTATTTTTTGATATTATAAGTGTTATAATAACATCTAAAAAATAGCAAATAAAAATTATTTAATTTTAAATATCATATGAGATATGATTGATGCATGTCTAGACTAGTTGTAGAATAGTTCTACATAATTGTCTAGATTAGAATTTATTTTGATTAGATCAATTTAAATCTAATTTTTTAGATTATTATGAGATAATTTAGATCTGAAAAATATGCATGATTTGATACATGAGATGTATGCAAAATATGCCATGATTAGATCTAAATTTGTATATGAGATATATGATATAGATCTATAAACTGTTTTGTAGTATTTACATGTTCCTGATTAAGGCGTTCCTCTTGGCCGTCCGGTCATAAGAACGAAGAAGGGTTTAAAGGCCCTCTCTTCCCATTCGATGGGGTGTTCTTATGATGTGTAGGGGTGCTGCGTGTTCGTCCTTAATCAGAAACACAAAACTTACTTTCTGCAAAACCCTAGATCCTGAAACCCTAGGATTTATTGTGCATATTTTGTTTATGAACC
Organism: Cocos nucifera; assembly: GCA_006176705.1. Classification (NCBI taxonomy): domain Eukaryota; kingdom Viridiplantae; phylum Streptophyta; class Magnoliopsida; order Arecales; family Arecaceae; genus Cocos; species Cocos nucifera. Next base: position 228,139 of record QRFJ01000729.1, on the reverse strand, counting down.
CTACTTAATTAAGAATTAAGTTTATGGAATATTAATTAGGTCTAAAATTGAGAATTTCAGATCTAAGACATATTCATAATACTGGGTTCGGGCTTGGGTAGCTCAATTAGGTCTAAGCGGTTGATCAAACCGAATCAAGAGTTGGTTAGATGGGATCAACAATGCTTAAATTGACCAGCCTAATAGGATTAAGTCTGGGTCAAGATCGAGTCACGATCAAGCAAGACCTAATTAGGCTCAGAGGTTAGAGTCTGGATTGTAGGCTAACCCAATTGGTTCTGACTCAACAATTTGGTGTCTAAGGTAAGTTTGGCACATACGACCGACTGGTTTTTAATTGGAAGCTACTCGACCTGAATGCGTTCTTGTACGAGTTAATGGCATATTCCTTCCACCGGTCTCACTTACCTGGCCATATCTGTTGACACAGTTCTGATCTGAGGTGGTCAATAATCCGAGCTAACCCATGCCACTAGGTTAGTCATAATTGTTATGACTAAGCCAAGTCTAGTTTAATGAGACCTGAATCAATTCTCCCTAAGAAAAGATTAAGTCTGAGGTCTTCCACCATTGTAGATGTGCGGGCCCTTCCCGGGGTTGATTGTTCTCGGCTGGATACAGTGGCTCAGTTGCACCGGGAAGATGCAACCATGTCTATTAGGCATTGGATGCTATGGGCTGGAGGATGAGTTGGGCTCAATATTTCGGATACGGTGAGAGACTCAATTAGGAACCCAGTCTATGCAAATGGTGGGTCTGACTTAACTAAGGAGTGGATCAATATTCCGGATACGGTGAGATTCATGAATTAGAGACCAAGTTTGGGTGCACCATGATTAGAGAATCATTGAACAAGAGTTGTTCACTCATTGGCTAACCCATCACCAATAACTGTTAGGTGAGGTGATGAGTCAGTTGGTGAGACCGCACCACCCACTAGAAATCATTAATCGTGGAGATTTTCGCATCTCTACAGAGGGAGTGTAGGGATCCGAGAAAATAGTGGGAGCTAATTTGTTTAAAAATAAAATCCCTAAACAAATTGGTCAAGTCAAAATTACAGTATCTAACTAGAATCTTTGACTCTCTACAGGAAAATGTCTGCGTCCAACCCATTGGCACGTATCCTAGGACACACATAGACTGACTGGACCCAATTATAAAGATTGGCTCAGGAACTACAAAATTGTTTTGGGTTCAGAGAAGTTAACACCATGTTTTGGACCAGGACCCTCCCACCTTACCAGCTCGTCCATCCACTGAACAGAGAGCGTCTCTGGAAAAATGGATTGACGAAGATAATAAGGCCAGATACTTACATGTTGGGCTCGATGTCTGATGAGCTCCAGCGCCAACATGAAGATATCGGGACTGCTCGCCAAATGTTGGCTCACCTGCAGGAGATGTTTGGTGAACAGAGTCGCGCAGCCAAATATCAAGTCACGAAATGACTTTTTAAGGCTAAGATGCGTGATGGGCAGTCAGTCCAAGATCACTGTCTGACAATGATCAAGGACATGGAAGAGCTTGAGAAGCTCGGTGTGAAGTTGGACTTGGACTTGCAGAACGATATTATTCTGCAATCCTTGACTGATGCATATGGGCAATTCATCATGAATTACCACATGCATAAACTTCAAAATTCCTTGGCCGAGTTGAATGAATATGCTGGTTACCGCTGAGCTTTCTATGAAAGGTTCTAAAGGCTCAGTTCTTGCTATGGAACGGACTTCTTCCAAAAGAAAGTCTTATGGAAAGAAAAAGAAGTCTGTGAAAAAGCAAAAGGTGGAAGGATCAAAGAAGAAGAAGGCAGAACCGAAGAAGAAGGTCCGATGGCAAAGGAAAGTGTTTCCATTGCAACAGCGACGGCCATTGGAAGCGGAACTGCCCTACTTACCTGGCCACCCTGAAGAACAAGAAGGAAGGTCCTTCTGGAGGTATGCTCGTTATTGAGTCTAACCTTACGGTTTCTTCTGCATCCAGTTGGGTGCTTGACTCTGGTTCTAGTGCTCATCTGTGCACTTCTATGCAGGGTCTTGAGGATAGCAGGAGGCTGAGGGATGGAGACATGATCCTACGCATCGGTAATGGAGCAAGAGTTGCTGCAGTAGCCGTGGGAACATACCCTCTTCGATTACCATCTGGTTTAGACTTAGTTTTAAAAGACTGTTATTATGTGCCTGCAGCTAGCAGGAATTTGATTTCTGTTTCATGCTTAGCACAAGAAGGTTATGTGATCACCTTCTTTAAGGACCATTGTAACATTCTTTATGAAAGAAATAAAATTGCAAATGGTTTCCTTATTAATGGTCTTTATCAGTTGCATATTGATGTACCTGTTTTAACTATCGAGCAAAACGTGAATGCCAAACGACCTAGGGATAGTCCAAACGACAGATATCTATGGCACCTGAGATTAGGTCATATAGCAGAAGATAGGATTAACAAATTGGAGAAAAATGGGCTATTGAGTCCATTGACTTTTGAGTCATATCCAACTTGTGAATCTTGTCTTCAAGGCAAAATGACTAAACTCCCTTTTGTTGGACATGGGGAGAGGGCCACAGATCTCCTTGCCCTAGTACATACTGATGTGTGCGGCCCATTTGATGTGCCGGCTAGAGGCAATTTTGTCTACTTCATTACCTTTACCGATGATCTGTCTAGGTATGGGTATGTGTATCTTATGAGACACAAGTCTGAAGCTTTTGAAAAGTTCAAAGAATTCAGACATGAAGTAGAAAAACAAACTGGAAAACCCATTAAGGTTCTTCGATCAGATCGAGGAGGTGAATACCTTAGCCGGGAATTCCTAGACTATCTTAAGGAAAATGGCATAGTCTCTCAATGGACTCCACCAGGAACACCTCAACTCAACGGGGTTTCAGAACGGAGAAATCGGACTCTATTGGATATGGTTCGATCCATGATGAGCTTCACAGACCTCCCTGATTTTCTTTGGGGACATTCATTATTAACTTCAATCTATTTACTGAATAGGGTTCCCTCTAAAACCGTTCCTACCACACCGTATGAGATATGGCACGGTAAGAAACCAAGTCTGAGTCATCTCAGAATTTGGGGTTGTCCGGCTCATGTCAAAAGACAACAAGCGGACAAGTTAGAGTTTAGGTCCTTTAGAGCTCGATTCATAGGATATCCTAAAGAGTCATTAGGATACTATTTCTACATTCCAGAAGACCACAATGTGATTGTGAGTCGACATGCCATATTTCTTGAAAAATAGTTTATTCAAGATAGTGGCATTGGAAAGCAGATTAAGCTTGATGAGAAAGTCTCACAAGCAGAACGAGCTAAGGACCAAGTGGAACCAAATCAGGTTGAGCCAATAAGAACACTACCTCCTCCACCTCGTAGATCGGAAAGAGTTTCCCGTCCCCCTGAAAGATACTTAGGTATTATTTCAGAGGATGTAGAGGAAATGTTCCTCATAGGTAATGGTGCTCATGGTGATGATCCCAAAACCTACAACGAGGCGATATCAGATATCGACTCCGAGAAATGGCTTGAGGCAATGAAGTCAGAGAATTGACTCGATGCACTCAAACCAAGTCTGGACCTTGGTAGATCCACCAGAAGGTATAGTACCTATTGGGTGTAAATGGATCTTCAAGAGAAAGATTGGTGCAGATGGGAATGTGGAGACATTCAAGGCTAGACTGGTGGCAAAAGGTTATAGTCAACGTGAAGGCATTGACTATCAGGATACCTTTTCCCCAGGTAGCTATGCTAAAATCCATCCGCACATTGCTTGCTGTTGCAGCCTATTTCGATTATGAAATATGGCAAATGGACGTGAAAACGGCATTCCTAAATGGATATCTTGAGGAAGATATCTATATGGAACAGCCGCTAGGTTTCACATCCAGTGATACTGATCACAAGGTTTGCAAGCTGCAAAGGTCCATATATGGACTTAAGCAAGCATCTCGGAGCTGGAACACTCGTTTCAATGATGTGATCAAAAAGTTTGGTTTCATCAAAAATGAAGAGGAACCATGTGTTTTCAAAAGGGTCAGTGGGAGCGCTGTTGTCTTCCTCGTATTGTACGTGGATGACATCCTCCTTATTGGGAATGATATTCCCATGTTGACATCAGTCAAGATGTGGTTGTCCAAGGAATTCTCCATGAAAGACCTAGGTGAAGCATCCTTTATTCTAGGAATTAAGGTCTATAGGGATAGACCGAATAGGATGCTAGGACTTTCACAGAAGATGTACATAGAGGAAGTACTAAAGAGGTTTAGTATGGAAAACTCTAAGAGGGGATTAATACCCTTCAGACATGGTATTCATCTTTCCAAGAAGATGTGCCCCAGCACACCTGAGGAAATAGAACGCATGAGCAAGATCCCTTATGCTTCTGCAATAGGGAGCCTCATGTATGCCATGCTATGTACACGACCTGATATAGCCCATGCTGTGAGTGTCACAAGCAGATATCAGTCAAATCCAGGTGAAGAACACTGGACTTCTGTGAAATGTATCCTTAAGTACTTGAGAAGAACTAAGGATATGATGTTGGTCTTTGGTAATGGAGAACTCCAAGTTCAACAGGGATACACAGACTCGGACTTCATGTCCGATATAGATGATCGAAAGTCGACATCTGGAAGTCTGTTTGTGTGCAATGGTGGAGCTGTCAGCTGGAAGAGTTCCAAGCAAACTGTGATAGCAGATTCCACCATGGAAGCAGAATATATAGCTGCATCAGAGGCTGCAAAGGAAGCATTCTGGTACAAGAAGTTTGCTGCAGAAATTGGAGTAATGCCATCAGATGCCATTCCTCTTTACTGCGACAACAATGGCGCCATAGCCCTTGCTAAGGAGCCGAGGTCTCACCAGAAGTCCAAGCACATTGAGCGGCGATATCATCTCATCCGCGATTACCTTGAGAAAGGTTACGTTGAGGTCAAGAGAGTCAACTCCGCAGATAATGTGGCAGACCCACTTACAAAGCCGTTGGGCCAGCAGAAGATCGAAGCCCACCTTGAGAAGATGGGACTTAGACTTGTAGCCAATTGGCTTTAGGACAAGTGGGAGATTGTTAGATATATGTGCCCTAGAAGCCAGAATTGGCTGACACTTGTAATACACTTCTAGGGGCAAAATTATAATTTTGACTATAATTAATAAAATGGGTTATTTTCTATCACACATGTGTATTTAGTGTCTGTGATACATCCTTTGAGTTAATGGTAATGATAATTCATATTTTCAAGAGTTGAAAATTTAAGACATGAATAATCATTATTAACTCATAAACAGCTCCCGACCATAGGATCATCACGAGGATGGTGATTGATCCGGAAGGTTGGTGTACGATCGCTTCTCTTTAGTAGATGAGTCTTGAGTCTACGGTGTGGAGACACCGGAGCGAGAGTACAGGTACTCGTTAGAGAACGAGGGCACTGAGCGTGACCACCTCGAGTAGTCATTAGGGAAGTCTACCTTCTCGTCAATGACTGACTCGATGCTGCAGTAGTGTGTCTGGTTCTTTGACCTGAGATGCATCGGCAGTTCACCTTGAGGGTGTTATAGTTTGACTACACCATTACTCGGTCTCCTAGCCATATGGAACCCTGAGGTGTATGTTGGCTATAGCATGTTCATTGTAGGAACTGGATTGCATCAAGATGGAATCTATCTACCTCGGTGGTAGAGGAGTAGCCCTATGATGATCATGAGAATCAAGTCCAGAAATCCCATGGCCATGGCAGAGTGAAATAATAGAAAGAGTTTCTATTTAGATTTTCACATTGGACTCGAATCGAATGATTACATCATATGACAGAGACTAGGGTTTGACGAGTTCACCTTAACCCTAATCTGATCGGGGCTCAAGATAGAAGAACTTAATCACACAGGTAGCTGCACCAAGAGGTTCGCATTCAGCTCTGATGGGTTGCCACCATATACTGCTAGGTGTCACTGGTGGATTTTGGGAGCAATTAGAATGATTTAGATGATCGATCATTCTAGCTGTTCGAATCAGAAGAGTTCTGATCCATCGAAAGGAGTTTCGATGATGTCTATGATAGAGATCATGACATATCCCATTACCATACAGAACTGAACCTAACTGGGTCACACAAACAAGGGTTTGAATCTGGTGATCATCAATTGAACTGATCTAGTTCAATTGATCTGAATGAGATTCAATTAGGTTCAAGGAAATCGTGCTAGCACTCGATTGAACCTAACGTTCTTCTTTTACTATCATAAATAAGTTGTCCTGACTGAGCCAAAGGAGTTTGTGCTCAATCAGAGGCCTTCATATGGTCTGACTGGAGGTTGTCCAAGTCAGAATAGGTTGTCTTATTTGTAAGACATTACCTGCCATTTTTGGTCACCTGCCATTTCTTGTTCTTTGACTTTGGTCAAAAGTCTACCTTTGACTGGTCAAACGTTGACCATTCACCCTTTGACTTTTGACCACATGTCATGCACCTATTGGAGAGCTGGTGGGGGCCTGTCCCCCTGCCAGAACCTGGCAAGGAGAAGGGCGCACGCCAAGGGTGGCGTGAGCCCAAGTAGGAGGCGCCTAGGAGTCCTTGTTGGACAAGGACTCCACCTCCCTTTTGGATTCCAATCAGAGTTCTACTAAGAATCCAGTTTGACTGGTCTTAGGCGCCCTCTAAGGAGGAATCCAGGGGTCTCTATTCCAACCAATCAGATTTAGATCTGATTTCACAAAGGGTTGTGATTGGTTGAGAGGAAGAGGAGTTGGATCACAAGAGGTCTATAAATAAGACCCTGCGCCCAACCCTAATTCAAATAGAGATTTCCCACGCCCCAAGGCTGCCTCTCCCCTCCTTCTCCATGCCATAGTCTTCTTCTCCCCTTGCTCTCCACGTCCAAAAGTGTTTTGGATTTAGGTTGGTGCGATTCAGATCAAGGAAAGGCGATCAAAAGCAAGAAGGCTGCGCTGCTGCAAAAGGACGACTGCAGATCTTCAAAAGAGTTTTGAAGATCCTCCAGATCAGATCCAGATCTGATTTTTGGAGGTGTGATAGAGAAGAAGAGGATCTCTAGATCCAACTCGAGTGGATACCGATAGAGGCTAGGCGCTTGCGTGGCTAAGATCCAGAACCTTCCGCTGCAATCAGGATCATCTACAAGGTAATAGGATTACCCAAATCAGGTAAATTAAATTTGATTTAATTTATCTTATTTTATTTTATTTATTAAAATAATAAGAATCAGATCTGAAATATATCAAGATCTGATTGAGATTAAGAGAAAATTTTTGAAATATATCTCTTGATCTAATCAGATCTGAACGAACCTGGACCGGGAAATCAGGATTTCTCTTCAACTTCTACTCTCTACCAGCTTCTCTTCATGGTTTGCTGACTGCCACCAGGTCTTCTACCAAACCAAGGTCTGCACCCTACAACCCATAGGCCATTAAACCAATATAAAGGCCTCAAACTGGGTCCCACTCGATAACAGAGCCTAAACAAGACTCAAAAATAGTTTCTAACCATCCGACCATGCCTGCAAGCCTCTAGAGCCACCTAATCACACAATCGCATGAAAAGCAATGCGAAAACACCCTAGAGTATGTGAAATCATGGTGAGCCTCTAAATGGTCCATGCTCTGCACGTGGACCATGTGAAATGCTTTGCTGGTGCATGGACCATGTGGTCCGACCACACCCGTGCATATAGGGCTGCACCCATGCATGCAGGGCTGCATGAGTGCCTGGGCCATGCCACGCATGTCTGGGATATGGCCAACTGTAGGCCATGTGCCTACAAGCTGGGCCGTAGCTGACTATAGGCCATGCCCTCTTGTGGGCCATTGTGGGTTCTTTCTTTGCATGGGCTTTACTTGTGGATTTAATTTGAGGCACTTTTCTCAATAATCTCCTTTTTGACTCAACATTCAGCCTTCACCTAACTTTAAGAGCTTCTGGATGATCTTACAGAGCTTGCCTCCATGCCCTAGGGTAAATTCCTATCAACTCATGGATGGACAAATATGGAAGTTGAGTCAAGCCGCTCGATCCCATCTCGATCATATGCTGTGATTTGCCTGACCTGAGACCTACTTGAGATAGCCTTCTATGGCAATAGGAACTTCACCGTATGATGTCGCCTATCATCCTCTCGAGTCTTCCATCTTGTGCCCAATTCATCTACACCTGAAGCTTCATCTCTACTGAGCTCTCCTCTAAAAGATAGTATCCTCCATACTTTCTTCTTCAAGATAATCTTACTGTCGTGCATGACCTTCAGGATTCTATCACTAACTCTCCATCTATAGCTGCTTGAATCCAGTCTACTTAGTAAAATTAGATTTCTTTTCAGACTAGGTATATATTATATCTTATCTAACTTTTTCACTACTCCATCATGTATCTTCAAACTGATAGTCCCGATATCCTTGATCATATAGCTCGATCCATTTGGCAAACAAACAATACCCTCACTGCTCTCTATGGAGTCAAATAGCTTCATTTTATAATAAACATATGCAAACATACAAAATCTAAAATTCATTATTGAAAAGAAATAGATACCTCATCTGAGGTCATACGTACACAATCATTGGTCACATCTATATTTGCTATCTTGGAGCACCGCCATAGTAGCCTTCATTTAATCTCTGAGCTATAAGCAATCTCTGACTTGATATTCCAACTCATCATACCGATAGTATCTAATCTTGCTAGAGTCCCTCATCTTGGACTTGGACTAGTCATCTTGTCATTCTCTACCGCTTTGTCTTTTACGACCACCACCTCCAATCATCGTTATAACCAAATTGCCACATGAACTCAAGGCTTGGTTCTCTCGTTTAAGAATCTCATTCTGGAGAAGAGTAGAAGAAACCTCTTCCATCTTGATGGTGCTCTTTTTCATAAGAAAAGCAGTCATTAAAGACTCAAAAGAGGAAAGAAGTGATGAAAGCAAGACCAATGCTCCGATCTTCTCCTAACTTTCTCACCAATGCTAAGAAGATTGATGAGAATCTTCTAAAAATTACTGAAACGCTCCTACATACTCTATCCCTCACTTATCCATAGTTAATAGAACCGCTTCCAGAAGAAGAAAATATTGGTAAGTGACTTTGCCATGTACATCTTCTCTAGCTTTGATTATAATACCATCAAAGAAGTCTTACTAAGCACATGGATCATCATATCATCTACCAAATACAAGTAGATCATATTTACCACCTACATTTAGAGTCACCTTTGATCCTTCACCTTCATAGTAGCCAACATCTCCTCACATAAGAGAACTTCAATTAACCATTGTTGGATGAGCACATTCTTTATCCTTGTTTGCCATAAGAAGAACTTACTCTTTCCATCAAATCAGTTAATCTTTATCTTAATTGAGCCTATCTTCTTCATCTTCTTCAATCTCAATCAACATTATTGGAATTTGGATAATCTAGCTCTAATATTAGTTATCATGATACCACTTGTTCTGGTACCACCTCTTGAAAAGATTTTTCATGTAAAATATGGATCTTTCAAGTTCAGGATCGAAATACCGGTGATGATGTTGATATCACAATAGAAAGAAAGAAGAGATAAATAAAAGAACATAATCAAATATGTGGATTAAGCCAAAGCTTATCTCCATGGGGCATGCAAGCTTTAGTACGAGAAAAAAAATTATTACAAAAAAAGATTACACACTCTCAACCTTCATACATCAATCCTTCTCTCTTAATAAGAAGCACTCTTTCACATAAATCTCTCTCTCTAGGAGACCTCATGTAGCTCTGAGTGCAGTTTGATAGTCTACCTGAAGCACCCCTACTTCTACTCTCTATCGGCTTCTCTCCACAATCTGCTGACTGCCACCAAGTCTTCTACTGAACCAAGGTCCGCCCCCTATAACCCATAGGCAATCAGGCCCTTATAAAGGTTTGAAACTAAGTCCCACTCGATAATAGAGCCTAAACAGGACTCAAATATCATTTCTGGCCATCTGATCATGCCTGCGAGCCTCTGGAGATGTTTGATTGCACAATCATGTGAAAAGCCATGCAAAAACTCTCCTAAACCATGTAAAATCATGATGAGCCTCTAAGTGGTCCATGTCCCGCATGTTGACCGCATGAAATGCTCTGCTGGCACGTGAACTATGCGGTCTGACCATGCCCATGCATGCTGGGTTGCGCCCACGTGTGCAAGGCCATGCGAGCATCGGGGCTATGCCCAGCTATAGGTCGTATGCCTACAAGTTGGGCCATGGCTTGCTATGGGCCATGCCCTCCTATGGGTTGCTGTGGATTCTTTGCATGGGCTTCACCTATTGTTCGACTCGAGGCACTTTTCTCAATACTACCCACTTAATGAAGCTGGCATGGATCAACTTTTCTACTTCTTTGGCAATTGCTTTCTACTACTTTGGAGCAAGGCTCCACTTCTTCTGCTTGATGGGTCAATGTAGGAGATCCGTATTTAGCTGATGCACCATGACTTTGGGGTTGATTTCGGGCATATCTGTGGCCGACCAGATGAAGACATCTACATTTTCCTGCAAAAAGGAAGTTAGCTGATTTTGAGTTACCTCATTTCATTTCCATCATTCAAAGGAATCACCACGAGCTCCTCCACCGGCTCCTCCTACTCTTCAGTTAGCTCATCATAGGTGTCTAGCCCTTCAATGGAGAGAGGGACAGGTGACCTCGCTCCTTGGAGGGCGGTTGTGTAGTAATGCCAAGCTAGTACCTGATCCCCATGGATCTCTCTAACTCCGTTCTTAGTTGAAAACTTCATTAGCAAATGATAAATCGACACCACGGCCCTGAGGGCATTCAGCCTCCACTACACCAAGATAGCATTGTATGCCGAGGATGCTCTGATGACCAAGAAATCAATATGGTTAGCGGACTGTCGAGGTTCTTGTCCAACTATGACTGGTAGGGTAATAACCCTTTCGACCGACATGGCATCTCCAAAGAAACCTATAAGGGGAGAATCTAGCCTATCCAATCAGTTCGAAGAAATTTTCATTTTAGAGAATGCATCATAAAATAAAATATTGACTAAACTTTCATTATCTACAAAGATGCATTATGCATCATAGTGCGGCTATATTTAAAGATACAATTACCGCATCATTGTATGGGAGCTGAACTCCCTCTACATCTTCCTCAAAGAAAGTAATCACTTCTTCCAAGCTTTTCTTTTCGACTGATTCTCTGAGTTCCATTCCCTCATGCCCCCTAGTGGTAGTGTTGATCATGCCTACCATGGGTTGATTTTCTGTCAATGCTTCCTACCAAGGCTGGTCTACTTAAGGAGGTGCCCTTGGTGGGTTCTCATGTTCCCCCCATATGCGACAAATGAATCGGTCTAGTCCTCCCCACCAAATGAACTCCTCGATTTTATCTTGGAGCTGGATGCAGTCCTCAATGTCATGGCCATTGTCTCAATGGTAGAGGTGGTATTTCTTTCGATTGCGGTTTTTCGATCGAGACCACATTTTTTCCATCCTGGGTAGCTGCTTTATGATCTCCATGAGTACTTGAGTCTTGGAGGCATTAAGAGAAGTGTAGTTTGTGAACCTCCTTAGCGGAGACCAATGCCTTGGTGATGGCCAACACTACCTTCATGGGCTTTTAGTTCATCGACCATGAGGAGGGGTTCTGGATTGCTAGCGCTAAGGTAAAGTACCTAATCGGGGCCAACTCCTAGGGGGATCCTCTTGAATCAGGGATGGCTTGGAATTTTCTTTTCTCTCCATGGTTGTGGCATTGATCGAGGTCCCATTCTTCTTAAAGGCTTCATCAGCTCGAGCAACTTCTCAGCTCGGTCTAGCATCTCTACAAAGTCCTTTGGGATTTCTTCTCTAAGGAGTATAGAAGAGAGTTCTTTTGAGGTCCACCCTTCATGGCGGTCATAGCAACCGACCAATCTAGGTCGTGCACTTCTAGCAGCAGCATTAAAATGGTTCGCTTAGGCTTGAAGGGATTCTCCTTCCCTCTGCCTAATGTTCATCAGGGAGCCAGACTCCTAATGCTACCTCTCGCTACTTGCAAAGTGGGCTACGAACAACCAGCTTAACTAGTTGAATGAATGAACAGAACCCGACTTCAAGCATGAATACCAATCTTGGGTGGATTCCATTGCTAGCTCCATGTAGGAGCATGAGAGCTTTAAAGCTCTTCAAGTGATCTGCAAGGTCAATTGACCCATCATAGCTTTCTAGCTAAAGCATTTTGAAGTTGCTAGGTAGTGGCTCCTACATGATTCTATCGCTAAAGGGTGGGTCGATGCAGAAGCCGACTTGATCTCTCCAATCTATAATTTTTATTGTTCCTATGATTGATCGGAGCCACAGCCGTAGATCCGATCTCTTGTATGAACCTGAGTGTTAATCCAGTAAACTGAAGAAGATCTAAGAAAGATGAGAGAAGCTAGGGTTTTGGTGTTAGAATCAGAAAGAAGAGAGAAGAGAGTTAGGAAGAAAAGCTCAATTGTATTCTCTTCTTTTTTGTAAAAGTTATAATGTCCTGGTTTATATACCCTAGAGTTCTCACATGAACCCTAATAAACCCCAGCTCAAAAACTCCCATAGGATAACCCAATACATGAAAGCACTCATCGAGCCCAAGTCTCACATGCTCTTATCCCCTGAATCTAATTCCAATCCATACATGAATTATCCCCCTTAAGACCTCTCAAACTAGGCCTTAAGACCCCTAGGATCAACCCAGACCCTAGCCCAAAATAGACCCTCGCGTAGCTCTGCCCGCACATTGAGCTGGCTCAGTCTCAACACTAAGTCGACTAAGTTTCACTAGATCAGCTTAGTCTAAAACTAAGCTGGTCCAGTTCTGTGTCGTGCCTGCAGTCTCGAAACTCGATCTTTCTATTTTGTCTGTGCTTTGAGAGTTAGCCGATCCAATTTTGGACTGAGTCGGCTAACCTATAAAAAATCTTCTTTCTGCAGTCTTGATTCTCCGACTTTGATTCTTTGCTCCACCTTGAATTTCAGATCTTCGAAGCACCAACCAAGCCCCTTGAGGCTCTCAATACCCGAACCTCAAGCCCATGGAGAGCTACATGCCACCTCCACCCTAGGATAACTCCTATTCTAGCCCTAGGACCACACCTATCCTAGCCTTTTCAGAGCCCTCACCCTGGCTCCGCCCATGGCCTCCCAAGGCTTGGGAGCACCACACCACCTACAATCTCCATCTTGGTGTGCCCAAGCCTTGGCACACCTGGCAACATCCTCCTGCACGATCCTATTGTCCCTGATGTCCTGATAGCCCCTTGTGCTCACCTTGCCACTACAATTCTTCTTCAACTGCTGAGCTTCCTTTAAGGCCTTTGAGATGATCGCCTCCACCGCTGAAGTTCTTGGCTTATTTTTCTGCACCACCTTTAGAGTTGTAGGTATCCTTCTACTTGGCAACTGCATCACTTGTCCTGAATTTTTTTAGAGATCATGCAATATTTTTTTACCGGCACTCGTCGCATATCTTAATGCTCCACCTGACACTGTTCTCTCAGAGCCATGCCTATCTTTCTGTATAATCCTCTCCACCTAGATCTGTACAGTCCTAGCACTAATGCTGGGATATAGGTCCTCCCTCTGCACCTCCTGCTCTAAACCCATGTCATAGCTTCCTCCACCTATGAAGCCACCTCTGCTCGGTGCTCCACCTAGAACTGAAGTCCTGATGCCACAGAAGCCAACTCTATCTTCGAGTCCTCTGAGGCCAACCACCCAACACTGCACTGTTGGGCCTACCGCTATACCTCGAACACCATTACTAACCCTTCGGACCCTCTGCACTCTACAGACCTATTCGAAACCATCTCAGATACACAACATCCTATGGGCTCCTCTGAGACCACCAAGAACTCATCCGAATCTTCACTTTCAGTGACTGTACTGATGAAATCCGAGCTTTCTCCTTTCTTGTACTTCTTTCAAAGCGGACACTCTCACTTAAAGTGTCTTGCTTCTCCATACTTGAAGCATCTCTTGGACCCCTTGTTGCCCCTCTGTTCATCCTTCTTCTTTCCTTTTCTGTGCTTCTTTGAAACCACAAGACTCTCTTCGAAGACCTCTCTCTTCGTCATCCATTCCTGCTGCTTGTTGGACCTGAGCACTGATACGATCTCCTCGTACACCAGTGTCTCCTTATCATACAGCAAAGTTGTCACCAATGGATCGAAGCTTCCAGGTAGCGAACACAATAATAATAAATTCTTGTCCTCCTCTTCTAAATCCATCCCTATATTGAGCAAGTCTATGCTCATCCGATTGAATCGCTGAATATGCCCCACAACATCCTCACTCTCCTGCATCTGAAGACTATACAATTGCTTCTTCAGCATCAACTTGTAGCATATGTTCTTTTCCATGTACAACTACTGCAACCTCGATCATAATCCCTTGGGTGTTCTCTCCTCCAACACACCATACAAAATCTCATCCGTCAAACAAGCCCTAATCGTGTCACATGCCCTTTTCTCTAAGGATATCCACTTCTTGTCTGTGATCTCCTTCGATCTATCTTTCAAGACCAAATCCAACCTCAGTTGAACCAGTAGATCCTCCATCCTTACCATCCATATTGTGAAACTTTTTTTTCTATCAAACTTTTCTAATCCTACCTTAAACCCACTATTTTTCATGATCAATCCAAATCAAAATAACAACAAACAGATAGATCTGAGAAATACCTTGACTAGGGATGGTGGACAGCAGTCCTGTGATCTCTTTCTTTCTCATGAAGCCAGAAGAAAGCCTTTAGATCTGAATCTCGCTATTGATCTCTATTGAAAACTGATCTTCTTTCTTCTTCACGCTCAACCTAGCTCTGATACCAATTATTGTTCCTATGACTGCTCAGAGACACAGCCGTAGATTCGATGTCTTGCGTGAACCTGGATGTTAATCTAGTAAACTAAAAAAGATCTAAGAAAGATGAGAGAAGTTAGGGTTTTGATGTTGGAACCAGAGAGAAGAGAGAAGAGAGTTAGGAAGAAAAGCTCAATTGTATTCCCTTCTTCTTTGTAAAAGTTAGAATGTCCTGATTTATATATCCTAGAGTTCCCACATGAATCCTAATAAACCCCAGCTCAAAAACTTCCTTAAGCTAACCCAATACATGAAAGCACTCACCAAGCCTAAATCTCAATGCTCTCATCCCCTGGATCTAATCCCAAACCATACATGAATTAGCCCCCTTAAGACCTCTCAAACCAGACCTTAAGGCTCCTAGGATCAACCCAAATCCTAGCCCAAAATAGACCCTTGCATAACTCTACCCACGCACTGAGTTAGCTCAGTCTCGGCACTGAGCCAACTAAGTTTCACTAGGTCGGCTCAGTCTGAAGCTAAGCCGACCCAGTTCTGTGCCATGCCTGTAGTCCCAAAATTCGATCTTTTTGTTTTGCCTATGCTCTGAGACTTAGCCGACCCAGTTTTGGACTGAGCTGGCTAACTTGCAGAAAATCTTCTTTCTACAGTCTTGATTCTTTGACTTTGATTTCTTACTCCATCTTAAATTTTAGATCTTGAAAGCACCAACCAAGCCCCTTGAGGCCCTCAATACTCGAACCTCAAGCCCATGGAGAGCTACATGCCGCCTCCACCCTAGGATAACTCCTATCCTAGCCCTAGGACCACACCTATCCTAGCCTTCCCAGAGTCCTCACCCTAGCTCCGTTCGTAGCCTCCTAAGGCTTGCACCACATCACCTATAGTTTAGTACTACAGTGACTCAATCCACCGATTCATCTCCTGGAGCCTACAATCTATATCAACATCGCGAACCATGTAAACCTTCATGTAGCAAGATGGGGATTGACCTAGGGTAGATATTCCTTACTAGAGTTAGGAGTCAATAAGCATCTCCTTTGCTCAGGACTCTGGGATCAGCTCAATCGTGTTTGCCTACCTTGATCCAAACTCCATGATGGAGACTAGGGAGGTTGTTGCTATGGCATCTCATACGCTAAATTTGGTTGCTATATGGCGTTGACTGCCATGGTCAACACCTACACTTAGGCAACCAATGTATTGCATTGGTCTTGGCTTACTCTCATAATTGGTGGAGGGGGCTATGGAGATGCCTCCAGCTGTTGAAACATAGCATGATTTTTAGTCAAAATCTCGACCAGTCGGGTTGCCATGGAGTATTGTGAAGATGTTCAGTGTGGTGGCATTGTTATAAATCTCATTCACCTTCCCAAAAGTGGGCCTTTCAGGGGTCCTTCCTTTAGCACCAATATATTGTTGCATATTCCCAACTTGAGCCAAAATGGTTGGAGCTATGTAGTGAGCAGTGGTAACTGGGCCTGCAAAATAATTTTTTGGTTGGAATTGACTCCAGCAAGGACCCTCCAATGCTTATATTAGAAATTTGAAGAACATGTGGGAAGGAGTGTGAGCGAGGGAGTGATGGCATAGCTTTTGGTTCTCCTAATTTTCTCTATTTATAGACCAAGGTTGGAGCCCCAAAAGGAAAGAGTGGTAGGAGGTCTCCCCAGTCTTTCAACCACATCCATCCAAGCTTTTTGCCTTGATTTTCTGAAACTTAGCGGCTGACACCACCTTACCTAGTGAGCGATTGGCCATTTCCACTAGTAGTTCTGGTATGGTTCTTTGGGATTTGGTGGTTGGTGTCATTTCACCTAGTATGTGGCTGATAAGATCGCAATGTTGTCGTTAAGATACCATGTTTATCAATTTAATCCGACTTCTTAAAATAATTAAAAATACCTTGATAGTAGTAAGTTGAATCGAATCCATAGGGAAGGTAGTGTTTTAGATTTAAAATCTTTAATTTTTAAAAAGAAAAAGGTAAAGAATTTAAGTTTTAAAATCAAAAGTGAAGTCAAAAAATTAAAAGCAAAAATTAAAAGATGCAGAAATTTAAACTTAATACTATGATCTACTAGTTAGATCTTAGCATCTACTTACAATAAAATAAAAAATAATAATTAAAGTATAAAAATTAAATTATAATAAAAATAAAGAGCATGAAAGTAAAGAGCATAAAAATAAATATTATATTAATTAAAATTTTAAAATTTAAATACATAAAATTTAAAAATAAAAAAAATAAAATAAAATAGCCTGATCTCTGATCTTGGATCGGCATTGGCAGAAAGATGGTGTAGAAGTCCAGCTCTTCTTCTCGACATCCGTTGCTTTGAAGCAGCCTCTAATCCAAAGCCTGACTCTATCCTATACCAAAGCTTCACCTTGACTGAAGATTATAAATTTTGGAGGCCTGGGATCTTATTTATAGGTGTTGAAAGGCTGGAGAGTTTTTCTATAGGCAATGTGGGACTAAGGATGTTTTAATCATCAAAATAAGAAGAAATCTGAGTAAAATTTGGATTAAAAAGAGTTCTGGACAAATTCTATTGAAGTTTGGTGAAATTTAGCCATTCAATAGAAATTCAACGGACCAAAAATCATCAAAATCGGATGTGTATTGACCTAGATTAGGTCGGATTAAATTCTAGCCATTGATCATGCATTAATGGAGAAAATCTGATCGTTGATCGTGTATTGGGAGTTCTGATCACCGTTGGGAGCTCTCTCCACTGTCGAATCATCCCCTAGATCGAGTGCTGCCATTGGATGGCAATCCGCATGAAACCTGAAGTAGGAAATTTCCTCTACCATTTGATCATGATCGCAATCAATCGGATCCATCCGATCGCGCAATTACTGTTCTCATGGACCGCGTGGACCGGCTGCACCACACATTACAATCAATCAGTGCCTCCTATCGTCGACTGAAAAGTCCAAAATGCTCTGTGAGCCATGATAGATTTTCTGTGAACCCTTTAAGGGTCTAGGTCCATCACGTGTCGCTCCGTGATTCGCTGGTTTCTGCTGAGCTTACGGTCTACGCTTGGATCGTGGACCGACTGATGACTTCCATGGCTAAGTCAACTAGTATTACTGGCTTGGCGCATTTGGATGCGCCGACTGATATGGCACGACAGCTTGAGCCGACTGAGCCATATGTTATTTTTTATTTAATTTTTATTTATTTTATTTTTTTAAAAATTCATATCTTGTCTGTTTTAGCTCTGTTTTGCACAAAACTTATTTTGTTATGATCAAAAAAATAAGCTCTTTCCACTGATTATAAAATTTTATTTTTTAATTTTTATTATTTTTTAATTAATCTTTTTAATTAATAAAAATATTAATTTCTTAAAAATTATATATAAATTGATCATTAATTCTTAAAAATTAATATAAATTAATTAATAAATTAATACTTTTATTGATAAATTTATGGTATTTATCACACCCCCCAACTTAAGCTTTGCTTATCCTCGAGTAAAGAAAGAATTTAGTTTTAAATATCTTTTAACTTTAAAGTCTTGAATTTTACCTAAGCAATTTTCAAAATGGCCATTGATATTCAGTAGAGCTTAAGTGAGATATATCATTAGGGTATTAATACTTATTAATAAAAAAATTAAGTAAAGAACATTAAACTTTTTTGAACTTTTTCTAAATTATCCCACCTTTATCTTTGATTTTTTTAAACTTTCATATAGGCAAGTGTATTGCTACTTCCTTCCTTCATTTATTAATTTTTATTTTCATATTATCCACTTTTTGACATGAATATCATTGCTTACTTAGGCAACGAGATCCGGTTACTCGATGAAAAATTAATATTTTTTTTTTAACGTTGTACCATTATTAAGTGTCTTAATTCCTTAAGCTTTCTGTTTGATCCTTGTAGCGAGTCTTGGACCAATGACTCCCAAATCGGTTAGCTTTAGGGCACTAGGTATAGAATACCCCTCGAGCTTACTAGCTCGAATCAAACAGGCTACGAGTTAAGACTAGCTTTATAATGAGCTTTTTTGCCCTTTCCATCTTTTGATGTAAAATCAATTCAATGCTTGCTTGGGCAAAGAGGCCCGATTACTCAGTAAGAAGTACTTGAAAACTATTTTATTAAAATAAATTTTTATATGAAGAGACGTATAGTTATCCTACACAAGCCCATAAAGAGTAGACTTTTCTTTGATGCTAGTAGAAAAAGTTAGAAATGCTCCAAGGAAAAACTTTCTATGTTTTAGACATAACTCTTTATTGAATTTTCTTAATACTTGATTCCTCAATATCTCATAGATTCTCTGATCTATGCATCAATTTCTTTTAAAAATACTTAGTTTAATTCAATTCTTAAGCATAATCAAGTGTCTAAATACTAAATACTAACTTTTTTTAGAACTTAAAATTTTAAAATTTTTATTTTTCTCCCTCCCAACTTAATCGACATTATCCTCAATGGAAAAAAAAATTAAAGGATGTAATAAAGAATAAGAAAGAATATACCTGACTCGATATATTTTTGGTCCAGCACATATTTTTAAAAATTTAAGCTCTCCCTTCAACTTATTCAAATTATTCTAAAAAAAAATTAACTAAAAAGATAAATTAAACTAAAGAAAACTAAATATTAGGTTGCCTCCTAACAAGCGCTAAGTTTACCATCTTCAGCCAGACACAATGCAGCTTACTATCCTATGTTGAATATTGAATTGATAAATTTTAATGGTTTTGGATTGCCAATCTCAGAAAGTTGATTTATAATCCCATTATTGATATATTCATTGTTAATTAGGAGAACATAATTTATGACCCCATTCTCAGACCTATGTTTATTAAGAATTTCTCCTATTTATTCTTCTAAAATGCTCATGAATTGAGTTTTTGTATTAGGAGTTAAGTTTGATTCAATGGATGCTAGAAGGATGACCAAAAGTGGTTTTAATTCTGAAGATAAATTAATATAATCTTGTTTAAATAACTTCATTGATATTTCATTACATGTCTCTTGATTTTTGTAAGAAGAACCGACTTCTAAGATTGAAGAAAATAGGACATTAGGTTTATAAGTCTCGGATAAATCATCTATTCTTTTTCTTTCTATGTCTATCTCATTTAAACTGGAACTACCATCAATACTAATTTTTGACTCGGATTCTTCTTTGTGGTTAGTCTCAGTACTAACCTATTCCTCTAAATTTTTATTTTGGCTCAGTACTAGCTTCTCTCACCTGATCTTGGTATGGGTTCATAAGAATTCTATACCTTTTAAGTTCAAGAATTACTTTAGCATTCTCAAATTGGGGATTCTTAAGTGGGACATTAAATTGATAACTTGATCCAGATGGTTGGTGGATATTAAGTGGGTTGTTTGAAATTTGTAAGCTCAGTAGTTGATCTAGTTCTCTCCTCGTGTTAGACTAAACTAATTATCCTATTTGAGCTTCTAGCCTAGTGATAGATTCTTATTGAGTCAAGATTGATTGTTGTTGATTCAGAATTAATTGTTAAAGTTGGTTAAATCTATTGTTAGCTAGATTGATCTATTGAGAAGGTGGATATGAGGGTTGATTATAATGTGGTGGCTGAAAAGGCTGACTAGGTTGACCTCTATTATAGGCATAATTTTGGTATTGGAGTCTATTTTGATAGTTTTTATAGACATAATTTTGGTATTGGGGTCTATTTTAATCATTTTTATAGGCATAATTTTGGTATTGGGATCTATTTTGATAGTTTTGGATAAGTGCAATTTGGGTCTGAGCCTGAGTCTATTGGGATATCCAAGAAAAATTATAGTGGTTGCTTTAATCTAGATTATATAAATTTGAAAATGGATCACTAATCAATTTGGAGTAATCTTGAGCAGCTTGAACTTGTTCTTGGATAAAATATGAAAACTGTGCAGCAACAAGACATTCAATCACATGATGGGTTGGGCTAGCATAAATAGAATAAAACTTCTGATAATTAGAAGGTAATGTAAGTTGTGCAGGAGATTGTTGATCAAGGGTTAGGAGTTGATCTAATTTCTAGGCAAGAAGGTCAACTTTATCTAATTTTTGGACTATTAGATTTAGGTCAGCCATTTGATTATCAGGTTTAATATGAATCAATCATTCAATTAAGTTTAACTAAATCAGAAAAAGTGATTTTCTACCGTGCATATACTAGTGTAATCCTAATGTATGATTCAAAATTTTTTAGATTTTTTTTTAGAATTATATATATATATATATATATATATATATATATATATATTATTAATTATTTTTTAAAAATTTTTAATTATTTTATTTATTATTTTTAATTTAATTTAACTTTTATTTTTAATATTTTTTAGTTAGTTTAATTTAATTTAATTTTTATTTAATTTTATTTTTGAAGAAAAAAAATAAAAGTTCTAAAGAAGAGGTCCTAAGGAGTTCTAAAACTAAGAAAAGAGAGAAGAATTAGATTTAATTAGGTTTGATGTTGGTTAGCAATCAAGTTGGTCAATCAATCCTGACTAAGGGTTATCCTAGATCTAGATAACTCCTAAGTGTCAAGGTCACCTTCAAGCCCTCCAAGTGTAGGATAGCCAATCAACTAGCCAGTTAAGTATAAGTCGGTGGAAGTCCCTCCATTGCTTGCCTTAGACATCAATTATGCTTGGCCAAGTAAGCTAACGGAATTAATTAGAAACTACCTTCCTTCGGACCCAGTCGTCCTTGAACCACTTTTCTAGACACCAGTCAAATTGACTAATCCTAATCTGGTTCAACTCTTAGGATTCCTTATCCTATTAAGCTCAAGTTCCTAGGGCTGATGTCTAATTGATTTTAATTTAAAGGCTTAGGTCAATGCAGGATGTTGGTTGGTTGTTTGTGGGCTAAAGAAGGGTGATCAAATCTCCACCTTATCTTATTTAATTAGATGTTGCCCTTAATTTTGGTTTAATATGAATATGCATAAAAAAATTTTAATCAAAGGGTTCTATGTAATTTAAACTAGATGCATGCAACTAACTGAATTCTGAAAGGCTTACCTTGCCTCCAGCAATCATAAGAAAAAATAAAAATAAAACTAATATGATGCATTCTCTAAACAGTTAGGATTTCTAATCTTATCATGAAGCTTTTAATTAGGTTTAAATGGATATTTTTTAAATTAATTTAAAAATAAAGTAAATAAATAAATAAATAAAAAGAAAAGAGGACTAGGGTTAAATTGATCTCACCAAGCAAAATTGAATGATTTGTTCCTTGCCCTGATTCTTTTTGTTCTTTAACCTCTTTTTCCACAAAATAAAAAAAATTAGCAAGCAATATTTATAAGAAAATAAAAATTTTATTTATAATTTATTTATAAAAAAATTAAAGAGATCAAAAATTTAATGTTTGTGCCTTCCTCGACAAAGGCACCAAAAATTTGATAAGATCGTGATGTTGTCATTAAGACACCGTATTTATCAGTTTAATCCAACTTCTTAAAATAATTAAAAATATGTAGATAGCAGTGAGTCGGATCAAATCCACAGAAAAGATAGTGTTTTAGATTTAAAATTTTTGATTTTTGAAAAAAAAAAAAGAATTTGAGTTTTGAAATCAAAAGTGAAGTCGAAAAATTAAAAGTAAAAATTAAAAGGTGCAAAAATTTAAACTTGGTACTAAGATCTACTAGTTAAATTTTAGCATCTACTTGCAATAAAATAAAAAATAATAATTAAAGTATATAAATTAAATTATAATAAAAATAAAGAGCATGAAATTAAAAAGCATAAAAATAAATATTATATTAATTAAAAAATTTATAATTTAAATATATAAAAAAAATTAAAATAAGCTGATCTCCGATTTTGGATCGGCATTGGCAGAAAGATGGTGTAGAAGCCCAGCTCTTCTTCTCGGCACTCGTTGCTTTGAAGCAGTCTCTGATCCAAAACCTGACTCTACCCTATACCAAAGCTTCATCTTGATCGAAGATTATGAATTTTGGAGGCCTGGAGTCTTAATTATAGGTGTTGGAAGGCTGGAGAGTTTTTCTGTAGGTAATGTGGGACTAAGGATGTTTTAATAGGAAGAAATCCGAGTGAAATTTGGATTAAAAAGAATCCTGGATGAATTCTGTTGAAGTCCGATGAAATCTAGCCATTCAATAGGAATCCAACAGACCAAAACTCATCAAAATCAAATGTGTATCAATCTAGATTAGGTCAGATTAAATTCTGACCATTGATCGCATATTGATGGAGAAAATCTGGCTGCTGATCGCACATTGGGAGTCTTGATCACCGTCGGAAGCTCTCTCCGCCGTCGGATCATCCCCTGGATCGAGCGCTACCATTGGATGGCGATCCGCATGAAGCTTAAAGTAGGAAATTCCCTCCATCGTTCGATCATGACCGTAATCAACCGAATCCATCTGATCGTGCAATTACTATTTTCATGGACCGCGTGGACCGGCTGCACCGCACACCGTAATGAATCAGCGCCTTCTGTCACCAAGTAAAAAGTCCAAAATATCCTATGAGCCACGATAGATTTTTTGTGAACCCTTTAAGGGTCTAGGTCCACCACGTGTCGCTCTGTGATTCGCCGATTTCTACTGAGCTGGTGGTCCACGCCTGGATCATGGACCGGCTGACGGCTTCCGCGGCTAAGTTAGCTAGCGTTGCTAGCTTGGCACGCTAGCTTGTCGGCTTGGCTTGGTGCGTTTGAACGCGCCGGCTGATATGGCAAGGCGGCTTGAGTCGGCTAAGCCGTATATTATTTTTTATTTAATTTTTATTTATTTTATTTCTTTAGAAATCCATATGTTCTTCATTTTAGCTCCGTTTTGCTCAAAACTTATTTCGTTGTGATTAAAAAAATAAACTCTTTCTATTGATTATAAAATTTTATTTTTTAATTTTTATTATTTTTTAATTAATTTTTTTAATTAATAAAAATATTAATTTCTAAAAAATTATATATAAATTGATCATTAATTTTTAAAAATTAATATAAATTAATTGATAAATTAATATTTTTATTGATAAATTTATGGTACTTATCAGTGGCCAGCTATTTTCATTAATGGTTCTGGCATGGCTCTCTAAGATTTGGCAGCTGGTGGCATTTTATTCCGCGTGTAGCTAGTTATTTCCATTAATGGTTCTGATATGGCTCTCTGAGATTTGAAAATTGATGCTATCACACCCAGTATGTGACCAACTATTTTCATTAATGATATGATTTAATGAGATTGTACAGAGGTTTCCTATCAACTCTTCTAGGTATAGAGGTCATAGTATGAGTCGGAGAGAGCGCAGCCCAATGGCTTATGATGATTGCAGTTCGAGATGAGGATCGGTGATAGATGTATGGATTGGGGCTGACATACAGGTCGGATCCTGAGCTCAATATCATTATCCAATGCCTAAGGGCCGCCTTGAAGATGAGAGCAATGGTTGATGTATAGGTCAATAATCTGACATGTACAGAGATGGAGGTCGGCCACCAATACTGGGGTGGTCGGCAACCAAAGGATGGATCAGTATTCGATATGGTAACCATAGACAACATGGGTCGGCGATCGAAGAGCCAATTGGTTGCCAATATGTGGATCAGTGGTTGATGCATACGTCGGCCAGGAACTATCCATGTCTTCCGTTTGAGCACCAGATCAAGTTCTACCCATAACATTATCTATCTAAAGATGCATTGCTTTCTATTGTGCGAATGTACTGTAGAGAATCCTGGCTTCGTGTTCCAAGTCTTTATTTAGAGAATGCTTTTGGATGGTCTACTCATAGCCGCTGTTTTGGGTTGATTAAAAACAAATTTATTTAGAGGGTGATGATTATGAGATGACTTTGTGATCTATATCTTATTAATAGTAATTTATATCTATTATCATATGATTGTTAGAGAATGATACGTTTGTTGATCTCTAGTGATTTCTCACATGTTTACTTTAAACACTAATAATGTTGTTGACTAGATGGTATCTTACATGGCTAATCATATTTGATTAACATTATAAATATTATTCAATTTTTAAATATTTTATTTTTTAATTTTCATATATTTATCCATTCACATTAAGTTTAATTCTAGACCTCCAATTTAACCCCCCAAACCCACCCCCACCAACCACACCCAAAAATAAAAAAATAAAAAAAATAAAAAAAACCTGCTTGCAGCTTGTGCATGGGCGTGGGAGGTTTTTCATCTTTTTCCCTTTTTTTTTTTTTTGTTTGGTTATTCCAGTGTCTTCGTCCAGAGAAGGTATGGACTGAAGTAGAGCGTCTTGGATATCACCTTTCACTGATCCTTAAGGATTTAGTTCTTCTCTACAACATGGGTTTATTATGTAACACTGCATCTGGCATTTGGCTGGCCATGGAGCCACGGAATGCCCACACCTATGCATATTGTTATGAAGGAAATCCTGCCTCCAGATGAGTTGCTCCTATCCTCTCAAACAAAATCTATCTCCTTCCATTAATTTTTGGTCCAACTTGGCGTCGTGACAACCAAACCTAGAACAACTGGGCCTGGTCCACTTAACCAGCCCAACTATCTTGAAACCATCAAAAGTATTCACATGATTTTTAAAGTATATGGAAAGAAAAAAAAAAAAAAAAAAAGACAATCATGAAAAGACTCCCAATCGGAGTTTTCTTTAATTTATCGAAGGAAAGCTAATTCTGAGTGGGATTCCATCTCTCTTCCACTACAAAAAAAACTAACCATAAGGGGTTTGCCATCGCTGATACTATTAGCAACGGCAAACCATCGGTAAAAGTCTATGATAGTAATTTTCATAACCACTGTAAAAATTGCTACCATAGACCTACGATGATGGTCGTAGTGATAGTGGTTAATCAACCGCTGCCATAGCCTATAATAGCGATTTTATAAGCTATGGCAGCGATTATAAACTGCTGTTGTAGTCCTTTTCTATAATAGTATTTTATGAGGCATACTATCATTGTTGATTTAGGTTTTACCAGCCCTTGGTACACTTGGTGCAATAATCGATTCGATCAAGCTAGAGTTCGAGAAAAGATTGATAGCACTTTTGCTTCAACTACATGGTTAGACTTATATCTCCATTTTGACTCGTTTTGCTTGTTATCATCATCCGCTTTCTATTTGAGTGCCCAATCAATCCAGAATAGGTTGTCTCCCGTTAGGTTTGAAAAATTTTGGTTATCTTATCATACTTTATATCCGATGTTGTTAAAAATGCTTGGGTGGATGTTGATGATCATTCTCTTGACCTTCATCTTTCTCTGCCGTTACAAAAAGTTCGCACAGCATTCATTCATGGAAGTGGAGATTGGGTAACTTATTTTGAAAAGATAGGCAGTTGTATTATCGGCTTTATGATTTACAATTGCAAGTATAGGTGGGCTTCCTTCTCAATTGCATGCGTTAATGTTATCATCGTTATTTGATTATCATAATAATTCGTATAGATAAGAACTTCTTTAGTGCCAAAAGTCGTTGTTTTCATCTTTCTACCGTATTGCATTATCCAAAAAACAAGATTTCTTGGACTTTGAATCCTAATGGTGACTTTGTAACTCATAAAAATGATATCAATCACTTGTTTGTTCAACATTTTACTGAGAGATGGCACCGGAGGATAATGCGGGTCATTTAGATTATCCTTTTGATGACTCCTCTGGTCTCATCACATCAAAATACAAAGCTGACTCATTGCATTTCAGATGATGAGACTGAAGACGTGGTCATGAGTCTTCATTCGCATAAAGCTTCAGGCCCCGTTGGATTCCTTGCTTTATCTTTCAGCATTTTTCATCCTTAGTCAAATATGATGTTATTGCTGTTGTTTGATGCTCGATTGTGACAAGTTCCCTAGCCTTATCTCGATACTTTGAGGTTATTGTGCTTATTCCAAAAAGGCTAATCTACAAACTCCAAATCATTATCGGCCTATAAGCTTATGTAATATTATTTATAAGATTTTGGCTAAAATTTTGGTTAATCGGATTAATATTGTTTTACCTTCTATAATCAATGCAGAACAAGGTGCCTTTGTTCTTGGTCATCATATCACTACAAACATTCTTATTGCTTATTGCTTAGGAATTAATGTATTCTTTAGCTATGGCTTTTAGATCTTGTAGTCTTGTAAAGCTCCAACTTGATAGGGAAAAAGCTTGTGACCGGGTTCGTTGACACTTCTTGTTCAATATTTTAAATCACATGGGTTTTCATCATCAATTTATTCTTTGGATTAAAGCTTGTTTTCATCCTACTTTTGCCTTATTAATCGGTCCCCTACAATATGGTTTTCTGCCATGCATGGAATTAGGCAAGGATGTTTGTTTTCTCCTTATCTATTTATCTTTATAGCTCAGATATGTTCTAATCTTTTGCTAATTGCAGTGCATAATTAATTCTTGCAGGTCTATCATTTGAGGCATGTTCCTTATATTTTGCATATATTCCGCGCTGATGATTGTCTTTTCGTTGCTTGAGCCTCGATAAGAGATGCTATTATCTTGACTG
This sequence comes from Cocos nucifera, assembly GCA_006176705.1. Taxonomy (NCBI): domain Eukaryota; kingdom Viridiplantae; phylum Streptophyta; class Magnoliopsida; order Arecales; family Arecaceae; genus Cocos; species Cocos nucifera. The sequence continues at coordinate 200,798 of QRFJ01000729.1, read as the reverse complement.
CCATCATTGATGCTTATTGTTATCATTCTAGTCAAAAAGTTAACTATGATGCATCATCCATTTGTTTGTCCTTCAATTTCATCTCATATGAAGGTTTCTATTTTGCATCTTTTACATACTTTTAAGCCCCCTTTGCCCTAGCATTATTTGGGTGTGCGACTATTAGATCATAGTTTATATAATGCCCAATGTCATTCACTTCTCGATAAGATTACTAATAAAATTGCTGCATAGAAATGGCATACTGTTGCCCAGAGATAGCAATCTAAGAGGAGGGTGAATTGGATTCTTTTAAAATCTTGGTAAAATTAAAACTCTAAGTCAAATATATACTTCTATTTAAAATAACTTGAATCTTTATGATGAATATATAAAATGTAGTAGCAGAATTAAAAGTAATTAAATAATTTAAATAAATAAAATAAATAAGTAATGCAAGAATAAAAAGCTAGAAATTAAAGCACACCACAAACACAAGCAATTTATAGTGGTTCGGAATAACTCGCTCCTATGTCCACTCCTCAAGCATCCTCTTGGAAATTCTATTATAATTTTTAGATTACAGTGCATTTATTTTAACTTGGGATCACAAACAAATCCAGTTGATTTTGCCGGGCTCACCAACTACGATCCTACACTATTAGTTTTTCAGATCTACTAACAACCCAGTTGGTTTTTCAGGCTCACCAACCAAAATCAATACAACATCCAATTATGGACTTAGATCGGCCTAAATTCTAAGTTTCTTTTCTCTATAGAAACTTGTAAAAAAATAAAAATACAAGTATAAGTTTCAAAATAAAATAAAAAATAAAAAATTAGAACTCTTTGAAGCTCGAAGAAGTTGATATTGGATTGCTCAAATGATGCTTCAACTTCTCTTCTTGATACTTAAGAGGTTGCTTGAGATGTTGTGGAAAATAACTCTTAAATGCTTTCTAAAATCAAAGCTTAATTTTTTTCTTTTTTTTTCTCTTTTTGATGTGCCATAAAAATCTCTTAAATTCAAAATGATTTTACTTTAAAATTTTTTGATCTTACTTACCAAATATTTTTTTAGTCTTTAATATTCTTAATGATAACTGAAGGATCAGTTCTAACCATTGGAAGCCTTAAACTAGCCATTGGAGTGGCGAAATGATCGTTTGAAAAGCTACAGAAAACTAGCCATTAGGCCTATCCTGTACTTGGGGTCGACACTTTTCTACAGGGATCGATACTTTTTACTTAGGTGTCGATATTTTTTTCTTAGGTGTCGATATTTTTTTCTTAAGTATCAGCACTTGGATAGCACTCAAAAATTTACCTTTCTGTTCAGTTTCTATGCAACAGAGGTCGACCCAAGAGTCGACCCTTTCACTAGGGGTCAACCCATGGGTCGATCCTTTTATAAAGCCATGCAAAAACAATATGTCGGAATCGTGTCAAGCTACTCTTTTTTAAAAGGATTGATCTAGAAGTCGATCCTTTTTACCCAAATATATTTTTCTTTATTTTTTGACTTTCGAATCTTTTCAAATTGCCTCCAAAAGTTTCAAACTCTTCTCCAATGCTCTTAAGGCTTCCAAAAAATATTGTCTTGATTTTTAACTTGATGAAATGATAACTTTGACCTTCTCCAAGTATCTTTATCAATTTAACTTTCGAAATCTTTTAAATTAATTTTTTTCATAATCAGCCAACCAAATTTATAAAAGCTTCTTCTTTTAATTGCTTTGGCTTGACATCTTGAGATGATTTCTTCCAAAGATAATTTCTTCAATATGAACACCTAGAAAATCCTATATCCAATCTTGAAATACATTATTAGTAATATTTTTACTCAATATTTTAGAATCATCAAAATCAATCTCAGAATCAACACATATATCATCTCTTATGGGAAGGGCTATATTGATGCAATGTATTTTACTATCTTTATCATTGTATGCTTTAGTGCTATGCATCTTTCTACTTCTATTTTATATGAGATGGAGAAGGACACTACACAGGAAGAGCTATGGCAGTGGTTCGCAATCACTATCATAGACTAAAAAACTACTGCCATAAACTATCGTAGTGGTTATCCAATCGCTGCCACTGAAATCATCACCGTAGGTCTATAATAGTAGTTGTTGTAGTGGTTAATGCAACTACTATAGTAAATCTATATAGCAGCGGTTTACTAATCACTGCTATAGGTTGAACTACCACTATGATATATAGCAACGATTAATCAACCACTACTATAAAGTCAATAGTGGTAGTTCATTAACTACTATAATAGCTTTAAATAGCAGTAGTTAGATAACCACTACTTTACCAGTTCTACCAGGGTTGTTAAACCATTGCTATAGGTTTTATGGCAGTGATTGTGTAACCGTTGCTATAGATCATCTATAACAGCTATTATACAACCACCTCCATAGATCTAATACAGCACTTTTATAACCATCACCATAGTTTATGGCAACGATGGACATGCGATCTATGGCAGCAGTTGGCATGCCTATAGCAACGGTTATCAACCACTATCATAGATTTTGAATAATAATAAAAATATAATTTTTTAAATTTTTGATTTTTTTATCTGATAAATGCAGTTTAATATATAACATAAGAATATATCTAAAATAACATCAGAATAATGCAAGAATATATCTGAAATACTCAAATTTTATTATTAAAAAAATATTATAATATTTAAAAAAATATATCAAAAGTTTGCTAAATCTAAATCTAAGTCATTATCACCGAAAGGAGATGGAGCACGAGTTGGAGGAGATGGAGCACGAGCTAAAGGAGCTAGAGTTGGAGGGGCTGGAGCTGAAATGCTGGCCAACATGTCCTAAATACCTATGAAGTTAACTCCAAAATGCACGAAAAGCATCATCACCATAGCGATCACGATGCTTTGTAGCTGAGATCTGCACCCTCAGCCTGAGTAGCCCACTCCGTAGCCTGAGCTACCTGCACCAATATTTTCTCAAGCTAACTGATAACCCCAGAAGCATGTGAAGAGATGCTCGTCTCAAACTAATAGCTTGTAGGTATATATCCAAGCCTGCATCGGATCCTCCTAGAGTGCTCAGGCTCCAAGACCTGAGATAGATGGTCATAGGGGCCAGAGGTATCCGGCCCTCGCTCACAAGCGCGTCTAACTACTCCTATAATTATAAATTTAAATAAAATATTATAAAAAATATTATAATACTAATCATACTAATCTATTTATTACTTATAAAAATTCTCTCGATCGCGGTATTCATCGACCTATCATTCTTGCCCATATGGCTAGATTAGAAGATGGTGCTATAGGTGGACATTACCCTCTCTATCGTTAGCTATAACAATCGATCAGCTTATTAGAAATATGCAAAAAAATATTAATTTAATTTATAAACTAATATTTAGAATTTATTTTCTCTATGCACACGATTGGCCATAGACTTATGGTCAAGATTATGCATGTACTACTGAGCCATCCGATTCTTTTGATTCTAACGAGAGATAGTATAAAAAGAATTTAAATCATAAATATTTAAATAACAAGTATTTTAAAATTATTTAAATATAATTATTAATATATTAAAAATTTAAAAGTTAGAAATTAAATCTGAAACTTCTGGCACCTCCAATGTCTAACCAACCCCTCTCACTAACTCGGGGGATAGTCCTGAATCCAAAGAACAAGCTCCTCCGAGTGTCCTGTCAGTACTCGAGCCACCCTCTATGGAGCTTGACCTTTTAGTTTTGGTACAACTCCTCAATCTTCTGCAGATGGGCATCTCAAGCCTGCTCATGATCTAGAAAGTTATACCTTCTCTGTAAAAAGTTATCAGAAGTCAGTTACAGAATTATTCTAATTAAGTATAGTATAAATGTATCACATGCATATATATATAATTAAGATACACTTATCCAAATCTTCTTCCACACCCGCTCCTTGATGCTAGTATCCATCACTCGCCAGTCTATGGGCACAAGAGGAATAATGTCAGAGCACCTCACAAGCACTTCGAGAAAAGAATGCATCTCTTATGCAGTCGCCTTGACTGGCCTCTCCTCCTGATTATACTCCACCATGATCTAATACTGATAGTTCCACACATGCATCATGCATGTAGGACCGCAAAATATCCTACTGGATGATGCATCTATAATAAAAATATATTATATAAATATATAATAATATACAATAATGATATAAAAAATAAATAAATAAATAATTGATACAATAAAAATCTACTCTAACTGACCATGGGATCATGCAATGTGCATGCTAGTAGAGACTCATTGGTGGGTGGAGCATGTGCTGAAGATGTGGCTGATGGTGGAGGCTCAGATGATGGTCTAGTAGATGCTAGTGGTGCTTGGACAACCAAAGCCGAAGCCGATGTGGAGGTGGGTGGAGTATGCTCCGATTGCGACTCAAATACAAAGCTCCATGTAGCCTGCCGAAGGATGGGGGTGAAAGCTAGATGATGTTTCAGTGCCATCGTGACCTATAATGTTAATGAATATAACTAATATAATATATTGAATAATAATATTAGTAGAGCATCAATAAATAGACTCTAATAATTACACCAAAATGTTAAACTCATCATCTAATGGCATCTACAATATGGACATCATCATCGCTCCTAATAAATATATCTAGGATCTTGACAGCACCAGATAAGATTTATCCTAGAGGAGCACTTTACATGCATGATCCAACATCGTCATCAATCTCAGTATCATCAAAAATATGCCTAGACACCACCTTCATAATAATACCCCATTAAGGCTTCAAGAGATCACTAACATAGAAGACTTGACTAGCTTGGGAGATAAGTATATACGATTTTTCAGTGAAAAGATGGCGTTGCATGTTGACAAAAGTGAAATCACACTCATCAATCTTCATCCCTGACTGAGATAAAATGTCAAATCAATCATATTTCATCCATGCAATATTTTTTTTTAAAATAGTAGTCCAAAATGATTATCTTCTCCACCATCCCATAATAGTTCAGATCTTCCGTATGAGGCTATGAATCCCTTGAGCTAGCATAACACCCAGTGGTGGCGCTCAAAATCATGCTACTATTTTATGTTGCCATATTTATGGATCGGCTATGAATGTTGAACCTGTAGCCATTAATGATGAGTTTGTACTTATGGATGGTACGATTAGATCCTATTGAAAGAGCATGCACTTCAAGACTCACATCATCGAGCAGTAATCTCCATACCTAAGGAGATGATACCTAATTAGTAAACATGTTTAAATAAAATGCACAAGACAAAAATATGTACTTGCTTACATAATCCTTGAACCACTCAGAGAATTCTTTACCAGGTATTTTTTCTTTCTTTCATATACTTAGAACACCGTATATTACTCTTATGACCTTCTTATGTTTGCTGCATGCATAAAGAACAAATTTAGGTATAATAAAATATTTTCATCTAGGTATTATAAAATAAATAAGGCTGAGTGACTCATCTTATGTACAGCTCAATGACATTACAATTGAAGAGCACGTAATGGTGCACCTTATTTCTTTTCTTAATACTCAAATCAGTGAGATGGTATGAAGTGAAAAGTCCACCTGACTATGAAATGAACTCAAATGCAAGCTCAATTGGCTCACACTGATCATCCTAATTTTTCATTGATCGATTACAACGTGTCTCAAACTTGTTTAAGTATATGATATAAAAATTCATACACTCTTGATCTAAGTAACCTTCTGCTATAAATCCCTTCGGATAATTCATATTTCTTACGTAAGATTCAGTGTTTGAATATTCCTCTCAATAGGGTACATTCATCAGCTGAATACTGAGCCTCCAAGTGCAACTTTTCTCACAAAGTGTATGATGAGATGCATCATAACTATAAAAAATGATGATAAAAATATCTTCTCCAGATCACATAATATAGTCACCACCTTTGCATTCATTTTTTTTATGTCTTTCTTAAGCAATTTATTTGCACAAATATCTCTATTAAAATTGCAAAAAGAAATAACAACCATTCTAATATTTTTGATAACATGCAGTGAATAGCTATTGGGATCAACTCCTACATCAACACATGATAATCATGAATCTTCGATCCCTCAAGTTTGACATCCTTACTATTCACATGCTTTGATATGTTGCTTGAGTATCTACCTGGGACCTTTACATTCTCCAACACACAAAAAAATGTGGATCATTCGAAGGCATTCATAACATAGCACGCATAAGGGAGCCTCCACTATTCTTTCCTTACCAGCTCCAAATGGAGTGATCTTCTAATACCCCATTATTTCAAGTCAAATTAAGAATTCAAGTCATCCTTGATCTTATCCTTGATGTTCAAGATTGCTGCTAATAGGAGCTCACACACATTCTTTGCAATGTACATTACATCTAAGTAGTGGTGCATAAGTTGGAAAGTCATTTATTATTCATAGAAATACTGCATGTATCGAGAATGACTCATTCATCAAAGCATCAAAAATTGAAATACCTTGAATGCTCTATAACTATTTCAGCTCGGCAATAAGAGGATGCAAATAGACATCAATATCATTATCTACCTCCATCGATCCAGGGATAAGCACTGTCATGAAAGTAAAGAATTTTTAATACACATCTAGGATGGAAGATTGTAAATATGAATAAATACTAACCATACACTGTGGACAATATTCATGTACTTGAATGGATTGAAACCATCACATAACAAGCCCAATCTCATATTGTGTATCACTTGTGTGAAGTCGAAATGTATTTCATTAAACTTCTATCATGCCTCTCCTTCAGTTGGATGCCTCAATGCATCATCTTTTGTTTGGTCCTCTTCATGCCATCTCATGTCCTTCAATATCCTTGCCGACATAAACAACTTTTATAGTTTCAAAATCAAAAAAAGTGCCACATCAACTTCTGAGGTATATAGTTCATTATGCCATCTTTATTCTATTTTCATCTTGATACACCGCACCTTATACGCTCATTTCAGTTGGCATCTCCCTCCTAATAGAGTATGAAATCATTGGGACATGCATGTATCTTGGTATAAGCAAAGCTCAGCTATTCAATAATCTTCGATGCCTCATAATTATTCTTCAGAATTTATACATTATCTAAAAAATATTCCTAAAAAGCTCTAGTATGCAGTTCACTCCATTATTATTGAATCCATTAGAGTATTTTATATGATACAATTGGATTATGAACTCAAGCTTTACCATCTTTTTACACTCAGGATATAATAGAATATTAGCATCCTCCATCAACTTATGGACTTTCTCCACATTCTTACTGTTTGTCATTTCACCAACCATAGGATCAGGCATGGATATAAATGCACCATCACTATGGTCAATAAATAAAAAAATATCATGAGCCATTTATTTCACTTTTCCATCATGTTGATCATCTTCTTGCAGCCTACCCTCATCATGTTGATCTCAATAAATTTTATGATCGGATTCAAAACCATAAATAGTGAGGTAATTTTTTACATCTTGATGAGATAGCCATGATCCATCCATACACTTCTTACAAGAATATTGGATAAGTCCATAATTTTCAAATTTTTTTATAGCAAAATTAAAAAATATTTAAAGTCCAACCTCATATTCTAGTAAGAGCCTATTAAACTTCATCCATCCCTTATCTATTATAAAAATAGTGATACTATAATTAAATCATATGTGAAACTTAATTATATTATATACCAATGCATTATAAATAAATATGCATTATAAACAAAAAAATGCATTATAAATAGAGATCAAAATAAATATCATATGTAGAACTTACATTAAATATCATTTTTAAATATACAATAAATACATCTTATCATCAACAAATAGGTAAAGATAGGTCCTATCCCATTTAAGAGTTACATTAATTCTATAGGTTCATTACAATAATCAAACAATATGCAATAGGGATCGAAAAAAATTTTGGCAATATTTTTTCTTAGTTCTCTTATGTAGGAAGAACAAAAGAAAAATGCTATTCAAAATTTCTTTCAGAATCCTCAGCATACCGTTTGATTACTGTAATTATCTATAGAATTATTTATAACTTTTAAACTATCTAAATTGGTTAATCAATTGATAATTATACATAATTCTTCCATTCGTATAAATATATAAATATATGAATGTCGAAGATTATGTACACTAATCAATTGATAAGTCTATCGTTATGCTTTATAATAAATAAAAGCAACAAGATATAAATAATAATCTAGAAAATTTAATGCAATAAATTTTATAATATGAATTACATCCATAAATAAACTCTAACATTTATACCAGAATATTACTAGAGTTAGAGGTGTGTGGATGAGAATATTAATAAAGCTTAAATTCTACTTCTGTAGCCCATGAACTAACACTCAAATGCATCTCTATGGGAGTTTCAATCATGGTCAGAGGATGATGGAGCTCTGGGCTGCAGCTCTTAATAGTAATCATCGCCTCCCCGACGGCTGCCATCGCCACATCTTGACATCCAGCTACCAAGCTATAGCCCAGAACCCGATGGTCAAGAATCCGCTGGCACGAACCAGAACTCGCTGGTGGGGGTTCTCTTATCGATCGGTACGGTATTGTCAAAGATTGCCAGCATGGCCCAAAACCCATCGACATGGCCTAGAACCTGCTAGCACGATCCAGAATCTGCTTGTGGGTGTTTTTAGCTTATCGACTAGCACAGCCCATGATATTATCCAGAACCTATTGGTACGGTTTAGAATCTACCAATGAGAGTTCTCTTACCTACCAACACGGCATGGCCAAAGGCCGCCAATACGACACAGCACGGTCCAAGACTACCGACATGGCCTAGAACCCACCGAGGAAGAGGGAGGCGGGGTCAGAGGCGGAGCTAGTCATGAGAGAAGGAGGAGGCAGGGAAGGAGGCGGGGAAGAAGAAGAAGGCAGGGAAGGAGGCGGGTCTGATCGGGGAAGAAGAAGAAGGCAGGGCCAACCGAAGAAGAGGGAGGTGGGGTCGACAGCAGGGCAGGCCGGGGAAGGAGGAGGTGGGGGAGGTGGCGGGGCTAGCCAGAAAAGAATGAGGAGGCAGGGCCAACCAAGAAAGAAGAAGAAGGTAGGGCCAGAGGCAGGGATGGTTGAGGAAGAGAGAGGCAGGGTCGATGATGGGGTCAATCGAGGAAGAGGGAGGTAGGGCCAATGATGGGGCCGATCGAAGAAGAAGGGGGCAGTGGAGGAAGTAGGGCCAACTGAGGGATGCTAGGGATGAGCACACCAATGGCGATCGATCGATGATGGAGAGGAGAGAGAGAGGGAGAGAGGGAGAAGGAGATTACTAATGATGGAGAGGAGGGAGGGAGAGAGCTCGAGAAAGAAAAATCAAAATAAGATGGGCTACGATGAAAATGACCTAATCTATAGCAATAATTTTTGAACCACTGCCATAAGCCTATGGCAGTGGTTACTGAAAATCACTATAATAGGCCTATTGCAGTGGTTCCAAAAATATTGCAATAAGCGTATTGCAGTAGTTCCAAAACCACTACCATAGTTTAATATATTTTTTTTTATTTTTCTTTGAAAATGGTATAATTTTAAAATTTAAAATCTATTTTTATTGTTCATTATCTAAATAATTATCATTAAAGTGTCATCACAAAAGATCATCTCAATTTAATATCCCTAGCTTTATGAATTAGTAAAATTTAATTTCGACGATCACGAATGACAGCATGATGATCTAATAGATAGAGACTATCAATGAATTCGAAAATCTGCAATGATCATTGCGATGATGTTTGTAGTATGCTATTAAAATTTTACTTCAATGGAATATCATTATCATGATTGATTTAGTACATGATGATTTCGGTAATTAAATAAAAAATGATGATCAAAAGATCAAACGGTATCCAATTATAAGATAATTTTTTAGATAAATGATCTTAGCTACTACTTTAATTATTTTTATGGTGGCGGTTGTAAAATTCAAACCGCACATCTAAGAACAATCCAAAACTATGCGTTGCTCGATACTCATTCTTAAACTCCTTAAGTAATTATGCTCGTACTTTTGCAAGATCTGCTTAACATGAATGGTTCATACAAAAATGATTTAGATTTTATGACCATCACTATTTAAAATTATAGTAAAGATTATTTATCTAAAGAAATATCTTATAATCGAACACCATTTGGCCTTTAAATCATTCATTTCTCATTTAATGTCCGAAATTTTTTCATGCTAAATTGATCATAATAACAATATCCAATTGAAGTAAAACTTTGATAGTATGCTACAAATATCATCGAGATTATCATTATAATTTTGTGGATCCATCGATGATCTTTATCTATCAGATTAATACAAGTCATTCATGACGATGAAATCAAATTTTATTGATTGACATAGCTAGGGCGATTGAATCAATGAGATCTTTTATAAAGGCACTCTAATGATAATTATTTAGATAATGAATGATGAAGATGGATATTAAATTTTAGAATTATACCATATTTAGAGAAAAATATGAAAAAAATATATAGTAGCAGTTACGAAAAATCGCTATCATAGGTCTACCTATGGCAGTGGTTACTGATAACCACCATAATAGTGAGAATCTATGACAATGGTTATAAATATCCACTGCTATATATTCGATATATTATAGCGGTTAAATAAATCATTGCCATTGGTTTCACTAGTGCAATGATTATATATAACCGCTGCCATTATGGCAGCGGTCACTCATAACCACTGCCATAGATCGAGAATATGAAAGTGGTTAAGTAACCACTACCATATATCCATCCTATTATAGTTGTTATCAGTAACCACTGCCATAGGTCAGATCTATGGCAGTGATTATTCATAACCGCTACTATATATAATCTGTGGCAGCAGTAATATATAACCGCTTCTATATGATAGATCTAAGGCAGCAGTTACAAATAACCGCTGCTATAGAATCTATGACAGTGATTTTCGAATCACTGCTATAGTGAATATTGTCGTAGCCTTGTATTATAGTAGTGAAAATTTCTTTTTTTTATGGGGTTATTCCTTTGATAGTCGTGGTTTACATCGTATAGCATAGGATATAATTTATCTTCCAAAATTTCAAGGTGGGCTTGGATTTTCTTCTTTATTTAATTATAGAAATGAATGCCTTACTAAAATGGCTGCTTATTTGATTCTTAACCCTTCCTCATTATGGGCTCAATTAGCTAGGACAAAGTGTCATTTTCCAGGTTCTTGGATCAACTATACTAAGCCTAAATATAGCTCTAGCATTTGGCAAAAGATTTGTGATGTAGGTCATCACATTCAGTTTCATTTTTAATATTTAATTGGTTCTGACAATGATATCAACCTTTATCAAGATCCTTGGATTTCTACGTCTGTTGTGATGGTGACCTACCTTTCTAAATATTTTTTTGATGTAATTGAGTAAGAGAAGCCTAACTCAAGGAAATATATTGCATTGATATATTTAGTCGTACATAATCATATGCATGCGATTTCTTACAAGATAAGATATTACAATTTGACTGGAACATGTGAATTGGATGCAGCTTTTGTGTTTGCCTCTAAGCATTGAAGAATTCTGAAGACACGTTATGGGAGCTTTGTGGGCCATGATTCATAGTAGGTGGGGAGATTATAGACTTTTAAACTCTTGTTCAGGTTTAAGCTCCCTGAGTCATCTTCACACTGCGATCAATGTCTTCGTCCAAGAAAAATTTGGCACCCGTTCCAACCTGAGTGTGGTTTCAATACATCGTCATGATCCATTCTAATTCCCCACAAGTTGGATTATCAACTGCTGCTAAATGATTGGATCAGCATACCCTTGATAGAGTTCCTGATTCTCTGTATTTGTTCTGATTCACCATCCTTAACATGCATCGTCCACAACATAAATAATCTACCAATTTGTTGAATCAAAACTCTAGGGAGAAAAGCACGAAACTCAAAAATTCGCTTGTTGCGTTCCTTCCATAAGCACCAGAATCCTGCAGCCAGCAGGATATCAAAACCTTTTCTAAAAGGGTGCATTGGTTCTTCTGATCTCCAGTTATTCCATAGTAAGATCGGTGTTGGTGGCAATGTCTTGAAACCCAACATGTCTTGGAAGAACGATCATATCCTTCTAGTGAATGGGCATTGGAGGAACATATGATCTATGGTCTCGAGGTTTGCATCACATAGCACACAATTTAATCCTCCTTGCCACCCTCTTTTTGCTAAGTTATTTTTGGTAAGAATTCTGTCTAGAAAACTTAGGTACAAAAAATATTGTACTCTTGGCAGGACTCCCATTGTCCACATGATTTTGCTGAAGAAAGGCCGTACTCCCCCATCCACTAAGAACCGGTAGTAGTGTTTGGATGAGAATGTTTTATGGTTGAACCATCTCCATTCGATAGAATCCAATTTGTTTGTCAGTTGGACATTCAATAAGCATTGTTCCAATACTAAATGGTCCGAGTAATTTGACAGTATTGCTGTGCTTGACCAGAAATCAGAGGTGGGGAGGCGGAGAAGCTTAGTGCCTTTGCAACGGAAATTTCTTTATAAGGAGAAGTGGCATACATCCTAGGGAGCCTATCTTTGAGTGGTTGGTGAGCCATACTGTTGGAAAATATATCCCAAAGTCAATCATCAGCCTATTAACGATTGAGCTACATTGTATCTATAATTGATTCATTAATAAATTAAATATATTTTTGATATTTTTCATCATAAAAGTATTCATTTTCTAACGAACTCTACTATTGTGATGAAACCCTTAGGACTATTTAGCTTCGATAAAAAGAGAATTTATCGATTAGTCCTTAAATCTGTTCACGATCAAATGATAGGCTGTTAATTAAGACGACAACGTCTATCAAGTATAAATCACTATATGCTATATAGGTTAGTTGTCCTCTTAACCAAGAAGTATGAAGATACTGGTATGGCATACAGATGAGATGTATGGATACATCGTCATTGAACGTGATCAACTTCAGAGCATTTTGCTGTCGAGAATATCTCTGATGGGATATAGGTATAAGTGTCCCTTAGACTTGAGATCACCTCAGTGGCTTGCAAGTAACTCACTGTGCTTTCGTATCGGATTAACTAAATTTCTAATTTAGTAACGAAAGACTTCTGGGCATAGTCAAGTACTTACAAAGTCAGAGTGTGATCAAGATGGAATTGACCACTCCAAGAGTTAGAGAATAATGTATCATTATATTTCAATATAGCAAAATCTTGGTCAGAATAATCCATCAGATGGATTTGGTATTTTAAAATACAATATGGACAACCTGATCAAAGTTGATAGTTGAACTCTGAGGTATCTTATGAGCATTTTGGTTAAGGGGATGAATTATATGGAAACTATATCTGCATGGGTTATAAGGATGATGTTCTACACATTCGACCTATCCAGCCATCGGATACCATTGCTAGATGGTTACTTCAATTAGTATAGAAATATGTTTCTGTGCTATCGACTTAGGTTCAGATCTTAAGATCACATATATTAGAGCTCACGATTCGATTGGATGGTTGATCAATGATTAAAAATCATTCTAGGATTAAACAATCAATACGATTGATGTTTAACCTAGTGCAAGCATTGCAAGAGGATCAATTAGCAATTTGATTGCTAATTGGCTTAATTTGATTAAGCCAAAGGGATGAGATTAAGTTTAATTAAATATGATTTAATTAGATTTAGTTTGGGCTTGATTGAATCAAGTTTAATTGGCTTATTGGATAAGTTAAGTGCAGGAAAGAACTAGTCCTAGTTCAACTAGGACTCCGATCAATCCAATTTTTTAATTTGATTAAAAAATTAAATCAAAATTAAATCTAATTTAATCTAATTTAATTAAGTTTTTAATTGGGTTAGAATCTTATTTTATTTAGTTGACTTGGTTTTGATTTAATTTGGTTTGAGAAACCATGTTTGACCAAGTTATAGATGGAATCATAGTGAGACTAGGATTCCACCTTGCGCCACCTTAGCCCTCCACGCCCCCCATGCCTATTTTTTGGGAATTTTTCATGAAAATATTCTTTCCCCCGATCTTCATGTATGCCTCCTCTCTGCCTCTCTTTTTCATATGGTAATTTGGTAGTTGACCAAGTTAAAAGAGAAGTAAGTTTTGTTCTAGGATTCTATAAGATAGAATCCTTAAAAACTAAAACACCTCCTTCTAATTGTGCCACCCACACCTTCTTTATTTTCTTTGAATTCAATGGTAAAAGAAAAAGTTTTTGTGCACCCCTATTACTGGTCCACGATAGGAAATAAGGTGGGGGCGCCCAAGAGTTAGGCACCCCAACAACTTGCCATGTTATGTTCTTTTCTTGTCTAAGTTTTTGACCAAACTTGGACTCTACATATCTTTTTATTTAGGATAAATTTTTTGGCTGAAATTTTTATGGAATATAGATCTTTGAGAGAGCTTTGAGGTGTGCAAAAATTAGAGGGAGAGAGTCTTTAGGTGTTGGGGTTCCATAGACACCAAACTAGGTATCTAGGTGAGAGCAAAGAGAAGAAGAAGAGGGTCTTCTTTCAGGGTTGTTGTGTTCATCATCTTCCTTCCTTCTTCCTTGGGTTTTCTGAGAGAGTCTCAGATCTAAAACCTCTTCTCTATCTTTTTCTCTTTGAAAGAATCTAAATCCAAAGGAAGAAGGCATCTAATCAACCATCAAAGAAAGATCAGCACAGTACTAGCATACTGTGCTGATTTTCTGCATTAGGATTTCTGATCATGCTCGTGGGCTCGTATGGACGACTCCTAGAGGTCGGATATGTGTACGGCTTACAACTTCATCCTCAAGCCTAGATCAGTAAGTTAGAACATCTAACTTGCACAGGTAATAGATCTGATCTATTGGTTTCATAGCTGCATTAGATGTAGTATTGTAACATATTGATGAGATCAACATGTTAATCTTTTCTCTATATTTTTAATTTTTGATTTAATATCATATTTTGATCATATAATAAATCTTAGATCTAAAATATTTTTATATTTATTTAAATAAATATTTAATTTATTTAAGTCTTTCATTGTCTGATCTTGAAAAAGTTTCAAGATCTATCCGTGAAACTCTAGATTTGATTCCTTCAATTGGTATCAGAGCCAAGATTCTTATTACATAATTTTCTTGAATATATTTAGATTATTTATTAGATTAGATCTAATTTATAATCTAATTATTAAATTTAAAATTAAAAATTTAGATCTCATGAACTGCTATAAGATTGTCCTTCTATAAGGTTTATCCCTTATAGTGAAAAGATTATCCTAATTCATGATAATCTATTCCTAATCATAAATTTATTAGATTTAATCTAATTTTATTTATAATTTAATAGATTTAAAATATTTTTAGATCTAAAAATAAAGTTTTTGATTGCACGGATTGCTATAAGATTATCCTATTGTAAGGTTTACCCGTTACAGTGAAAGATTATCCTAGTACGTGCTGATCTAAAATATTAATCATAAAATTTTAGATTAGATCTAAAAAATTTTATGATCTGATTAAAAATATTTTAATCTAATTTTAATTATTATAAATATGTTAGATTTGATCTAAGTTGATTTATGATTGATTGGTATTGAAACTATTTTAATTACATGAACTTATTTAGATTAGATCTAAAATAGGTTCATGTTTATGTTACTTGCATTTTGATTATGAATTAAACATGCAACTTGGTTGATAGAATCATGTTATAAAAATATTTTACAAATATGAAAATAATTTTTAAAAAATCGAACCCCAATCCTCAGTCCAAAATTTAATTAAGAATTAAAAAATTATTTGATTAGGATCTAGGATTGTAAATTGAAGATCCTAAGACACGAATCATAACACATTAGGTTAAATAAGTTAGTGGAGATTAGGCCTATTAATTGGGTTAGACCTAGGATTGGATTAAAAAATAGATTTAATTAAAGAATTAACTAAATCTAATTAATTATTATCTTAGATTAGGTCAAGGATTCTCTAGATTAATTACAATAGTTGTAGTTGGTCAAGTCCATGTCTTTAACGAGATCCAAGATGGACTTAATTTTTGGCTACGAGGTCTAGCATGAACTGTTAGGTTGATCTAATTGAAACTAATTAAACTAGTTGGTGTCTAAGGTAAAATAAATTGGTGGTCTTTAATTGGCAGCCCGCTTATCTGATCATTTTTTATGGTGTCTAAGGCAAGCTTTAGCAGATCCTCCCACTGATCGAACTTACCTAGCCTCTTGGTGAACTTATATTTTGATCGGATCACTTGACTATTCGAGCTGATCCATGTCAGCTAGGTAAATCAGTATGACTGATTTAGATGCTCCTTGACTAGCTTATTAATGATCTCCCTTAAGTTGACTTGATAAAGTCAGTGGAAGAATCATGATAAGCTGATTCATCTGACCTTTCCTCTTCTTTAAAAATTAAATCTTCTAAAATTATTAGATCCTTAAAATTAATTAGTTTTGATGATAACTAGATCATAGCCTTCCATTAAGTGGATGATAATGGGTCTATCAGTTGGATAATTATTGGAGGCCCAAAGGCTTGGTGCTTATCGGCTGATGAAATTATCATTCATTATATGATTTCTTGACTACATCTTTCTAAATGATGGTTAGGTTAGCCAATCAAAGTTGGGTCTAATTATTCATTGGTTAGATGGGCCAACTATGGTCATGTTAATGGTTGGACCTAACCAGACCTTTTCAGTGGAGACCAAATACTGATTATGGACTGGGGCAAAATTTAATTACTAAAAATTATTTAAAAAAATAATTGGTTATGAACCTATTCTTAGATACACATGGATTGGCCAACCAAAGTTGGGCTCGTGTGCAGTCTATATGGATTCTAGTAACCACTAAGAAATTAGGATAATTTCTCGAATTGAAGATAGAGGCTACCAATTTGAACAAAATAGTGAAAGAATCTTTTGATTAAAATTTAAATCTTTAGGTTTAATAAATTAATTACTAATTAGGTTGTGATTTTTCTTTATGCAGATATGGCCACTTCTCTATCACTCCGATCATCATTAGATAATGATAAGTTAGTGGGACCCAACTTCAGTAGCTGGTATCGAAAGTTGAAGACAGTCCTAGAGCATGAATGGATCCTATATCTGCTGACAGATCCTGCATCTGAGGAGCTAGCTATCAATGCATGTGGTACAGTCAAAGACATTTATCAAAAGTGGCTTAGTGATCGGACCAGGGTGCGCAGCATCATGCTGATTGTCATGAGCGATGAGTTCAATTACAGATTTGAGACAACTCAGCCTAAGAATATGCTTTAAGTATTGAAGGATTTCTTTGGCACACTCAATGACGTAGAGAGGCACAAGACTAGTTGTGCCATCTTTAATACCAGAATGTGGGATAGTGCCTCTATCATTGATCATGTATTGTATATGATCGAGCTGATAGAGCGATTGAGCAAGCTCGATTTTTTCTTGCATAAATAGCTTGGAAAGGATACAATACTGAACTCGTTGCCCAAGTCCTCTCCCATTTCTTACTCATTTTAGAATGACAAAGCCTGAAGTAGACTACCATGGGTTACTGGGGTTACTTCAGAACTTTAAGCAGGATCACCAACTCCACAAGGAGTCGATGAACTTAGTGGGAGGTTCATCTTCTAGTTCTCGACCCTTTAGGAAAGAAAAGAAGAACAAGAAGAAGAAAGCTAAGAAGGTGCAAGTTCAGGCTGGAACATCTATGCAAGGCCAGACTAAAAAGATCAAGCTCGATAAGAGTCAAGCTGAATGCTTCTTTTGCAAAAAATGGGGGCATTGAAAAAGAAACTGTCCTCAGTACATTGCCTCTCTAAATCCAAACAAGTAGAGAAAGAAGCAAGCCATTGCTAGGCAAGGTATTTATATGATAACTCCTTGTAATTTTTCTATTTGTGATATTATTGACTGGATATTGGATATTGGTAGTCCTTACCATATTTATAATTTGTTGCAGGGGTTACAGGTCAGTAGGAGATTTGAGCAAGGTGAAAGGTTTCTGAATGTTGAAGATGGAAGACCAATTTCAGTTCTAGCTTTAGAAATTCTGAAACTTATATTTGAGTCCCATATCGTTGTTCTTAGTGATTGTCAATTCTATCCCAGTTTCTTTTTAAATATCATTTCTTTAGGCCTTCTGGCCAAAAATAATTATGAAATTTTAATAAAAAAATAAGTTTATAATATCATTATGAATGATGTTACTATTTTCTGTGGATATTTGAATAATGGTGTGTATATATTATCATAATCTATTAACATAGTCTATTCCACTGGCAAGCATCCTAGATTAGATAGTATATCAGATATCTATTTATAGCACCGTAGGCTAGGTCATATCAATAAGAATAGCATAAACAGATTGACTCAAGAGGAAATCCTCGAAGTTAGTGATTATGAATTACTTCCAACCTATGAGTCTTATCTTCTTGATAAAATAATCAAGTCATCTTTTACTGAAAAAGATAAGAGAGCTACTGAGCTCTTAGGTCTAGTACATACTGATGTATGTGGACCAATGAGCACCAATGCGAGAGGTGGATATGTCTACTTTATCACTTTCATAGATGATCTATCCAGATATGGATATATCTATCTGATGAAATATAAGTTAAATTTTTTTTAAAATATTCAAACGATTCATGAAGTGAAGTAGAAAAATAAACTAGAAAGAGTATTAAAACTCTTTGGTCTGATCGAGGAGGAAAATACATTTTTGGTGAGTTTCTCACATATCTAGGAGAGAATAAAATTCTTTCTCATTGGACTCCTCCAGAAACACTACAACATAATGGTGTGTCTAAAAGGAGAAATCAAACTCTGTTAGACATGGTCTGATCCATGATGAATTTTTCCAACTTATCGATATCCTTCTGGGGATATGCACTCGAATTGGCTTATTATCTGTTAAATAGGATTCTAAGTAAGTCTATAGTTAAGACTCCATATGAGATATGGATAGGGCATAAGCCAGCACTTTCACATCTTAGGATTTGGGGGTGTCCGACTTATGTCAAATGGTTAATTATAGATAAACTTGGACCTAGGTCTGCAGTGCACATTTATAGGATACCCAAAAGAGACAAAAGGATACTATTTCTACTATGCTAATGAACAAAAGATGTTCGTCAGCCTTAAGACAATCTTTTTGAAAAAAAAGTTTCTTGGTGAAAGAACTTTTGTCTCTAAGGTTGAACTTGATGAAGTTCAACAGGTAGAAAAATTGACACTTGTAGCTGAACTTGAGTCAGATTTGATTAAATCAAATCTAGAGCCCAGTGTACCTACACCATTAAGATGATCTAATAGAGTATCGCATCATCTGAATAGATACTATGATTTCTTGGTCCAAGATGGTGATCCCATCGAACTCGATGAGAACGATGAGGATCCGATCATCTGTACAGATGCTATGCATGTAGGAACCAGATCTAGGGTTTAAGGGCTAGATCTTGAAACTTTTTCTAGATCAGCAACAAAAGACTCAAAATTAATCTAATTAATTCCAAATATTAGATAATCCCTAGATCTAAGACTATATTATATGATTATTTCATGGCATTTAAATCTAAAATAAAAAATAAACAAGAAGGAAAGGTTGATCACATCAACCTAGATCTACACTACATCTCATGCATGTGTGAAAAAATAATAAATCAGATCTATTATCTGAGTGAGTTAGATGTTCTAACTCACTAATACAGACTTAAGGATAAAGTTGCAATCCATACACACGTCTGGCCTCTAGGAGTCATCCACACGAGCCCACGATCACGATCAGAAATCCACATGCTAGAAATCTGCACTGTATGCTAGTACTGCGCTAATCTTTCTTCGATGGTTGATCAAATACTTTCTTTCTTCTAGATTGGACTCTTCTAATGAGGAGGAGGAGAAGGGGTTTTTAATGTGAGACACTCTCAGAAAATCCAAGGAAGAAGGAAGGAAAGAGATGAACACAGCAAACCTAGAAGAAGACCCTCTTCTTCTTCTCTTTGCTCTCACCTAGACACCTAGTTTTGTATCTATTGAATCTCAACGCTTAGAGGTTCTCTCTCCCTGATTTTCACACACCTCAAAGCACTCTCAAAGGTCTATAACATATAAAAATTTTAAGCCAAAATTCATTCAAATATAAAAAAAGAAGAGTCTTTATCTAGATCAAATACTAGACAAGGAAAGGTCAAACAGGATAAGTCAAGGGGCGCCCAACTCTTGGGCGCTCCCTCCATAATTTTTGGCATGTACCAGCAAGAAAAGGCACACAAGAAAAGGGGTTTCTCACATGGAATAAGAGAGAAATTAATTGGGAGAGCGGGTGGCATCTTTTGGGAAGAGTTTGGGTTTGTTAGGATTCTATCTCATAGAATCCAATATCAAAACAAACTCCTTCTTTGACTTAGTCTTCTACCCAATTACCATATAAGAAAGAGAGAGAGAGAGGGGGGGCATACGTGAAGATCAAGAAGAAAAGGATTTTCCATGAAAATACAAAAGAAATAGGCATTGGGGGCGTTGGGACTAAGGTGGCACAAGGAGGAATCCTAGTCATACTAGAATTCTATCTATGACTTGGTCAAAGTGGTTTCTTAAACCAAATTAAACCAAAACCAACTCAACCAAATTAAATTAGGTTCTAACCCAATTAATGGTTCAATTAAATTAGATTAAATTAGATTTAATTTTGATTTAATTTTTAATCAAATTAGAAAATTGGGTTGACCTAAGTCCTAGTTAAACTAGGACTAGTTTTTTCCTTGCACTTGACTTATCCAATAAGTTAATTGGACTTAATCCAATCAAATCTAAACTAAATTTAATTAAATATATTTAATTAGACTTAATATTAACCCTTTGGATTAATCAAATTAAGCCAAATAGCAATCAAATTACTAATCAATCCTCCTACAACACTTGCACTAGGTTAAACATCAATCATATTGATCGTTTAACCCTAGAATGATTCTTAATCGTTGATCAACCATCCGATCAGATCATGAGCTCAATGTGTGTGACCTCATAGATCTGAACCTAAGCCAGTAGCATAAAAATAATTTTTTGTATCAATCAAAGTAACCATCTAACAATGATATCCAACGATCGAATAGGTCGAATATGTAGAACACCATCCTTAGAACCCATGCGGAAATAGTTTTCATATAATTCATCCCCTTGACCAAAATGCTCCTAGGACACCTTAGAGTTTAACTGTCAACTTTGATCAAATTATCCACATTGTATTTCAAAATATCAAATCCATCTGATGGATTATCCTGGCTAAGGTTTTGCTATATTGAAATACAGTGATACATTCTTCTCCAACTCTTAGAGTGGTCAATTTCATCTTGATCACACACCGACTTTGCAAGTAATTGATTGTGCCTAAAAGCCTTTCATTACTGAATCAAAAATTTAGTTAGTCTGGTACCAAAGCACAATGAGTTGCTTGCAAGTTACTGAGATGATCTCAGGTCTAAGGGATACTTATACTTATATCCCATCAGAGACATCCTCAACAGCAGAATGCCCTAGAGTTGGTCATGTTCAATGATGATGCATCCATATATCTCATCTGTATGCCATACCTATGTCTCCATACTCCTTAGTTAAGAGGACAACCAATCTATATGGCATACAGCGATCTATGCTCGATAGATGTTGTCGTCCTATTTAATAGCCTATCATTTGGTCATGAACTGATTTAAGGACTAATCGATAAATTCTTTTTTTATCAAAATTAAATAGTCCTAAGAACTTCATCATAAAAATGGAGTTTGTTAGAAGATGAAGACTTGTTATGAAAAATATGCCAAAGTATTTTATTTATCAATGATCAATTACATATACAAAGTAGCTCAACCATTAATAGGCTAATGATTGGCTTTTGGGACATAATTCTTAACAACTCCCATTTATCCTAAAGCTACTCGGCACAATATCTAATATCCATCTTCGACTTATGGTTGTCGAATTTCTTGATTGCCAAGGCTTTAGTGAAGGCATCGACTAAGTTCTCCTTTTCATCGATCTTCTAAAGGTCGACGACACCACGATCCATGATCTCACCGACTAGATGGAAGCGGCGCAAAATGTGCTTTGTCTGCTGGTGTGCCTACGATTTTTTTGCTTGAGCTATGGTGCCGGTGCTATTGCAGTAGAGCACAACTGGACCATGAATGGAAGGTGCTATTCTGAGCTTAGTGATGAACTTTCTTATCCATACAGCTTTCTTTGCTGCATCTGATGCTGCCATATACTCTGCTTCGCAAACAGAGTCTACCATTATATGCTGCTTAAAACTTTTTCAATAGATGGCTCCACCATTTAGAGTAAAGATATATCCCAATATGCTTCTACTATCATCATGGTCAGATTGAACGCTGGAGTCTATAAACCCCATCAGTTTCAAATCTAACTCACCATAAACCAACCATTGGTCCTTAGTATTTCTCAAATACTTAAGGATCATTTTAACCATCTTTCAGTGATTTTTTCTAGGGTCAGACTAATATCTACTCACTACTTCTAGTGAGTATGCCACGTCTGATCTCATACATATCATTGCATACATGATAGATCCTACTGCCAAACCATATGGGATTCTACTCATACGCTCTCTCTCTTCAGGAGTTATCGAACAATCCTTCTTACAGAGTGAAATTTCTTGACCTATCGGAAGATAACCCTTTTTGAAATTCTCTATACTGAACCTCTTCAGTACAATTTCTATGTACGTGAACTAAGATATACCAAGCATCCTTTTAGATCTATCTCCATAGATCTTCATCTCTAGAATGTAGGATGCTTCACCCAAGTCCTTCATAGAGAACTATGATGACAACCAAATTTTTATTTTTTTTAGTATGGGGATGTCATTTTTTATTAAGAGAATGTCATCCACGTATAAAATAAGAAATACCACTGCTGGATCATTTGTCCATTTATAAATGCAGGGTTCTTCTCCATTCTTAACGAAGCCATATATTTTGATCACTTTATCAAAATGCATGTTTCAACTTTGAGATGCTTGCTTCAATCTATAAATGGATCTCTGAAGCCTACACACCTTGGACTCATCTTTGGATGTGACCCTCTCAGGTTGTATCATATACACTTTTTTGGTCAGCTCTCCATTTAGAAAAGCTATTTTCATATCCAACTGCCAGATCTCATAGTCTAGGTGGACAGCTATTGCAAGCATTATCCGAATGAATTTGAGTATTGCCACTGAAAAGAATGTCTCATCATAGTCAATACCATAATATTGACAATATCCCTTGGCAACCAGATGGGCTTTATAGATCTCCATCTTTCCATCTACGTCTCTTTTTCTTTTGAATATCCATTTACACCCAATGGCTTTAACCCCTTCAGGTGGGTCAACTAATATCCATACATCATTGATCATCATGAAATCTATTTTGGATCTCATGGCTTCTAGCCATTTCTCAGAGTCGGATCTCTGCATAGCATCTATGTAAGTGATCGGATCCTCATCGTTCTCATCGAGTTCGATGGGATCACCATCCTGGATCAAGAACCCATAGTATCTATCCGAATGGCATGGTACTTTATCGGATCACCTTAATGGTGCGGGTTCACTAGGCTTCGGATCTGATCTGATCAAATCCAACTCAGGTTCAACATTCTGTATCGAACTTTCTACCTATTGAACTTCATCAAGTTCAACCTTAGAGGCAACAGTTTCTTCACTAAGGAACTCCTTTTCCAAAAATGTTATCCTAAGACTAACGAACACCATTTGTTCATCAGCATATTAGAAATAGTATTTTTTGATCTCTTTTGGGTATCCTATAAATGCACACTTGTCAGACCTAGGTCCAAATTTATCTATAATTAACCGTTTGACATAAGTCAGGCACCCCCAGACCCTGAGGTGTAAAAGTGTTGGCTTACGTCCTATCCATATCTCATATGGAGTTTTAACCATAGATTTACTTAAAATTCTATTTAAAAGATAGCAAGCCGATTCGAGTGTATATCCTTAGAGGGATATCGACAAGCTGGCAAAATTCATCATGGATCGGATCATGTCTAACAGAATTCAATTCCTCCTTTCAGATACACCATTATGCTGTGGTGTTCCTAGAGGAGTCCATTGGGAGAGAATCCCATTCTCTCTTAAATATGTGAGAAACTCATCAAAAAGGTCTTTCCCTCGATCAGATCGAAGAGTTTTAATACTCTTTTCAATTTGTTTTTCTATTTTACTTTAAAATTATTTGAATATTTTAAAAAAATTTGATTTATGTTTCATCAGATAGACATATCCATATCTGGATAGATCATTTGTGAAAGTGATGAAGTAGACATATCCACCTCTAGCACTTATACTCATTGGTCCACATACATCAATATGTACCAGACCTAAGAGCTCAGTGGCTCTCTCACCTTTTCTAGTAAAAGGTGACTTGGTCATTTTACCAAAAAGATAGGATTCATAGATTGAAAGTGATTCACAATCACTAAGTTCGAGGATACCCTCTTGAACCAACCTGCTTATCCTATTCTTGTTTATATGACCTAGCCTATAGTGTCATAAGTAGATATCTATAATATTATCTAGTCTAGGATGTTTGCCAGTTGAATAGACTATATTAATAGGTTGTGATAATATATATACCATTGTTCAATTATCCACAGAAAGCAGTAACACCATTCATAATGACATTACAAACTCATTTCTTTATTGAAATTTTATAATTGTTCATGGCCAAAGGGCATACAAAAATGATATTTAAAAAAAAACTAGGACAGAAATGACAATCACTAAGAACAACGATATAAGTTTCAAATACAAGTTTCAAAATTCCTAAAGCTAGAACTAGAACTGGTCTTCCATCTCCAACATTCAAGAATCTTTCGCTTTGATTGAATCTTCTACTGACCTGCAATCCCTGCAATGAATTGCAAATATGATAAGAGCTTTCGATATTCAATACCCAGTCAGTAGTATCACAAATAGAGAAATTGCAAGGAGTTATCATATAAATATCTTGCCTAGCAACAGTTTGCTTCTTCCTCTGCCTGTTCGGATCCAAGAAGGCAATGTATTGAGGATAGTTTCTCTTCTAGTGCCTCCATTTCTTATAAAAGAAGCATTCAGCTTGACTCTTATCAGGCCTGATTTTTCTGGTCTAGCCCTGCACAGATGTCCTAGCTTGAACTTGCACCTTCTTAGCTTTCTTCTTCTTATTTTTCTTCTCTTTCCCAAAGGGCTAAGAACGAGAAGATGAACCTCCCACTAAGTTCACCGACTCCTTATGGAGCTGATGATCCTTCTCAAAGTTTTGAAGTAACCCTAGTAACCCGTGGTAGTCAACTTCAGGCTTTGACATTCTATAATGTGTAAGAAATGGGAGATTAGACTTGGACAGTGAGTTTAGTATTGCATCTTTCCCAAACTGTTTGTGCAAAAAAAAGTCAAGCTTGCTCAAGTGCTCTATCAGCTCGATCATGTACAGTACATGATCAGTGATAGAAGCTTTATCTTACATTCTGGCATTGAAGATGGCACAACTAGTCTTATCCTCTCCACGTCATCGGGTGTGCCAAAAAAATCCTCCAACTCTTGAAGCATGTCCTTTGGCTGAGTCATCTCAAATTTGCGACTGAACTCATCACTCATCGCAGCCAGCATAATGCAGCGCACCATAGTTCGATCACTAAACCACTTTTGATAAGTGTCTTTGATAGTTTCATGTGCATTTACAGCTGGCTCCTCAGGTGCATCATCCATTATCACATGTAGGATGTGTTCATGCTTCAAGACAATCTTTAACTCTCAGTACCAGCTACCGAAGTTGGATCCCACCAACTTATCATTGTCCAACAATGATCGGAGTGATAGAAAAGTGGCCATATCTACACAAAGAAAAATTATAACATAATTATTAATTGATTCATTAAACCTAAAGATTTAGACTTTTAATCAAAAGGTTCTTCCATTATTTTATTCAAATTGATAGCCTCTACCTCTAATTTGAGAAATTATCCTAATTCCTTAGTGGATACTAGAATCCACATAGACTGCACATGAGCCCAACTTTGGTTGGCCAATCTATGTGCATCTAAGGGTAAGTTCATAACCAATTATTTCTTCAAACAACTTCTAGTAATTAAATTTTACCCCAGCTTTTGATCAGTTCGCTTTGGCCTTCTTAAAAAAGGGTCTAGTTAGATCCAACCATTAACATGACCATACTTGGCCCATCCAACCAATGAATGATCTGGCCTAACTTTGGTTAGCCCACCTGACCACCATTTAGAAAGATGTATCCAAGAGATCATATAATGAATGATAATTTCATCAACTGATAAGTACTAGGCCTTTAGGCCTCCAATGATTATCCAACTGATGGACCCATTATCATCCACTTTAATTGGAGGCTATGATTCAATTATCATATAACTATTTTATTTTAGGGACCTAATAATTTTAGAGAATTTAATTTGAAGATAAGAAAAGGTCAGATGAACTAGCTTGTCATGATCCTCCCACTAACTCCACCAAGTCAGCTTAAGGAAGACCATTAACAGGCTAGTCTAGGAGCACCTAAATCAGTCAAACTGATTTATCCAGCTGACATGGGTCAGCTTGAATAGTCAAGTGATCCGATCAAAATATAATTTCACCAAGAGGCTAGATAAGTTCGATCAGTGGGAGGGTCTGCCAAAGCTTGCCTTAGACACCATCAGAAATGGTCAGATAAGTGAGCTGCCAATTAAAGACCACTGATCTGGTTTACCTTAGACACCAACTGATTTAATTAGTTTCAATTAGGTCAACCTAATAGTTCGTGCTATACTGTATAGCTAAGAATAAAGTCCATCTTGGGTCTCGTTAAAGACATGGACTTGACCAACTACAACTATTGTAATTAATCTAGAGAATTCTTAACCTAATTTAAGATAATAATTAATTAGATTTAGTCAATTCTCTAATTAAATCTATTCTTTAATCTAACCCTAGGTCTAACCCAATTAATGGACCTAATCTCCACTAACCCATTTAATCTAATGTGTTATGATTCATGTTTTAGGATCTTCAATTTATAATTCTAGATCCTAATCAAATAACTTCTTAATTCTTAATTAAGTTTCGGACTGAGGGTTGGGATTTAGCTTTTCAAAAATAATTTTTATATTTATAAAATATTTTTATAATATGGTTCTACTAATTAAATTGCATGTTTGATTCATAATCAATATGCAAGTAAGAAGAGCATGAAACTACTTTAGATCTAATCTAAACAAGTTCATATAATTGAAATAATTTCAATATCAATTAATCATAAGTCAACTTAGATCAAATCTAACATATTTATGATGATTAAAATTAGATTAAAATATTTTTAGTCAGATCATAAAATTTTTTAGATCTAATCTAAAATTTTATGATCAAAATTTTAGATCAACACATACTAGGACAATCTTTTCACTGTAAGGGATAAATCTTACAGTAGGACAACCTTATAAGATCAATCCATGCAATCTAAAATTTTATTTTTAGATTTAAATTTTTTTTAAATAAATCATAAATAACATCAAATCATATCTAATAAATTTATGAATAATATTAGATCTATACGAACTAGGACAACATTTACACTGTAAGGGATAAACCTTAAAGCAGTTCATATAGTCTGAGATTTTAATTTTAAATTTAAATATCAGATTATTAATTAGATCTAATCCAAAAATAATTCATGCAATAATAATCATATAATAATTAATCTGACTCTGATACCAATTGTAGGAAACAGATCTAAGTTTTAGGACTACATCTTGAAACTTTTCTAGATCAGCAGCGAAAGACTTAAAATTAATCTAATTAATTCTAAATATCAGATAATTCCTAGATCTAAGACCATATTATATGATTATTATATGGAATTTAAATCTAAAATCAAAAATAAATAAGAAGAAAAGGTTGATCATATCAACCTAGATCTACACTACATCTCATGCATGTATGAAAAAATAATAGATCAGATCTACTACCTGAGCGAGTTAGATGTTCTAACTCACTGAACCAAACTTGAGGATGAAGTTGCAAGTCGTACACACATCCAGCCTCTAGGAGTCATCCACACGAGCCCATGATTACAATAAAAAATTTAGATGTTGGAAATCAGCATAGTATGCTAGTACTTCGCTGATCTTTCTTCGATGGTTGATCAGATGCTTCCTTTCTTCTAGATTGAACTCTTTCGAAGAGGAGAAGGAGGAGAAGGGGTTTTAGATGTAAGACACTCTCAAAAAATCTAAGGAAGAAGAAAGAAAAGAGATGAACACAGCAACCCTAGAAGAAGACCCTCTTCTTCTTCTCTTTGCTCTCACCGAGATACCTAGTTTTGTGTCTATTGAATCTCAATGCCTAGAGGTTCTCTCCCCTTGATTTTCACACACCTCAAATCTGTCTCAAATATCTATAACTCACAAAAATTTCAAGCCAAAATTCATTCAAAAAATATAGGAAAAGAAAAGTCCTTATCTAGATCGAATACTAGACAAGAAAAGGTCAAATAGGGCAAGTCAAGGGGCGCCCCCTCCATAATTTTTGGCATGTACCAGTAAGAAAAGGCACATAAGAAAAGAGGTTTCTCACATGGAATAAGAGAGAAATTAATTAGGAGAGGGGGTGGCACCTTTTGGAAAGAGTTTGGGTTTGTTAGGATTCTATCTCATAGAATCCAATATCAAAACAAACTCCTTTGACTTGGTCTTCTACCCAATTACCATATGAGAAAGAGTGGGAGAGAGGGGGCGTACGTGAAGATCAGGAAGAAAAAGATTTTTCATGAAAATACCAAAAAATTAGGTATGTGGGGCGTTGGGACTAAGGTGGCACAAGGAGGAATCCTAGTCTTACTAGGATTCTATCTATGATTAGGTCAAAGTGGTTTCTTATATTGCCGTCCAGAACGTCCCAGGCATCACCTAGCTCTGATACCAAATTATAGACCCATGATATTGCTCAAATGTCAATTATCCTTGACATCACAAACATCGATACCATATTGCAGAAGCCCCTGATCTTTAGCACAGACCTGAAGGAACCTATGACATTCTCTATGAGCAGCAAACTATAGATCCAACACCTAGATCTATGCTGGGACACCTCCCTCCTTAGGCTTGAGGGAGGCGCCCCCTCTCTCTAGGACTTCTTCAAGAACCCTAGGGCAGCAACTCTAGAGAGAAGAGAAGAAGAGAGAATTGAGGGAGAAAAGATCTATATTGATTCCACTCTTTTTAAAATCCCAATACAACCTATGTATTTATACATAGCCATTAGGTCCGACCAAAAACTCCCCTGACTAATCCAATACATGAAAGAACTCACTGAGCCCATGTACACCCATGTCTCCCATGCTCTCATCCTCTGGATCTAGACCCAATCCATACATGAGTTAGCTCCCTTAAGACCTCTTGAATCAGGCCTTAAGATCCTAGGATCAACCCAGACCTTAGCCCAAAATAGACCCACATATAACTCTGCCCGCACACTGAGCTGACTCAGTCTCAGCACTAAGCCGGCTAGGTTCCACTGGGTCAGCTCAATGTGAAATTCACACTGAGCCAGCCCAATTCTGTGTCATGCCAGCAGTTTCGAATGCTCAGCTCTCTGTTTTGCCTATGCTCTAAGATTTAGTTGATCCAATTTTGGACTGAGCAGGCTAACCTATAGAAAATCTTCTTTCTACAGTTTTAATTCTCCGACTTTGGTTCCTTGCTTCATATTGTGTCTCAGATCTCCGAAGCACCAACCAAGCCTATAGAATCTTCAGAGCCAACGTCCTGTCTCCTCCCATGGCCTTCTAAGGCTTGGGAGCATCATAAATCCTCACAATCTCCACCTTAGTGCCCCAAGCCTTGGCAAATTCTTCGATGCCCTCCTGCTTGATCACAGCACCTGTGCAAACATCGCCTCCACCAATCCTCTTCAGCTATTATGCACCTTTGAGGCCTTTGGGATGACCGCCTCCACCACTGAAGACCTGTGCTTGCTTCTTGGCATCACCCTGGAATTATAGGATCTCTTCTGCTTAGCAGCTACATTACTTCCTACAGTATTTCTGCACCAGCACATGCTGTACCACCTGACACGATCTCCTCAGAGCTATGCCTATCCATCTACACATGCTGCTCCATCTAGAATTGTGCATCATCGACGCTCTGAACTCATGCCAAATTTTTTCTTCACTTATGAAGCCACCACTGTGGAGCTCTACCTATATCCGAATTTCATCTGATGCCACAGAAGTCAACTCTATCACCGAGTCCCTCGAGGCCAACCACTCAACATTGCATTGCTGAGCATACCGCTGCACCTCGAACATCATTGCTGTCCCTTCGAACCCTCCGCACTCTGCAGCCCACTTCGAAGCTGTCTCAGATATCTTCGCAACCCATGGGCACCTCTGAAACTCAAGAGCTCATCCAACTCTTTTGAATCCAGCAACTGAACCTTAGAAAATTTCACCTTAGTCCTTTTCTTCTGCCCCTACACCAGCCATCGCTTTAGTTATGCCCAGAGAGCCGTCCTCCACCTGAACCATGACTCTCCTTAGTGCTCCTACAGAAGAAACCTGATCCATGATACTCCCGACTACTAGAGACCTCTTGGAGATCCCTGAGACCCCCTGGCTCTCCCTGAGACCTACTCTCGATCTCCTTGAGAAGCCCCTGACACACTCTACTGAGATACACTTCCCGACTGCTGCACCATCGAGCCTCTCTTAGCCTCTGTGCCTTCAAGGTAGTGCTCCTATAGCACTCCAGCACTCTCTGGCTTGTCTTTATGTCGCTCTATAGCCATCCAACCATAATCTGCTGGACCACCATGGATCATCCATCTCCATCATCTCCAAGGCACCATAAATCCATGCTCTGATCGAACTACTGAATATATCTCCAACTACTTCCCCATCTTCCTGACACCGAAGGATGTATAGTCGCTTCTTCAGCCTTCCTTCAATCATTACCCCTTGGAAAACCTCTCTTCACCAGTCCCACACTGCCCATCTTTCTAGAGAATCTTGATGCTCTCTACTGAGATACCTTCCTTGATTGCTACATCACCGAGCCTCTCTTAGTCCTACATCTTCAAAAAAATGCTAATGCAGCACTCCAGCACTCCCTACCTATCACATAACTGTCATACACCCCGGCCTTTCCACCATGACCAATTAGCAAATCATGCACCTAATCCTTCCATCCCAAAAAAATTCCTTTTCATTAATTCTCTCAACCTCCACCTTCAACTCCCTGCTCTTAGTTGGCCAAACCACAGCAATAACAAGATAGATTTGAGACATACCATGAAATTCTTGTGCAAATTTTTGATTTCACTTTGTACGACTTCTCCTTCACTTTCATGCACCATCAGGCTCTGAAACCTAACTCCTTCCATGCACCATCAGGATCTGAAACTTGGCCACGCACCATCAAGCTCTGAAACCTGACTCTGATACCATATTGTCGTCCACAACATCCCAAGCATCACCTAGCTCTGATACTAAATTGTAGACCTATAATATCGCTCAAACATTAATCATCCTTGACATCACAAGCACCGATACCATGTTGCGAAAGCCCCTGATCTTTAGTATGGACTTGAAAGAACCTGTGACATTCTCTATGGATAGCAAACCATAAATCCAACACCTAGATCTACGCTGGGGCACCTCCCTCCTTAGGCTTGAGGGAGGCACCCCCTCTCTCTAGGGCTTCTTTAAGAACCCGAGGGTGGCAACTTTAGAGAGAAAAGAAGAAGAGAGAATTGAGGAAGAAAAGATCTCTATTGGTTCCACTCTTTTTAAAATTCTAATACAACCTATGTATTTATACATAGCCATTAGGTCCAACCAAAAACTCTCTTGGCTAACCCAATACAAAAAAGCACTCATCGAGCCCATGTACATCCATATCTCCCATGCTCTCATCCTTTGGATCTAGACCCGATCCATACATAAGTTATCTTCCTTAAGACCTCTTGAATCAGGCCTTAAGACCCTAGAATCAACCCAGATCCTAGCCCAAAACAGACCCTCATGTCACTCTGTCCGCGCACTGAGCCGACTAAGTTCCACTAGGTCGGCTCAGTGTGAAACTGAGCCGGTCCAGTTCTGTGTCGTGCCTCACACTGACCCGATCTAGTTCTATATCGTGCCAGCAGTTCCGAACGCTCAGCTCTCTATTTTGCCTGTGCTCTGAGACTTAGCCGACCCATTTTTGGATTGAGCCAACTAACCTATAGAAAATTATTTTTCTATAGTTTTGATTCTCCAGCTTTGGATCCTTACCTCATCTTGTGTCCTATATCTCCGAAGCACCAACCAAGCCCCTGAAATCTCTGGAGCCAATGCCCTGGCTCCTTCCGTGGCCTCCCAAGACTTGGAAGCATCATAAATCCTCACATCTTAAACCAAATCAAACCAAAACCAACTCAACCAAATTAAATTAGGTTCTAATCTAATTAATGATTTAATTAAATTAGATTTAATTTTAATTTAATTTTTAATCAAATTAGAAAATTGGCTTGACCTAAGTCCTAGTTAGACTAGGACTAGTTTTTTTCTTGCACTTGACTTATCCAATAAGTCAATTAAACTTGATCCGATCAAGCCCAAACCAAATCTAATTAAATTATATTTAATTAAATTTAATTTCAACCCTTTGGCTTAATCAAATTAAGCTAATTAGCAATCGATTTGCTAATCAATCCTCTTACAACACTTGCACTAGGTTAAACATCAATCGTATTGAATGTTTAACCCTAAAATGATTCTCAATTGTTGATCAACCATCTGATCAGATCGTGAGCTCTAATGTATGTGACCTCATAGGTCAGAACCTAAGTCAGTAGCATAGAAATAAATTTTTATACCAATCAAAGTAACCATCTAGCAATGATACTTGACGGTCGGATAGGTCAAATGTGTAGAACAACATCTTTAAAATCCATATGGATATAGTTTTTATATAATTTATTTTCTTAACCAAAATGCTCAAAGGATACCTCAGAGTTTAACTATCAACTTTGATTAGATTATCCATATTATATTTCAAAATATCAAATCCATCTGATGGATTATCCTAGCTAAGGTTTTGCTATATTGAAATACAGTGATACATTCTTCTCCAACTCTTGAAGCGGTCAATTTCATCTTGATCACACACCGACTTTGCAAGTACTTGACTATGCCTAAAAGCCTTCTATTATTAAATTAAAAATTTAGTTAGTCTGGTACCAAAGCACAGTGAGTTGCTTGCAAGTCACTAAGGTGATCTCAAGTCTAAGAGATACTTATACCTATATCCCATCAGAGATATCCTCGATAGTAGAATGCTCTAGAATTGGTCACGTTCAATGATAATATACCCATACATCTCATATGTATGCCATACCAGTGTCTCCATACTTCTTGGTTAAGAGGACAATCAATCTATATGGCATACAGCGATCTATGGTCGATAGATACTATCATCATATTTAACAGCCTATCATTTGGTCATGAACTGATTTAAGGACTAATCGATAAATTCTCTCTTTATCGAAACTAAATAGTCCTAAGAACATCATCACAAAAATGGAGTTTGTTAGAAGATGAAGACTTGTGTTGAAAAATATGCCAAAGTATTTTATTTATCAATGATCAATTATATATATAAAGTAGCTCAATCGTTAATAGGCTAAGGATTGGCTTTTGGGACATAATTTTCAACAATGCAGAGATCTAATTTCGAGAAATGGCTTGAGGCTATGAAATTCAAAATGGAGTCTATGAAGGTCAAAGATGTGTGGACATTGGTTGATCCATCCGAAAGGGGTTAAACCCATTGGATATAAATGGATCTTCAAAAGAAAAAGAGATGCAGACGAAAAGGTGGAGACCTATAAAATTCATCTGATTGTCAAGAAATATCGTCAACATTATGGTATTGACTATGACGAGATATTTTTTCCTATAGTAATGCTCAAATCCATTCAGATTATGCTTGCGATTGCTATCTATCTGAACTATGAGATCTGATAGATGGATGTGAAGATAGCTTTTTTGAATGAAGAGTTGACTGAAGAGGTGTATATGATACATCCTAAGGGTTTCACATCCACAGATGAGTCAAAAGTGTGCAGGCTTCAGAGATCCATTTATGGACTGAAGCAGGCATCTCGAAGTTGGAACGTGTATTTTGATAAAGTGATCAAAATATATGGCTTCGTTAAGAATGGAGAAGAATCCTATATTTATAAATGGATAAATGGTCCAGTAGTAGTATTTCTTGTCTTATACATGGATGATATTCTCTTAATCGAGAATGACATCTCCGTACTATAGGGATTAAAAGTCTGATTATCATCATAATTCTCCATGAAGGACTTGGATGAAGCATCCTACATCCTAGGAATGAAGATCTATAGGGATAGATCTAAAAGGATGCTTGGATTATTTCAGTTCACGTACATAGATACTATGCTGAAGAGGTTCAGCATGGAGAATTTCAAAAAGGGCTATCTTCCGATAGGCCATGAAATTTTTTTTCTAAGAAGAATTGTCCGACAACTTCTGAAGAGAGAGAGTGTATAAGTAGAGTCTCATATGCTTTGATAGTTAGATCTATCATGTATGCCATGACATGTACGAGATCAAATGTGACATACTCACTAAGAGTAGTGAGTAGATACCAGTCTGACCCTGAAAAAAATTACTGAAAAGTGGTTAAAACCATCCTTAAGTATTTAAAAAATACTAAGAACTAATTGTTGATTTATGGAGAGTCAGATCTTAAACTTGTGGGGTTTATAGACTCCAACTTTTAATCTGACCATGATGACAGTAGAAGCGTGTTGAGATATATCTATACTCTAAATAATGGAGCTATCTACTGAAAGAGTTTTAAGCAGCATACTGTGGTAGACTCTATTTACAAAGTAGAGTATATTGCAGCATCAGATGCTGTGAAGAAAGCTGTGGCTGAGAAAGTTTATCACCGAGTTTGAAGTAGCATCCTCTCTTGATGATCCAATCCTACTCTACTATGATAGCACTGGTGCCATTGCTCAGACAAAAGAACCAAAGGCACACCAGCGAACAAAGCATATTCTATGCTGTTTTCACATGATCCGAAAGATCGTGGATAGAGATGACATCGATCTTCAGAAGATCGATGAAAAGAAGAACCTAGCTGACCCGTTCACTAAAGTCTTAACGATAAAGGAGTTCAACAACCACAAGTCGAAGATTGGTATTGATACTATATCAAGTGACTTTAGAATAAGTGAGAGTTGTTAAAAAATATATCCTAAAGTCAATCATCAGTCTGCTGATAGTTAAGCTATATTATATCTATAATTAATTCATTAATAAATAAAATATATTTTTGATATTTTTCATCATAAAAATATTCATCTTCTAACGAACTTCGTTATTGTGATGAAGTTCTTGGG
This sequence comes from Cocos nucifera, assembly GCA_006176705.1. NCBI lineage: Eukaryota > Viridiplantae > Streptophyta > Magnoliopsida > Arecales > Arecaceae > Cocos > Cocos nucifera. The sequence continues at coordinate 165,297 of QRFJ01000729.1, read as the reverse complement.
ACTATTTAGCTTCGATAAAGAAAGAATTTATCGATTAGTCCTTAACTCTATTCACGACCAAATGATAGGCTGTTAATTAGGACGGCAACGTCTATTGAGCATAGGTCGCTGTATGCCATATAGGTTGGTTGTCCTCTTAACCAAGAAGTATGGAGATACTGGTATGGCATACAGATGAGATGTATGGGTATATCATCATTGAACATGATCAACTCCAGAGCATTCTGCTATCGAGAATGTCTCTGATGGGATATAGGTATAAGTATTTCTTAGACTTGAGATCACCTCAATGGTTTGCTAGCAACCACTGTACTTTGATATTGGACTAACTAAATTTTTAATTTAATAATAGAAGGCTTTTGGGTACAGTCAAATACTTGTAAAGTCAAAGTGTGATCAAGATGGAATTGACCACTCCAAGAATTGGAGAATAATGTATCACTGTATTTCAATATAGCAAAATCTTGACCAGGATAATCCATCAAATAGATTTGATATTTTGAAATACAATGTGGACAACTGAATCAGAGTTGATAATTGAACTCTGAGGTGTCCTACGAGCATTTTGGTTAAGAAGATGAATTATATGAAAATTATATCCGTATGGGTTCTAAGGATGATATTCTATACATTCGACCTATCCGACCATCGGATACCATTGCTAAATAGTTACTTCGATTAGTACAGTAATATATTCCTATGCTATCGACTTAGATTTAGATCTATGAGGTCATATACATTAGAGCTTATGATTTGATCGGATGGTTGATCAATGATTAAGAATCATTCTAGGGTTAAACAATCAATACAATTGATATTTAACCTAGTGCAAGCATTGCAGAAGGATCGATTAGCAATTTGATTGCTAATTGGCTTAATTTGGTTAAGCCAAAGGGCTGAGATTAAGTCTAAATAAATATGATTTAATTGAATTTAGTTTGAGCTTGATTGGATCAAGTTCAATAGGCTTATTGGATAAGCTAAGTGCAGGGAAGAACTAGTCCTAGTTCAACTAGGACTCCGGTCAATCCAATTTTCTAATTTAATTAAAAATTAAAATTAAAATTAAATTAAATTAAATTTAATTTAATTAAGTTCTTAATTGGGTTAGAATCTTATTTTATTTAGTTGACTTAGTTTTGATTTAATTTGGTTTGAGAAACCATATTTGACCAAGTTATAGATGGAATCCTAGTGAGACTAGGATTCCACCCTGCGCCACCTTAGCCCTCCACGCCCCCTATGCCTATTTTTTAGAAATTTTTTATAGAAATACTCTTTCCCTAATCTTCACGCATGCCTCCTCTCTTTCTTTCTTTCTCATATGGTAATTTGGTAGTTGACTAAGTCAAAACGAGAAGTAAGTTTTGTTCTAGGATTTTATGAGATAGAATCCTTATTAACTAAAACACCTCCTTCTAATTGTGCCGCCCACACCTTTATTTTCTCTGAATTCCATGGTAAAAGAAGAAGTTTTTATGCACCCCTATTGTTGGTCCATGGTAGGAAATAAGGTGGGAGCGCCCAAGAGTTGGGCGCCCCAACAACTTGCCATATTATATCCTTACCTTGTCTGAGTTTTTGACCAAACTTGGACTCTACGTATCTTTTTATTTAGGGTGAATTTTTTGGCTGAAATTTTCTTGCAATACAAATCTTTGAGAGAGCTTTAAGGTGTGCAAAAATCAGAGGGAGAGAGTCTTTGGGCATTGGGGTTCCATAAACACCAAACTAGGTGTCTAGGTGAGAGCAAAGAGAAGAAGAAAAGGGTCTTCTTCCAGAGTTGCTGTGTTCATCATCTTCCTTCCTTCTCCCTTGGGTTTTCTAAGAGAGTCTTAGATCTAAAACTTCTTCTCCATCTTCTTCTCTTTGGAAGAATTCAAATCTAGAAAAATAAGGTATATGATCGACCATCGAAGAAAGATCAGCATAATACTAGCATACCGTGCTGATTTCCTACATCAAAATTTCTGATCGTGCTCGCGGGCTCGTGTGGATAACTCCTAGAGGCCGGACATGTGTGCAGCTCACAACTTCATCCTCGCGTCTAGATCAGCAAGTTAGGTAATAGATATGATCTATTGATTTCATAGCTGTATTAGATGTAGTATTGTAACATGTTGATGGGATCAACATGTTAATATTTTTTTATATTTTTAATTTTTGATTTAATATCATGCCTTGATCATGTAATAAATCTTAGATTTACGATATTTTTATATTTATTTAAATAAATATTTAATTTATTTAAGTCTTCCGTTGCTTGATCTTAAAAAATTTTAAGATCTATCCATGAAATCCTAGATCTGGTTCCTTCACATACATCTTCCCAAAAGGAGATCTGTGTTCCATTTCCTATCTTGAATTTTGCCACTACTTTGAATAGACCATGGATTCTATGTGAACTTCAGAAATCAGACATGTTTCGACAAGCTGACCGGTTTAGAGATACTAGCTGATCTTTGAAATAATATGCTTTGATGATCATCTTCCAAGGCTTTGTATCTTCCGAGAATAAGTTCCACCGCCATGTGAAGAATAGCACCTAGTTTAGCATTTTAATGTCTATGATTCTCAAGCCACCAAACTGCTTAAGGCAGTAGACTGAGGTCCAGTTAAGTAAGCTTTGGCCCATCTTCCACTGTTCATTACCATACCACAGAAATGACCAACGAGTCTTGTTAATTTTTTTTATTACATCTGAGGGTAATATGAAATTGGACATCCAAAATAATACTGTTGGTGTGATCACGGCATTGGGAAGCATCGCCCAACCCACAATTGAAAGTAATTTACCCTTCCAGCCGGCCATTTTCTTTGTGATCTTTTTGATGAGTGGGTTACAATCATTCGTTTTAAGGTTGCTATGGTTTAATGGCATGTCCAGGAATCTAAGGGGGAATTCTGCTATTTTACTTCCAAGAATCTTAGCTATCTAGTCTCACTCCGATTGTTTCATACCGATTCCAAATACTTTGGATTTGTCAAAATTGATGTGTAACCTAGACATCAATTCGAAGGATTATAATATGAACTTAAGGGCAGTAATGTGATTTCTATTTGCCCCATAAAAGATGAGGGTGTCATCAACAAATTGGAGGTCATGAAGAAGACCTGAAATTTTCTTATTACCAATTCCTTCTATCAGGTGGTGTTCAGCAATAGTTTTAAAGATCCGATCCAAGACATCTGCCATGAGTATAAATAGCTGCGGGGATAAGGGATCACCCTACCTTAACCCTTTGCGGTGACAAGTATCGAAGATTTGGTAGTGGATATTATATCTAAAATCCATCGACACCACCTATTTCCAAAATCTCTAGCTTTCAGTAGATCTAAAAGAAAAAGACCATAAGACACTGTCAAAAGCTTTTTCAAAGTCCAGTTTGTAGACTATACTCTTCTGTTTTGCCTCGTGGGCTTGTGAGATAATCTCCTTGGCGACTGCAAAACTTTCTAAAAGTGTTCTTCCATGTACGAAGGCTGATTGTATGGGAGCTATCAGACTATCTAATTTTCTTGCTAGCCTCATTGAGAGAATCTTAGAGATGATCTTAACGACTTCGTGTAAGAGGCATATGGGACGATAGTCTTTCACCATGCATTTAAGTTCTTTCTTTGGTATGAGGGTGATGTATGAATAATTAATCCTATCAAGAGTTATCTAATGATTATAGAAACTAAGCATTAGCCTCATCAGGTCTAGTTCAACCACATCCCAACACTCCTTGTAGCAAGCGAAGGAGAACCCCATCTGGACCCGGTGATTTCTGGGAAGTCAATGCGAAAACTACTCTTCTAACTTCATCCACTGAGAAGGGAGACTCTAGATCCTGAAGATGAGGAGGTTCTTCAGGGTATAGTGTCTTCCGATCTACTTTGACACTGGGTTCTTGTAAATGGCCAAAGAGTCCCATGAAGTATTTACGAAAGCAGTTGTGAATTTGTTTTTGGTATGTTATGATTGTCCCTTGGTTGTTCAGTTCTATAGGGAGGTTATTCCGTCTTATGTTGCAAGCCCAAGTGTGAAACAACTGGGTATTACGATCCCCATTTCTAAGCAATTGCACTCGCACCCGCTATCTCCACATCATATCCTCTTGCTCTAGCAACTACTCAAGATCCTCCTTTAGATGTGTCCTTTCAATCTGTTCAATAGCTGAGTACCCAGGTGGTCGATTTTTTCCAGTATGAGATTCTTCTTGAGATGTATGTTACCAACTTCCATGCTATTCCAGCTTCTTAGTTTTGATATGAGATTTCGAAGTTTCTAGACTATTATAGTGATTGCATTTTGAGAGTTTGTTCACCCTCTGTTCCCACCAAAACCGAATCTTGTCTTTGGCCCCGGTGATGGTTAGCCAGAAATTTTCAAAACGGAATGGTTTGTATAGAAAAGGTTTACCTTGAAGAGGAGAATTTGATTGCAAGAGAAGTGGAATGTGATCCGATGTTGTCCTGGTTACTGTGGTGAGAATGGCCAGTGGAAATTTCTAAAACCACTTAATGGAGATGAAACAGCGATCAAGGTTGGCTAGTGATGGATTTTCTCTATAGTTCGACCAAGTAAACCGCCTATTAGCTAGTTTTAAGTTCCATCAAGTGGTGAGAGCTGACGAACGCGTTGAGGAGTGATGATGGTTTCTATGAGTTTACGGCTTCGTGGTCAATAGAAAAATGGGTGGCATTGAATCCACCAAAATCATGACCCACGGTAGGGAACAATCCTCTCATAGCTTGCCAAGTTGAGCAAATAGCACCCGTCTATCCTGCTGGTTGTGCGGGCCATATATGTTTTCTGTTGGTTAGTTTGATAGTTAAAGAGAAGCTCCCTGTATGTATATGTATTAGACTGCCCTCGAGGAAGTCATGATTCCAACATGTCATTAATCCCCTTACGGATCCACATGCATCTTTTGCTACCCAGGTTAGCAAACTAGACCCACAGATAGATGTTTGCAACCGTTGGTTCATTTGGCTTTGCTTGGTTTCATGAAGACAGACCACTTGACACTTGACTGCTTGATGGTGGCTCTAATTGCGCCTCTCTTGCTTGCTCTACCCATACCTCTGGTGTTTCAGCTCAAGATCATTTATAAAGAGAGAGCAACTACACAGATACCCCTAGGATAAGACAAAAGTAAACAAGGTCGCTACAACCTGCACAAAAGAAGCCAGCATTTGTTGCTGGGTTTTTGAACCTAGTGGTTTGCGAAGGTGGTTCATATTGTTTCCTGGTTACTAACATGTATAGAGATATAGTGCCAGTTTGGAAGTGGGGTTGTGACAATCGCCAGCTATCTGAGCTCACCGGTGCTGTGATTGCTGTTAGTTCTGAATTTGAAGTTTCTGACTTTATTGATAATTCACGGCAATGGAATATTGATAGTTTAGGTCAACTATTTTCTAATGATCTTCTTCATCAAATTATATATATTCCAATTCCTCATTCCAATAGAAAGGATACTTTAGTTTGGGGTTCCAATAAGCTGATTTTTGCGTCCCTTAAGGATATGCCCTTCTTTTACTTCATCGTCCAATTTAAATACATATAATCATCTATTTAATTGCATTTGGAAGTTGTCCCTTCCACCTCAAGTCCATTGCTTTTGGTGGCATCTAATTTGGCGACAACTACCTATGAAGCAGTATTTGGCCCATGGTAATATTTTTCCTATTCAATTGCAGAGTTGTGATCTTTGCCCTAGTTGTCTTGAAGATTGTGATCATATTTTTATCTCCTGTTCCTTTTCTCCACATTATTGGCAATACATAAGTCAAATATTTCAAATCTCTTTTTCTATGGCATTTTTGACCGAGTTCTTTGATTATATGCAGAATGCTGATATTGATTAGGGTTGGAAGGCTTTACTGGCTTATGTCACTTAGGTTTTATGGTAGGAAAGGAATGATAGGATTTTCAATCATATGTCTTCTTCTCTACTCAAGTTATCGTGGAGCTATGGTCTTTATAAATCTAATATCCTTGAACCTGTCAAGTTTCTGGGATGGTTATAATTATTCTTCTGCTTTGCTGAGCAGGTCGCTTCTCGTAACCTGGCTACCTCCTCCCTATGAGTTTATCAAGGTAAATTTTGATGGCTCTCTTCTTTCTAAGCAAGCTTCAATAGCTTATATATTAAAAGATCATTCAGCATGATTTCTACAAGCAGGAGGTAAACAGCTAATTAATTCTTCAATGCCTTTTGTTGAACTTATCACTGCTTGGTTAGGAGTCTGCGCAGCTATTACCAACTTTCATGCAACTCATATTTAGCTATGTTGGAAATGAATAAACTTAATTATGCATGAAATTAAGAGATACTATTTAGTAGTCAAAAAGACTTTTGATGTTCCCAAGAGACCTTATTTCAAGAGAAGATATTGAAATTAATAAACCAAATTAATATTATCTTATTATTAGTAATGACTTTTGGTGTTTTCTATGAAATATACTTAGAATTTCTCTCTATGTATGAAATCAAAGTGTCATTCATAAATATGACTCTTGGTATTTTGTGTGGAGGATAGTTAAAAAGTTGTTTCATTCTCTATATAAAGGAATGTACTTTAGCCATTTTGTATCAAGTGAGTTGAAAGTATATCATATAAAGATAAAATTCTCTTCTTCTAAAGAGCTCTCCTCTCTTCATTTCTTAGTGAAAAATACTACCATACTCCTCTTCTCCTCTATCCATCCTAACAAAGTGGTGTCAGAGCTGAGCATGGCTACCGAAGCGCTTTCCATTCCTCGTCTTGCGAACAATTTTAAAAATTAGAGTATTCAAATGAAGGCATTACTTGACTCCCAAGATATCTGGGAGATAGTAAAGAAGGAATATGCTAAGCCTCAAGATAAGAACAACATCCTCGCAAACCAAACAACAATCGTAGAGCTTCGAAAGAAGGATAAAAAGGCTCTCTTCTTAATCTACTAAGGCCTAGATGAGGCCACATTTGAGAAGGTTGCTAATGCTACCAACTCTAAGGAAGCATGGGAGATTTTACAAAATTCTTACAAAGGTGTAGAAAAAGTAAAGAAGGTTCATCTCCAAATCTTGAGAGGTGAGTTCGAAGCTTTGCAAATGAAGGAGTATAAAGTTGTGTCAGACTATTTCATAAGGATGCTGACCATTGTAAACCAATTGAGGAGGAACGGCAAAACACTTGATGACAATCGAGTCGTGGAGAAAATCCTACGATCTTTAGATCATAAATTTGATTATGTTGTGGCGGCAATTGAAGAGTCCAAAGACTTGGACACCATGACGGTAGATGAGCTTGTGGGTTCGCTCAAAGCCCATGAGCAAAGAATACTAAGGAGAAGATAAAAATCATTAGAGCAAGTTTTACAAAGCAAGCTCTTCGTCAATGATAAAAAAGAGTCAAGAGGCGAAAATAGCCAAAGAAGCCACGATCATGGCCGAGGACGTGGTCGTGGTAGAGGTCGAGGTGGAACCTATGGTCATGATAGAGGCCATGGTGACCACAATAATATTGAGGAAAGCAACTAAAATCATGGAGGAAGAGGACAAAGAGGTAGAGATCGAAGGTATGACAAGGATCAAGTTCGATATTATAATTGCAATAAATTTGGGCATTACTCTTTTGAGTGCTACTCTAATCAATCTAATCAAGTTCGTAAGAAAGCTAATTATGCCAAGAAGAAAGATGATGGAGATGACGAGCTTCTACTAGCACGAAAAGGAGGAGAATCTATCAATCAAAATATATGGTACTTGGACTCCGGTGCAAGTAACCACATATCGGGGCACAAAAAAATCTTCATGGAGCTTGATGAATCGGTGAATGGCCATATCTTATTTGGAGATGCTTCCAAGATAAAGGTGAAGGGCATCGGTGAGATACTTCTTCAACTCAAAGATGGAAGCCAACAGTTTATTACCAATGTCTATTATGTGCCTGATATAAAAACCAACATTCTTAGTGTTGGGCAACTCTTGGAGAGAGGATTTGATATGCAATTGAAGGAAGGAAGCTTCTACCTAAGGAAATAAAATAAATTGATTGCTCATGTTCGTATGTTAAATAACCGCATGTTTATGTTAAACATAAATCATGTTATTGCTAAATATCTAAGTGCATGTATGAAGGATATTTCTTGGTTTTGGCATTTATGGTTCGGACATGTAAACTTCGGTGCTCTAAAGATTCTTTCAAGTAAGAGAATGGTGAAGGGAATGCCCTATATTGATACCTCTAATAATATATATGAGGGGTGTGTTCTTGATAAACATCCAAGAAGGAGCTTTCCAAAGGAGTCTTATAACAAAGCAAAAATACCACTTCGACTTATCCGCACCACCATTTGCGAACTGATCACTCCAAGCTCATTCAGAGGTTGTCATTATTTTCTAACTTTTATTGATGATTTTAGCAAGAAAACATGGATATACCTCTTGAAAGAGAAGTCAGAAGCATTTCAAGCTTTCAAGGAGTTTAAAGCTTTGATGGAGAATCAAAGTGGCTATACCATCAAGGTCTTATGATTAGATTATGGAGGAGAATTCACATCCCAGGAGTTTGAAGCTTTTTGCAAATCTCATGAAATTTAGAGATCCTTGATCACACCATACTCACCTCAGCAAAATGGCGTAGCAGAGAAGAAGAATCGGACCATTCTTGATATGGTGAGAAGCATGCTGAAGACAAAGAAAATGCCAAAAGAGTTTTAGGTGGAAGCTGTGAATTGTATAGTATACATTCTCAACCGTTGTCCAACAAAAAATCTTGAAAGGAGGACCCCTCAAGAAGCATGGAATGGCTATAAGCTAGATATATCTCATCTGAGAGTGTTTGGTTGCATTGTCTATGCGCACATCCCAGATCAAAGGAGAAGCAAGCTTGATGACAAGAGTTATCCTTAGATCTTTATAGGATATAACCAGAGATCCAAGGCATACAAACTCTATGACCCAAAGATGAAGAAGATCCTTGTAAGCTATGATTGAAATTCAATGAAGAAGAAATCTAGAATTAGAGCACCAACATGATAGAGGTCCAAGAAGAAGAACAAGTGAAAGTTCAAGTTGAAGATTCCATACCTTCCTCATCACCTAGCATGAGATCTCCATCCTCAAGTGAAGAATCCAGAAAGACAAGAAGTATTCAAGATCTCTATGAGGTGACAAGTTTCCTTAATCTCATTTATTTATATGCTAATGAGGATGTAATCTCTTTTGAAGAAGCAGTGAAGAATGAAAACTGGAGGACGGCCATGGATGAAGAGATGAAGGCAATCTAGAAGAATGACACATGGGAGCTTACTACTCTTCCAGAAGGTCATGAGCCTATCAAAGTGAAATAGGTGTACAAGGTATAGAAGAATGCAGAAGGAAAGATGGAGAAATACAAAGCTCGATTGATAGCCAAAGGCTATAAGCAACAAGCTGGGATTGACTACGAGGAGGTATTTGCTCCCGTAGCATGCATGGAGACAATTCGCCTGGTGATTTTTTTGGCTGCACAGAATAATTAGAGTATCTACCAAGTAGATGTAAAGTCGGCATTTCTAGAAGAAGAAGTGTATGTTGAACAACCCAAAGGGTACGTGAAGAAGAGACATGAAGAGAAGATTTTGAAGCTAAGGAAGGTACTTTATGACTTAAAATAAGCTCCAAGAGCATGGAACTCAAGAATTGATGGCTACTTCAAAAAAATTGGCTTCAAGCAGTGTCCCTATGAGCATGCTATGTATGTAAAGGAGAAAAATTCTAATATTTTAGTTGTATGTTTGTATGTAGATGATCTTATTTTTATAGGTACTAATTCATAAATATTTGAGGAGTTCAAGCATGCCATGATAAAGGAGTTTGAGATGACAGACTTGGCACTAATGACATACTTTCTTGGTTTGGAAGTCAAACAACATCAAGAAGGAATTTTCTTATCCCAAAAAGGTTATGTCAAAGAAATCTTGAAGAAATTCAAGATGGAAGATTATAACCCTATAAGCACCCCCGTTGATTGTGGAGCAAAGTTATCAAAGAAAAATGAAGGAGAGGTTGTGACCCTACTATCTATAGAAGCTTGGTAGAATGTCTGAAGTACATGACATGTACAAGGCCAAACATTCTATATGCAGTCGGCCTAGTCAACAAATTCATAGAGCAGCCCAAATCAATGCATTGGAAAGCAGCGAAAAGGATTATTTGTTATATTCGAGGTACTATCACTAATGGATTATTTTATTCTCATCATAGTAACTTTGGTTTTGTGGGCTATTCGAATAGTGATTGAGCTGGATATATGGATGACCAAAAGAGTACTTTTGGATTTGTATTTTTCATGGGTGATACGGCATTCTCGTGGATGTCAAAGAAGTAATCTATTGTTACTCTTTCTATATGTGAAGCTGAATATGTTACTGCATCCGCATGTGTATCACATGCTATACGGCTAAGGAGCTTGCTGAAAGAAATTCATTTTGAGCAAAAGGAATCTACCAAGATAAATATTGCTAGTAGGTCAACAATTACTTTAGAAAAGAATCTGGTCTATCATTAAAGGAGCAAACATATAGATGTTCGCTTTCATTCAATCCGGGAACATGTGAAGAATAAAGATGTGAAGCTTATTTATGTAAAAACTGATGATCAAGTTGTGGACATTTTCACTAAACCACTTGGAGTTGATATCTTCAACAAATTCAAATATCTACTTGGTATGAAGGATGGAAGACAATTAAGTTTAAAGGGGGGTGTTGGAAATGAATAAACTTAATTATGCATGGAATTAAGAGATGCTATTTGGTGGTCAAAGAGACTTTTGGTGTTCCCAAGAGACCTTATTTCAAGAGAAATAATTGAAATTAGTAAACCAAATTGATATTATCTTGTTATTAGTAATGGCTTTTGGTATTTTCTATGAAATGTACTTAAAATTTTTCTCTATGTATAAACCAAAGTGTCATTCATCACTCCTGGTATTTTGTATAGAGGATAGTTAAAAAGTTATTTCATTCTCTATATAAAGGGATGTACTTTAGCCATTTTGTATCAAGTAAATTAAAAGTATATTTTATAAAGATAAAGTTTTCTTCTTCTAAAGAGCTCTTCTCTCTTCATTCCTTAGTGAAAAATACTACCATACTCCTCTCCTCCTCTATCCATCCTAACAAGCTAGAGGGTGATTCGGTTACTATTATTCATTGGATCAATGCTATACAGTCTCATGAGTATAACCATATACTTCTTTTGCAAGACCTGTGGCATTGGAAGAAATACATCCACCATGTTTCAAACTGCACATATTTATTGGGAAGCCAACCAAGTCGCAAATTATTTAGCTAACAATGCCGGGTCTGCCGATTTGCAGCATCATAATGTTGATTTACCATGTTCTTATCTTCTTAATGCAGATTCTTATGAAATCTATTTCCATCGGCAGCATTAGATTTGCCAGTTGGCAGGTTCACCATGCAGGATATTACACTTTATACGTGCTTCTTCGAGTTTTATTAATGCCCTATTATTGCAGGTCACATTCCATGTTTGGAGCTGTTCATATTCCACCAAGTGTTTCACTTTTTCTGGTCTTCCTCATTCATATCTCAGCTTTCTCCCCAACTGATGATGTCTCATCATTCACCTATCTGCTATCCCATTATCTCATTGCTATCCCTATTAATGTGGAAGTCCCTTACCTCCGTCCTCCTCCTCTGTTTATCTTTTCCAATTGTCGAGGTGGAAGATCTTCCTTCTATCTGTCTTTTTACTTTGCAAAAGGTAACGAGAGATTACACAGACTTCTGTAAGCAAAGGAGTACCAATCCAACAAAGGGAAGAGCGTCCAGAAAAAAGTGTAAAATGGGTGATCTAAGGGGCAAAAAAAGATAATACCTGTTGTCAGTTGAATAGAGAGTGTGACAATCATTGACATAATATCCAATATATCTCTGCTTGGCAATGCAGTAATGCAATATATGTTGTTCGCGTTCTCTATTTTGCAGTCTGATAAGCATCTTTCGAGGACAATAGGAGCTCTGTGCGTTTCAAGTATTCGGTGGCCTTTACTTCGATGTGGTTCATTACTCTCACAATTGCGAGGTTTGAGTTCTGCCACCATAATTCATCCTATTATTCTATTTTATTCCACAACTGCATATTCCCCTTCACGGTTGTTCCAAATGCAAGATTTATACCATACATTGGTGCCAGGTTCCATGTGGATGTGCAACTGCTGCATCTGTTACATGGTCTTCATCAACATTTCTGCTCTACTTGCGTCTACTGGTCACTACCCAATATACTCTTTATACCAAGTTTTTCTTCGACGGAGTTGGCTGCTGCATAGAATTCTTACTATATTTGCACACTGGATGTTTCATCATCGACATTGCTGGTACATGGATCATCCACTCACAAGGATACAACCGGTATAATTGGTCTTCACCAACATGCATATTTTCGCTGCATCTAATGGTCACCATGCAATGTACATTTCAATAATATCATATTGTTCCCTAGAGCTGCCTGTGTCATCTACTATGCTGCTGTTACCTGCTTCAGACACTTGGAGAATTTATGTGCGATAATTGGACTACATTAACATTTATCACTCATGCTATTATCGTTGATGGCTGTTCTTTCTTCAAGTTTTCAGTTTTGGCTTTTCTACCTCATGTCATCTTCTGTACTTTTTTTACTGTTTATATTCATACTTTTTCTCGTGGCCACTTTATCCAATTAACTGTTCTGTATACTTGGTAATACACATGTTCTTTTGTTTTCTAATCTTTCCATAAGGGTTGCTCTTTTGTGTATGGCAACCTGGTTTTGCTTCTTCTCTGCATCTTTTTGTGCATTATAAATGAAGCTTCTATTTGCTGCCAAAAAAAACTATTTTCTTCGTATATGCGCCATTTAGTATATAGCATAATTTATATGACAGTGACACCCTTATATTGCTACGACAGCTTTCTAGACTCATCATTGTTGACCAATAAAACTCGAGACATGCTACATACATAATTATTGTGATATTTTTTTCATTTTTAAGAACATTTTGAAGTCCAATAATCTAAATGCTTTTCATTTGAATCATGAAATTTTCATATTTTATTAGTTGGTATATGCAGCTGCATGTTAGAGTGGAACAAGCAGCATTGTGCAAATGTGTATCAACAAACCATAAGATGTATTTAATCAATAAATTACTAGGCTATGTATTAGAAAGCTTGGAGCTTTGTAATAAGCACGACTACTTTTGTAAACAGAGGTGTGTTTTAACTTCCTACGAGCTGTATCAGGAAGTAAATGTGATGTAATGTATATTAACTCGGCTATGAAGTGTGTATTTGGTGGTAACTTGTGTGAGCATTAGTTGGTTGGAAGATGTGTGCTAAAGAATCTTTTATTGCTAAATACTTCACATATTGTACTAAACCTAGGAGGGTCGAACATTGAGTTGAAGATAAGGAGGTAGCAGAAATGGAACTGCATAAATGCTTTTCTTCCACTAAAAATTCCACCCAGGGAAAACGAGCAAAAGATGAACAAGAAAAATTCTTCAAAGTCAAAGGTCAAATCCTTATCTGATTAACAAATGTTACACCATAAATTCATTCACTGTAACAGATCTACTTGTGCATTCAATATTACGTACAACTTTCTAGAAGACAAATAAAACAAATAATTCTATCATCTCTATGGTTAATGTATTTATAAATAGTTATGGACTATAGTTAATAAAACTTAGCACCTTTAAAAGATATTTATAAAAATGTTATTAAATATTTATAAATATGTTATTAAAGTTATAACCACCAATAATTGAAACTAATAAATATTTGCCTAAACTTTGATTTGTTGACTAAATTGTAGGTCATTTCAGAACAGGCTGATCTGTCATGGCTGATGCATTACTCCTGCATCACATACTACCAACATATTATAAACAATTATTCTGCTCACTGTATGTTTTTTTTTAAGGAGAAAGAAGGTATGTGGCAAGAAATCATAAGGTGTGCATTGTGTACTAGAAACTTATAAGGTTTGTTTTGATGAATTTATATATTTCATGAAAATTAATTTTAGTTTTCCATTAATAAATTTAAAGAAACATATATGTATGCTAATGCAAATATTATCTTCAGATGCAAAGAACCTATACATATAACAACTAAATTTAGGTAATTTTACTAAAAATGGCATGCCACTATGTTTCTTATTGGGATAAAAATAGCTCCCGCCGAAGTTCTTGCAGGCTAAATATCATGGAGCCCCTGAAGGAACCATCTGACATTAGATATAGTCCAATCCAAGATGCAAACAAGTTAGTCCTCGAGCTCTGATTGACGCCAAAAGATTTACTTTCAAGCTTAACATATTTCGACCTTCAGTCTAAACCTGATGATAGCTTATCCTGAAATGACAGTGACTTCTCACTGATGTCCAACCTCGAGTATCCATCAAGCTTCTCAACTTTGATCTTCAGCTCAGGCTTGATAGCGGCAATTTTGAAGTAGCAATTTTTGTCATGATACGACCTCAAATATGGCCGAACTTTCAGCTAACCTTCCTCAAACTAGTTGAAGCAACCCCACCATAGTTCCAGCCAGGAGACTCGATGCTCGTCCAGCTCTCAAGCTAGTCCGACCTCAAGATCCAAAGCATAAGTCCAGCTCAGGTAACTGACTTCCAAACTTAGCCTATCCAACCTCAAATTTCATAATATGACTTCAATCCATATAACTAGCTGTTAAGCTCTATAGCTTCTGACCTCCAAGTATCAGTAATAGGAGCAGATATTTTTTATCCATGATACAATCAGATTATAGCTGGCCACTATCAAGTGGTTACGATCGCCCACTCATCCTTCGTAATAAAATTGAAATGGCCTGAACGGCCTGCTAACAATCAATTATAATGATCACTGTTAATCTATTACATCTCCATCTATAAATAGGATCCTCCAAATACGTCTTTTTCTTTTAATTATCTAACTCCTGAGTACTCCATTCTTGTTAGCCAGATTTCTGACTTGACTATCAGAGGGTCCACGTCAGAGCCATCTATCTCTAGTCAAGATTTTGTTTTGCAGGTCTCACCGACAATATCTCAAGCATCCACTCCAGCATTTCCAGCGATAATTCGATTTCTACACTAACAAGATTGGTGCTAGAGAAATGACATCTGGACCCTTATTTTTAAAGGAGTATCCTATCGAGCGAGATGCCGTCTAAGGGAGAATCATCCTGACGATCCATCGCCACCACCTCTCGATCGAATCTAGAATCGGTAGATCATTCAGCTTCAACGCATCACCGGCACCACCACCTCCCTAGCCAATGACGATGGTGGATGTGAATCAATTCAACTTGCTAGTACAGCAGGTAAGGAGCCTCACAAAAGTCATGCAGGTGATGCAACAAAATTTGGAACTGGCACCCTCTAAAAAGCCATTGCTGGAGCATTAGAGTCGGGAGCAGGGGAGACCCACCAAATGAAGCTAACTGAACAGCCCTAAGAAAGGAAAGTAGGGATCTATGAGTCCCTACTCAAAGAATGATTCAACTCCTGAAAAGTCTTTGCCCCCTGTGAAGCCTCCGTGCTTTGAGATCTATGATCAAAATGATGATCTCGATCGAAAGTTGCAAAAAATGAATAAGCAGATTGAAGTACTCCACAACTCGACCTCGGCTTGGAATGATGGTTTTTGGACCGATCCATCTTTACTGCATAAATTATGAACTATCGAACTTCAAGCTCCCCCAGTTTGAGAGCTATGGTGGAACATCGGATTCGGTTGATTACTTGGAATCCTTTCAGATGATGATGCTTCCCTATAGAGCACCGGATACCATCTTATGCCAAACTTTTCCACCAACTGTAAAAGGCAGAGCGTGGCACTGGTACTCAGGCCTAAAATCAGGCATCATCTGCTCTTTTGACTAGTTGAGCCAGAAGTTTCTGGCTCACTTCATCAATAGCCAATGCCAGCAGTGAGGGTCGGATTTTCTCATCAACATCAAGCAACGAGAAGAAAAATCAATTTGAGCCTTCGTCAGCCGCTTCAATGCGGCTACCTTAGAGGTTCAAAATTTAGATCAATCTATTGCAATGGCCACTTTAAAGGATGGCCTTCAGAAGAATAATCTTCTTTTCTCATTGAAGAAGTACTCTCAAAACTTCACGAACATGTTAACTCGGACTGATAAGTATGCCCAAGCTGGGAGGCATTCAGGCTGCATGATGCCGATGCTGTGAAGGAATGCCCAGTGGAAGAATCCAACAAGTCCTCTCTCCCTCCTGAAAATAGAGGAGAAGTTCGATGGTGCTCTGGGATGCCACCTAGATGCACACGAACTCGAACCCCACCTCAAGCTCGTCAGCCCAGAAGCCTTGACAAGAGAATGTAGTGAAGTTTTCTTCCAAGAAGATTCAACAACCACACTACTCTCAATGTTCTAAAGACTTAGGTTTCAATGCAAATCAGAGAGCAACTTCTAAGGCTGGAGAAGATGCAACGTCACCCAAGCCGGTGCAACCCCAAGAAGTACTGCTTGTACTATTATAACCACAGTCATGATACTGAAGAATATATTCAACTCCAAGATGAAATTGAGGAGCTAATTTGATTAGAGCGATTGGATTGATTCCTTTGACGTTGACCTGAAAGGTGAGAGGATTGGCTAAGGAAACCTCCACAATCGAAGCAACATCAGAGGGAAGAACCAGAAGAAGATCGACCTCTGCTGGAGATTATCAACATGATAACTAGAGGACATTGGCAGAAGAGAATGTATTGTCAATAGTCATCCTTTAATAAAAGATTTTTCATTTTATAACTCCTATTTTTGTGCAGTTAAACTACCACAAGGAGTGCCCAAGTCAAATCTCATTCTTAAACAAGATTGAAGACTCCCAATTCTTAAACAAGGGGTTAAGCTTGTTCTTAAACAAGGTTGAAGACCCTCGGTTCTTAAATAGGAGGTGAAGCTCATCCTCAAACTAGAATGAATCTCTCAATGGTGCTTTGTCTATAAAAGAAAATAGCCTCGAAAAGGTCACCTCATTTATGAACAGAAGTATAGCCATGAAATCTCTCGACGACACTTTATCTCTGGATGAAAATAGCCTTGGGAAGGGTGCCTCATTGTAGCCATGGAATCCCTTGATGGCACTTCATCTACAGACAAAAATAACCTCAAAAAGGGTGCCTTATTTATGAACACGAGTATAGCCATGAAATTTCTCGACAATGCCTCATCTATGGATGAAAATACCTTGAGAAGGATGCCTCGTTTATGAACATGAGTATAGCCATGAAATTTCTTGATGGTGCTTCATCTTCAAATGAAAATAGCCTCAAGAAGGCATCTCAAAGACTAACCCCACCATGCAGAAGGCCCCTTGCTCTTCAGCGAGTATAGCCAATGAAGATCCAAGGACCCCAATTCTTAAATAAGGAATGAAGCTCATTCTTAAGCGAGGTTGAAGATCCTTGTTCTTAAACAAGAGGGACATCAAGCCGAACTTCATTCTTAAATGAGGTTGAAGATCCTTGTTCTTAAACAAGGAAGACATCAAGCTGAACCTTGTTCTTAAACAAGGATGAAGGCCTTTGCTCTTAAGCACGAGTGATAACAATTAAGCCGAACCTTATTCTTAAACAAGATCAAAGCCCTATTCTTAAGCAGGAGAAATGATCGAGCCCAATATTCAAACAAGATCAGAAGACCCTTGTTTTTAAACAAGGAGGATAAATTTAAATAAGGTCGGCCGAAGGTCTTTATTTTTAAACAAGGTCAGCTAAAAATCTAAAATAATAAAGAAGAATCTAGCAAGCACAGATCATGATAAATGAGATAGAACACAATGAATTAAAAAGAAGATCATTTCATTAAAGGAGATAGTTACAAAGGTTGCTAAGATTGATTACAAAAAAAAAAAAAAAAAAAAATTTACAAGCACAAAGGTTTGAAGGCGGCCCTGGCCATCATCAGGGAATTCTTCAAATCCCTTATTTGGTCTTTATATCGCTTCTTTGTCTCCAGACTTTCTTTCAGTAGATTCTGAGCTCTCGCTGAGTCAACTTTTGATTCTTTCAATTTTTTTTGAAGTGCAGCTGATTCAACTTTTGTATCTTCAACAGCTTTCTCTTGATGCTTCACTTGAATTTGGAGTTAGAGAAGCTTGGACTTATCTTTATTATGAGTTTTAGAAAGGTTCATAAGGATATTTCTAATCAAAGTGAGTTCATCTGAATCTCCTTTAGAACCAGCCTGAACTTTACTTGTGAGCTTCTCTTTAAGCAAAACTATTTCATCCTCGGTTGTATGAAGTTAGCTCAGAAGGTGTGAAATTTTCTTGGACCAGTCCCATCTAATTTCTTCGTGTCTCTTGGAGCAGTAGTTCACATCCGAGCTTTGAGAGGAACAGCTCACGACAAAGGAGTGGCCATAGCCCATGATTGAGCTTGATTACAATATCTATAAATATCAGTCTACTTCACAAACATGCCATAACACATAGGATAAGATATGAGAAAATAAAATTTCATTGCTCAAAAATTTACTTATATAAATAAGAAATAGAAAAAGATATAATCAAGGATTGCCCTCGACCTCGGGCTAGGGGATAGTGGAGGAGCTTAACTCAGCCCCAGTAGATGGACAGGCTTCATCTTTAGAAGTTAGAGACAACTCGGCATGCTCCCTAGCTTTAGCATAGGGATTGGCAGTTAGAAGATCAGCTTCAGTTGGGAGGTCACCTAGTTCCTCTTCCAAAAAAGTAAGGCTCAGCTCAGGATAACAACTTGCAACCTTCTACCGATAGGTTTCGAAGCTAGCTTCGAAGGCTTCCCTAGCAAACTGCATCTTGATTGTAGTAAATTTCTTGGAAGACTTGAATTCTTCCACTGCCAAATGCCTAGCCTCTACCACTTTCTTCTCCTCCTTTTTAATTTTGGCAGCCTCAGACTCTATGGCTTTCCTCTTCTTCTTTTTCGAGGCCAAATTGGACTTTGCCTTCTCAAGGGCACTTTTTGACTCGGCTAATTCTTTCTTTGCTTCTGCCAAAGTCTTTTCTGCCTCTTTGAGCACCTCTTTAAGACACTCAACCTTGGCTTTATAATTAGAGGCCTTGGCCTTGGCAGCTGTTGGGGATAAATCCCGCTCCTGCCGAAGCCTGGCCCGACGCTCAGCCCAATGTAACCAGTAGCCGCTGAAGAGCTTTAGCGCCAGGCGCCAGGCCGAGCCCCTACCACGGCCGAACTGCCTAGAGGCCGAACTCCCCTGCACCAAGGTCCGGGCCGAACTGCCTAGAGGCCGAACTCCCCTGCGCCAAGGTCCGGGCCGAACTACCTAGCTGCCGAACTCCCCAGCGCCAGGCTCCGGGCCGAACTCCCACCGCCAGCCGAACTTCCTGACGGCCGAGCTCCTTGGACTCCAAGCGGCAGGACTCTTCGGGAGACGGACTCCTCCCAGACGCCCGTTCGGCCACCCGAACTCCTCCCGGGTTTTCCTTTCGGACCGACTCCAGGCGAGCCCAGGCGGCCGAACCCCTTCGGACCGACTCCAGGCGGTCGAACTCCTCGGCAATCATCCCTCGGCCGAACTCTACAGGTGGCCGACCCTTCAGCCAGCCGAGCTCCTCCCGGGTTTCCCCTTCGGCCGAACTCCTTCGGACTCCCCACGGCCGAACTCCTTCGGACCGACTCCATGCAGTCGAACTCCTTCGGACTTCCCATGGCCGAACTCCTTCGGACCGACTCCAAGCGGCCGAGCTTCAATGAAGTCCTCTCAGCGGCCGAACTCCTCAGCGGACGGGCTTTAGTGGAATCCCCAAGCGGTCGTCACTCAGGAGCCCGAACTCCTCAGCAGTCGTCACTTAGGAGCCCGAACTCCTCAGCAGTCGTCACTGGGCCGAACTCCTCAGCGGTCGCCCTCATCAAACTTCGGCCGACCGAGCTCCTACCGAACTCTCAAGTGTCCAAGCCTCAGCCGAAGTCCAACAGCCGGCCGAACCTCCAAACGGCCGAGCTTCGGATTCTCAGCAGCCGAACTCTTCAGCGGACGAGCCTTAGCTGCATACCTCCAGTCAGACGTCTATGGGAGCCGAACTCCCTCCTATCTTCTTCTTCAGCAGCCCGAACTCCTCCGAAATGGGCACACGAAGGCCTTCAACCCTTCATTCGGCAAGCTCTGCAACCGCCGCAGGCGATAGCGACCCACTGTCAGGCGGCGATGGCTGTCACCCTCAATCCGCCGACTCAGGCGGTGATGGCTGTCACCCTCAATCCGCCGCACACGGCACCAGTGAGACTGACTCCACCGAACCTCGAGCGGCCCACCAGCACGCGGCTGCAGTTGTCACCATCAAGCTCCACTATATAAAGGACCCTCCCGACACGCTAAGGCTAAGCTCTCTGAACTCTCGACTCTCTAAGCTCTCCTCCTCATCTCTAAGCTCCGAAACTCGTTCCGAGCACTCCATTACTGTTGGCCGGAAACTAATTTGACCGTCGGAGGGTCCTGCCGGAGCCACCACCCCACCGATTCTGGATGGGACTTCATTTTGCAGGTTCCCCGGCGGTGCTCAGCGGCCTCGATTTCGGCGACCTCCGGTGGCGACGGATTTCTGCACCAACAGATTGGCGCTAGAGGAAGGGCTTGAACCTTCGAGGTTCCCTTGTTCTTAAAGGAGTGCTCGGCGACGATTTCCTTCCCCTGCTCCGGATCTCTCTTCTCCCTCTTCAGTATTCCTTTTCTGGAAAGAAAAATGCCCCCCAGAAGAGCCTCGACCCGGAGGTCGGCAGCCTCCGCGGCCCGATCCCGTTCGGGTCCGTCCGCTCCCACTCCGACCCCGGCAACACGGGCCCGCTCCGTACTCACGGTAGATGCGGAGCGGTTCGACCTGCTTGCCCAGTAGGTCCGCGATCTTACGGAGGCGGTGCAGGCAGTGCAGGCCACGCATTCGCGAGGTCCGGCGCCCACTCGACCGGCGCGGGGTTCCCCGGAGCCCGGGAACCCAGTCCAGGAGCGACCGATGTGGGCTACCCGACCTCCGGCCCTCGAGAGAGAAGGGCAGCCGGCAAAGAGCCCCTGCTCGGACCGCGGCTCGACCCAGGGAGAGGCTTCACACCTATTCCGCGAGAAGACCTTGGGGATTAAGGATCGCGAAGATTTCCTGGATCAAAGGCTCTTGGAGATGGGACGACGCATAGAAGAACTTCGTCATACTCCTTCCTCCCGCGGTAACGATATTTGCACTGATCCTCCCTTCTCACAGAAAAATTATGCAGGAACAGGTACCGCCGACCTTCGAGCTCCCTCAACTGGAAAGCTACGATGGAACTTCTGATCCGGTTGATCACCTGGGGGCCTTCCGTGCCATGATGCTGCTTCACGGCGCTTCAGATGCCATGCTGTGCCGAGCCTTCCCATCTACCTTAAAGGGAGCAGCGAGGAACTGGTACTCGGCGTTGAAGCCAAACACGATCTTCTCTTTCGACCAGATGAGCAGTCGGTTCGCGGCCCACTTCATCAGCAGCCGATGACCGAGCCGAGGTTCAGATTCCCTGATGAGCGTCAAGCAGAAGCAAGGGGAATCCATCCGGACTTACGTCACTCGGTTTAACGTCGCGGCATTGGAAGTCCGGGACCTGGACCAGTCTGTCGCGATGGCCGCACTTAAGGGCGGCCTTCAGAAAAAAATAACTTGCTGTTCTCTCTGGAAAAAAAGTATCCCAGGGACTTCGCCGATCTGCTGGCTCGAGCCGAGAGATATGCCCGTGCGGAAGAAGCCTTCAAATTGAAAGATGAGGAGCTCGTCAGAAAGGACCGGCTGGCGGACGAGGAAGAGCTGGGTGAAGTTCGGCTGCACTCGCAGACCCCCTACGAAAGCAGGCGGGCCCGAACTCCTCGAACTCGCCCTGATAAAGAGGCGCGAAGAAGTCCTCCTTCCGGAAGGTTCCGCCGCTATGCCCCCCTCAACGCTCCTCGAACCCAGATTCTCACCGAAGTAAAAAACCAGCTGCCAAGACCGGAAGGATTACGATCTCCCCCAAATAAGCGCGATCGAAATAAGTACTGCCTCTACCATCACGACCACGGCCGCGACACGGAGGGATGCATCCAGCTCCGAGATGAAATTGAGGAGCTCGTCAGAACGGGGCGGCTGGGTAAATTCCTCCGGTACCGGCCTGAAGCAGAAAAAGATCGGCTAAGGGCGCTGCCGTAGCCAGAGACTGCAAGAAGGTCGGCCACCTTACGGCGTCGTTCACATTGCCCCTGGGAAGATCTCGGTGCATCAGCGATTCGTCGTCTTCCAGCAACAAGAGCTTGCACCAAATTGAGGAGGCCAGCATGAGGAGGTCGTCCACCCCGGAACTTATTGCCGAAGAAATGCGGAGGAACAACGTTATCACGATCTTGAAATACAGAATTTGGGGATGCGCTACTAGTAACTTCCTTTCAATAAAATTTCTTTCTTTCGATAATATTATTCCTGGATGCGAAAACCATATAGTGACAGGGAAAGAGCAGCCAACCGCGTTAGGAACAGGAGGAGAACCTCATCCTAACGCGAGCAATAAGCTCGATCGCAGGAGATAAGATCTCCCCGAGCGCGCACCTCGGCCGCAGGAGATAAGATCTCCCCCGAGTGAAGCTCGGCTGCAGGAGATAAGATCTCCCCCGAGCGCGCACTTCAACCTTGGTTAGAGATAAGATCTCTCCCGAGCGACCGTCAACAACCTTGGCTAGAGATAAGATCTCTCCTGAGCGACCGTGAACAACCTCGGTTAGGAACAGGAGGAGAACCTCGTCCTAACGCGAGCACCAACCTCGGCTAGAGATAAGATCTCTCCCGAGCGACCGTTGACAACCTCGGCTAGAGATAAGATCTCTCCCGAGCGACCGTGAACAACCTCGGTTAGGAACAGGAGGAGAACCTCGTCCTAACACGAGCACCAACCTCGGCTAGAGATAAGATCTCCCGAGCGACCGTTGACAACCTCGGCTAGAGATAAGATCTCTCCCGAGCGACCGTGAACAACCTCGGTTAGGAACAGGAGGAGAACCTCGTCCTAACACGAGCACCAACCTCGGCTAGAGATAAGATCTCTCCCGAGCAAGACCGAATCAACCTCGGCTAGAGATAAGATCTCTCCTGAGCGACCGAAAACAATCTCGGTTAGGAACAGGAGGAGAACCTCATCCTAACACGAGCACCAACCTCGGATAGAGATAAGATCTCTCCGAGCGACCGTTGACAACCTCGGCTAGAGATAAGATCTCCCCTGAGCGACCGTGAACAACCTCGGTTAGGAACAGGAGGAGAACCTCGTCCTAACGCGAGCACCAACCTCGGCTAGAGATAAGATCTCTCCCGAGCGACCATTGACAACCTCGGCTAGAGATAAGATCTCTCCCGAGCGACCGTGAACAACCTCGGTTAGGAACAGGAGGAGAACCTCGTCCTAACACGAGCACCAACCTCGGCTAGAGATAAGATCTCTCCTGAGCGACCGAATCAACCTCGGCTAGAGATAAGATCTCTCCCGAGCGACCGGAACAACCTCGGTTAGGAACAGGAGGAGAACCTCGTCCTAACACGAGCACCAACCTCGGCTAGAGATAAGATCTCTCCCGAGCGACCGTTGACAACCTCGGCTAGAGATAAGATCTCTCCTGAGCGACCGTGAACAACCTCGGTTAGGAACAGGAGGAGAACCTCATCCTAACACGAGCACCAACCTCGGCTAGAGATAAGATCTCTCCCGAGCGACCGAATCAACCTCGGCTAGAGATAAGATCTCTCCCGAGCGATCGGGAACAACTTGGTTAGGAACAAGAGACCTCGTCCTAACATCCGAGCACAACCTCGGCTAGAGATAAGATCTCTCCCGACCGTGCGACTCTCCCGAGCGAACAATCTCGGTTAGGAACAGGAGGAGAACCTCATCCTAATGCGAGCACCAACCTCGGATAGAGATAAGATCTCTCCCGAGCGACCGTTGACAACTCGGCTAGAGATAAGATCTCTCCTGAGCGACCGTGAACAACCTCGGTTAGGAACAGGAGGAGAACCTCGTCCTAACGCGAGCACCAACCTCGGCTAGAGACGAGATCTCCCCCAAAGAAGCTCGGCTGCAGGAGATAAGATCTCCCCCGAGCGCGCACTTCAACCTCGGCTGCAAGAGAGGAGGTCTCCCTCGAGTCGACTTCAACTGATGAAGACAACATCGCCCCCGAGGAGCTCAAATCCGACCTCGATCGTAGGAGGCGACTTTAGCTGGAAACGAGTTCTATTTCAACTCCAAACATCGACTGAAGATGAGGTCTCCCCCAAGCCTCAGCCTCAACTTCAGCGTCAATATTGGCTGGAGATGAGACCTCCCCCGAGCTTCAGCTGCAACAAATGCGGAGCCTGGAAGAAGACTTCGGCAGTCGCCTGTTTTGGTACTCCCTCCCTTCAATTTTTGAACTCGGGAGTGGGGGGGCTACTATTGGGGATAAATCCCGCTCCTGCCGAAGCCTGGCCCGACGCTCAGCCCAATGTAACCAGTAGCCGCTGAAGAGCTTTAGCGCCAGGCGCCAGGCCGAGCCCCTACCACGGCCGAACTGCCTAGAGGCCGAACTCCCCTGCACCAAGGTCCGGGCCGAACTGCCTAGAGGCCGAACTCCCCTGCGCCAAGGTCCGGACCGAACTACCTAGCTGCCGAACTCCCCAGCGCCAGGCTCCGGGCCGAACTCCCACCGCCAGCCGAACTTCCTGACGGCCGAGCTCCTTGGACTCCAAGCGGCAGGACTCCTCCCAGACGCCCGTTCGGCCACCCGAAACTCCTCCTGGGTTTTCCTTTCGGACTGACTCCAGGCGAGCCCAGGCGGCCGAACCCCTTCGGACCGACTCCAGGCGGTCGAACTCCTCGGCAATCGTCCCTCGGCCGAACTCTACAGATGGCCGACCCTTCAGCCAGCCGAGCTCCTCCCGGGTTTCCCTTTCGGCCGAACTCCTTCGGACTCCCCACGGCCGAACTCCTTCGGACCGACTCCATGCGGCCGAACTCCTTCGGACTTCCCACGGCCGAACTCCTTCGGACCGACTCCAAGCGGCCGAGCTTCAATGAAGTCCTCTCAGCGGCCGAACTCCTCAGCGGACGGGCTTTAGTGGAATCCCCAAGCGGTCGTCACTCAGGAGCCCGAACTCCTCAGCAATCGTCACTTAGGAGCCCGAACTCCTCAGCAGTCGTCACTGGGCCGAACTCCTCAGCGGTCGCCCTCATCAAACTTCGGCCGACCGAGCTCCTACCGAACTCTCAAGTGTCCAAGCCTCAGCCGAAGTCCAACAGCCGGCCGAACCTCCAAACGGCCGAGCTTCGGATTCTCAGCAGCCGAACTCTTCAGCGGACGAGCCTTAGCTGCATACCTCCAGCCAGACGTCTATGGGAGCCGAACTCCCTCCTATCTTCTTCTTCAGGAGCTCCGAACTCCTCCGAAATGGGCACACGAAGGCCTTCAACCCTTCATTCGGCAAGCTCTGCAACCGCCACAGGCGATAGCGACCCACTGTCAGGCGGCGATGGCTGTCACCCTCAATCCGCCGACTCAGGCGGCGATGGCTGTCACCCTCAATCCGCCGCACACGGCACCAGTGAGACTGACTCCGCCGAACCTCGAGCGGCCCGCCAGCACGCGGCTGCAGTTGTCACCATCAAGCTCCACTATATAAAGGACCCTCCCGATACGCTAAGGCTAAGCTCTCTGAACTCTCGACTCTCTAAGCTCTCCTTCTCATCTCTAAGCTCCGAAACTCATTCCGAGCACTCCATTACTGTTGGCCGGAAACTAACTTGACCGTCGGAGGGTCCTGCCGGAGCCACCACCCCACCAGTTCCGGATGGGACTTCGTTTTGCAGGTTCCCTGGCGGCGCTCAGCGGCCTCGATTTCGGCGACCTCCGGCGGCGATGGATTTCTGCACCAACAGCAGCTTTGGCATCTTTCTTGGCCTTGGTGACTTTAGCCTTGTTGCTGGTGGCCGATTCGATAATAATGAACAAAAAATAGCCCACCTACAAATAATGGAATTAGTTTCATCACTATGAAATATTTAAAACTGTCAAGTGATGAAGAACTTATCTCAAGGAAGATAGCAATTGCTCTCTTCTTCTGATCCTAGAAGCTTAGCTTCTAGATTCTCTCTATTTCGATTTTAAGCAAACTATCTTTCAAAAGGGTTTGGATAACCCTCTAGCTATTGAGAGTAGCAGTGTCCCAATCAATATTGTCACTACTAGATTTCCCGACCTCTTTCGGTTGTCGAGGCTTCTTGGCGAGAGTCTTCTTCTTTTGCTCTCTGCTCCTCTTCTTCTTTTTAATGGAGTGTGGTGGTTCGGCAATCTTGGGCAGTACAACTAGAGTCGATGAGGCCATGCTAACCTCCAGGTCAGTAGTTGTGGGAGGAGCTAAAGAAGATGGGCTTGGCTCAGAAGGCTTCACTTGTTTTGATGCCTCCCCTAAGCTAGAGTCCTTTTTTCTCATTTGGTGGTCCTTCTGCAGCAATGCCAACTCCTCAAGCATCATTTCTACATGTACAAGTAAGTTGAGGTTAGAAAGAGACAAAAGTCAGAAGAAATTCAAATTTATATCTTTAGAATCAATCGGGCTTAGGCTGAAGTTGAAAAAAGTTTGGTTAGATAAGAACTGGGCCAACGTGGGGATTTTATATTCCATAGGATTTTTACATTTTTAGAGTCTTGCTTCCCCAACTCTGGTGCCTTGAAAATTGATTCCCTCGATCGACCCCAATAAGGAAACCCCTATTCGATGGTGGGACTAGACATGAAAAGAAACTGCTCCTTTCAGTCATGGATGAAAGAAGGAGCTCCCTTAATCAAACCTTTGGTCCTAGTTTGTGAGGACACATACCACCAATTTTTGATGAAGAGATGACTCTTAATGATAAAAAAGGCTTGGAATAAAGATATCATTGGTTGAACCTCGACCAAGAAGCAAACAACAAGAAATCCCATAATAAAATAAAAGGAATTGGGGACAACTGAATAAAAAGACATTGTAAAAGTGGAAGAGTTCAAGGATGAAGGACAGAATGGATAATCTAAGCCTAGCTCAAAAGTCTTCTGAGTACAGTCCAAGCCAACCTAGGGAAGGAGTATAAATTCTGCCATTGGGTCCCGATAGCTTAAGCTCATACTCGGAAGAAACCCTAAACCAAGCTTGGATAAAAGACAAGTCATTAGAATTGAGAGTTGAAGCAAGGGTTCTGGACACAAAGGTTGGTCAGACCTCATGCTTGGGTTAAGAACTAATCTCATGTCTAGGTTTGAGAGAATTTGGTTCAAAATGGTTTTCAGAAGTTGCCAAGAAAACTCCGAATTAGGAGAAATCATTCTAGATAAAGGAAAAATAAGATGAAGATCGACTGAAAGTTAAAGAAAATTAGAGAAAAGATTTCAAAAAATCAGAGAAGAACAAATGGATAGAAAAAAGCCTCAAAAAATAAAAAAAAAGATGCTAAAATAAAAAAGAAGGATTAGAACACTAACCTGAGATTGAAGAAAGCTTAATGGAACAGCCAGAATCATAGAAAGAAGATGGAAAGAAGACGAATGAGACTGGAAAAACACAGGGCAAGGATGATCAAAGATGGGGAAGACGATCATAGGGAAAATCTACTAGAGAAGAAGGAAGCCAAAATGAGAAAAAGAGAGAAAAAGGGAACTTAAATAGTTGGTAGAATCCTATACTTGAATCGCCACCGCCTTATCCAAGCTTACCACATGTCCAACTTATTATAAATTGCTGATGTCAGGTGGTGCATTTATCATGCCATATGTAAAGCTCCACGTCAAAAGGCATTCTAAAATTCAAAATCATCTCAAGCTATTCTACAATAATGTATTGGCCCAATTCTCTAAGAGATGTCACATCTCATAGGTGGAAAAATAGGATCAGATTTTGGCAATCATAAGTTATAGTACTCTCTTCATTCAAACTTCAAACTCTGGAGTAAAAAAACTATTAAAGAAAAAATAGTTCTTATCGAAGTTCTTGCAAGCCAAATATCACCGAGCCCCTAAAGATATCGTATAGCATTAGATGTAGTCTAGTCTGAGATATAGCCAAGCTAGTTCCTAAGCTTTGATTGATATCAAAAGGCTTACCTCCAAGTTTAGCACATTCCAACCTTCAGTCTAAGCCTGGTGATAGCTTATCCCGAAATGGCAGTGACTCCTCACTGATATCCCACCTCAAGTATCCATCAAGCTTCTTGACTCCGACCTTTAGCTCAAGCTTGATAACATCAATTTTGAAGTAGCGGTTTTCATCAAGATTCGATCTTGAATGTGGCCAAACTTTCAACTAATTTTTCTTAAACTAGTTGAAGTGACCCCACTGCAGTTCCAGCCAGGAGACTCAATACTCGTCCAGCACTCAAGTTAGTCTGACCTCAAGATCCAAAGCATAAGTCCAGCTCAGGTAACTGACTTCCAAACTCAGTCTATCTGACCTTAGATTCCATAGTATGACTTTAGCCCATGTAGCTAGTGGTTAAGTTCGGTAGTCTCCGATCTTCAAGTATCATCAATAGAAGTAGATATTTTCCATCTATGCCACAATCAAATTATAGCTAGCTATTATCAAATGGTTATGATCACCCACTCATCCTCTGTAATAGAAATAGAATGGCTTGAACGGTCCACTGACAATTAGTTATAGCGATCACTATCAATCTGTTACAACTTCATCCATAAATAAGATCCTCCAGATACATCTTCTTCTTCTAGTTATTTAACTCTTAAGTACTTCATTCTTGTTGGCCAGATTTCTGATTTGATTATTAGAGCGCCTACGTCGGAGCCACCCATCTTTGACCAAGACTTTGTTTTGCAGATCTCACCGATAAGATCTTAGGCATTCACTCTAGCATTCCGATAACGATTCGATTTCTGCACCAACATTTTCTATTTCAAGAAATATATTTTCCATAGATCTCAAGTCTATTAGTATAATGAAAGGTGTGCATATATATATATCAAATTGTATGTATACATGTGTTTCCCATAGATAACAACTCAAGAAGGGGTTAAATTGGGTTCTTTAAAATTAAAAGCAAATATGTGCTCTAAATGTCGATAATAAGTGTGCTCGTGTTGTGCTTGGAGAAATATAAATATAGCAACAGAAAGTAAAGATAAATAAATATGCAATCACAAATATAAGAAGTTTATAATGGTTCAATGCCAAACTCAGTAGCAACATTCACTCTTCAAGTACTTCCACTTAAAAATTTCAAGTATAATCTACTAGATTATAATCCAATTATTTTGCTTAGGCTTACAATCAAACTCATTAGTTTTACTTAGGCTCACCAACCAAAACTTTAATATTATTGGTTTTACAATAATCACCAACAAAACCTTAATCCAGTATCCAAGACTTAGTCAATTATACACTTTAATTCCAAGTTTGGATAGGCCTTAATCCCCCAAGTTTCTATCCAAGAAACTTGGTACAAAGCAATAAATACAATGGATAAGGAAATTAAAGGTCAAGCACAAAAACTCCACATACAAAATACCAACTTTATCATATTTCACTCTAAGCATATACAGGTGCCATCTATGGCATCCTATTAAAATTGCAACTCCAAAAGCACCTAAAACATTATTTTAAAATATTATAAACAATCAATGTACATTTTAGCCTCACACTAAATCTAATTATTCAACTATATGTTTTTTTGCCTTTGAAGTCAGTGTTGCTTTCCCCCTTCCTAGGGTTTAGGGTTGGAGGTATGACTTATATTAGGCAGCTGAGAACTTAATATAAATAGGACAAGTTAGATTGATCGAGATTAATATTGGGGAAGGGCTCAAAGGTGCACCCCACCACCCCATCCTTCATGAGGTCGTTGAGAAAAATATTTAGGCTCTTAAGTCATTCTAGTTTAGAGTTATGATATGACATAATAAAAGAAAATTAAAAAAAAAAAAAGAAAGCAAAAGAAAGATAGGAGATTATAGTAGCTAAGCCCCTTGGGAGATCTCTTCTTCTTCCTTGTATGGTTGCAAGCGAAGGTTCTAGGGTGAGGGTCTCATGAAAGGGGAAGAGGTTGAAGGAAATAAAAGGATTATGGATAGGGCTTTGGGGGAATTTTAGGTGGAAAGGCATTTGGTCCATGGGTTGGGTCAATTGAGCTTGATGAATTAAGGATAAGTAGGATTAAATTAGGATAGGATCAAAGAACATATGATAAAATTTGATTGAAAGCGATTAGGTGTGATCGGGTAAGAGCCAGCTACAATCGAACAATATCATATAGCTAAAGGTAGATTAGAGATAGGGATGGTAATAGATCGAGTATGGGTTGGATCAACCAATATTCATATCTTTTTTGACATAAAAAATTTATAACCATACCCATCCCATACCTATCTCTAATTGGATTGGATTGGGTAAAATCAAGGATATGGGTTAGATTAAGCTGGATCGGATATACCCACCAGTTAGGTCAGGTTGGGTTTCAAAAATCTCCAAAATCCTCTTCTATAGTTCTATTGAGATTAAACTCTCA
Organism: Cocos nucifera; assembly: GCA_006176705.1. Taxonomy (NCBI): domain Eukaryota; kingdom Viridiplantae; phylum Streptophyta; class Magnoliopsida; order Arecales; family Arecaceae; genus Cocos; species Cocos nucifera. Next base: position 134,733 of record QRFJ01000729.1, on the reverse strand, counting down.
AAATGGTTTTAAGAGAAAAAAAATACTCCCATAACCTCTCTGATCAAACCCTTTATCTTCCTCGGATGCTCTCCTTCCCTAGAAATCTCTAAACAGGAGGATAAAATAAGTGAGAATAAGCAAAAAGGGAAAGAAATTACCAGAAAAGGTCTTACCTTTTAATTTTTCTACCTTTCCTTTATTTTTGTTAATTTTTTCTATTTTTTTCCATCCCCAGAAATCTCAATTAGGTGGAAGGCTTGGATTGGCCGAGTATGCCTCCAATCACACCAATCCAATTAATAAATAAACAGACCTCTTGATACGATGAATGTAACCTTAGTCGCCCCCTCCCCCAAGCAAAAATCCTGATTTTATTTCATCTCTATTATCGCTATCCTTCTCGTCCACCACCAAGCCTCTGCCAACACTAGCAAGATCTCGCAATTCCTCTCCACCATCGACACCTTCTGCATCTACCACCAAGCCCTCGCCGAGCCACTACTATGGTTTGAATGTCAGGATAATATTCGGAAGGAGGGGATTGTTGAGAATAGGATTTGAGCGTCTAGATAGAAGGGAGAGTAAGAACCCAAAGACATTTAGATTATAACATTACACACATACATACATACATACATATACATATACACACACATACATATATACATACATACATACATACATATATATATATATATATATATATATATATATATATATATATATATATATATATATATATATATATATATATATATATATATATATATATATATATAAAAGATGATCTGATTCGAATTCAATCCAAATATTTTTTATAAAATCTGTATCTACTCCACCTCTTAATCAAATCGCATAAAACCCACTTCATTTGAATTGAAAAATAAATGCCACTCCTAATTGGATCGGGCAGATTGGGGAACATTGACTCAGATTACAGCCTGCTATAAACAAGTTTGATTGGATTTAATAAGGTTCTATAGGATTTGTTGACTTGGGTTGGATTAGATTTGACCGTTTGAGATTAAAGGATCAAGGCGGAAGTAGTCAAGTCAAGTGCAGGGTCGGTTCTAGTGCAAACCAAGAAGGAAAACATTCACCCTGCTACAGCCACAGTTTGTAAAGTAGGGGAACGGATGTAAAGTAGGGGAACGGAGCTATTTGATTTATATCTCTTGGAGACGAAAGCAAAATTATATTTGTATTTAGCACTTCAGACTCGTCTCCCTTCTGCTTTCTGAGGGTATTACGACAATACTTACACCCCTCACAAGCCTTGATCAGAGAAAAATGCACCATAGGCCGCCCGAAAAAGCCTCATCAGTACCATTCCAGTTACACATCAGCAATAAGAGTGAAACAGAATAGAATTCCCCAATCCCCGAAAGCTGCACTTTGTTTCCCACGCACAAAGCACCAGCAGCTGCATTGGTTTTCCCAGTGCAGTCCACTGCTCAAGCGGACACCGGGGAGCTGAGCTTTCACAGCAAAGCTGGAGGACAGAAATCAGAGTTATTAAAACAGGCCACCTAAGCAAATGTAAGAGAATCTTTTTTCCCAAAAAAAAAAACCAAAAAAAATCAGAAGGTTTCAGTCAGCAAGAGGCGGGTGTGGGAGGGAACCTTGCGCACACTTCCTATGTCTGTCAGATCTTTAGCCCATACCATGTTTTTTTCCCATGTCGGACACATAATATGATATAATTTACACACTACCATCCTCCCAACCCAACAACAAAAGAATATCTCAAGGACGCTAAACAGATTATAAGATGCTTTACAAGGGAGGATATGCCAGTCCTCAGGCAGTATGGCATCAGGCGAGATTCAAAAAGAGATCACCTCTGAAGCTGGAGAGCTACCGGTTTTCACCCAAGTCAGCTCAATTCCCTAGCCTTCTTGCCGTTTCACTCCCAAATCACCTAGGAGGGGCTTCAGATGCCTGATTATTGGTCAACGCTGGATTGGAGATGGAAGGATGAGCTCCATTGTCCTGAGGTGGCACCACACCCCACTTTGGCTCGGCATCTGATGGCTCGACCACATGAACTGCACCATCATTCATTCCCAGTGCAAACTGGTAGGATTCTGATGGATGGGCAGCAATCACCATAGGATGAACACTTCCAGCACTGGCGGGAAACATCAAGACTATTGAGCTTCTAAAAATTGGAGAACCCAAAAATAAAGAAAAGCAATAATTGAAAAGGAATATGTTTGGCAGGGTAAAATGCACCACTTACTCCTTACAAGCAATGATTTAATTAAGAAAAAGGAAATATCTAATGAACTGCACAACTCTGGAGACCCGCACCAATAGGTTTAGAACAATGCCGTGAAAAGAGGACTGCTTGATTTCTCCAATTTCCACCTCTCCAACTAAGGTTAATAAAAGCAGGGTATCCAAACATGTGACTGCATAAAGTGGAATACTTGGGACCAAGTTTGGATTCGTGTTGAAATTTTTCAAGTTTGTGTTTCTATCATGTCATCATTAAAAGTTGCATAAACAGAACCAACAAAAGATATGCATGCAAAGTGACATCTTCATTGGACAGGCTCGCAAATTTTTGCTTAAAGTGAAATTTAAAATTCATATTATTAAATATCTTGATGTGCTGCCTATGTTACCATGGTTCTATCTGATTCTATGGTACTTCAAGACCATAATTGCATGGTTCATGAATTTTTATTGCATGTTGACAATTGAATTTTAGCTTCCATCTTTAGGTTTAAGAATACCAGCATACCTAGCACCGGAAGGTGATATGTAGGCAGATGGTGCAATCCTGCAACGAAGCCTCAGGCCATCTGCTTCAAAAACTCCAACTGCACCATCACAGAATCCAGCATACACCAACAAACCATCGCAAGAGTATATCGCACTTGAAATCGGTGCTGGTAATGCATCCCTTGGAGACCACTGCTTGCAGGGTAAAAGAAAAAATATGAGTTGATTCAACCAGAAATAGGCATAATCTCAGAATGTGGAAAATACATAACAGTGACTCATAACACATTATAGATTTTGAAGGAATCCACCATTAAGTCTCATATAAAAGGAATAGCGCACAAGGAACTAGTAGAGAAAACAATGTCTGACTATTGTAACTGCCATTATAGGTTTGTTACCAGAGAAGAAAACCTCTTGTATTTCTTGGTCTACCATGTGAGCAAGTAAATAAAGAAACAGTGCAAAAAGGACCCCCAAAAAAAAGTGAGAAAACATAACCAATGATGAGCTACTCCTTAGATGACTCAAACATTTAAACATTAGAGACCAAATCATGAAATCCCGAATTTATTTTCTAACTAGAAAAAAATAAAAAATACTATTTAATTTAAATACAATTAACCAAGGATGGATGACAGAATATACAAATGGCTATTTGGCAATAGGAGAGCTTGCAGGTATGAGAGCAGATGTTGTTTATAAATCATGATAGAAAACTGCAATATGTTAAGGAAATTACTAACCGAGCGCAAGCATTCAAGCTTGCAGTCATAGATGGCCAGTTGGCTTTCATGAACAACCAAAAGATGTGCCTGATCATTATGAAACTGCACTTTGGTATCCCCAACTAATAGGGATGCACGACTAGCTGGTGCCTGAATAAATCTTGATTTCTTCTTCTCCCATCCATCTATACTCCACACACACAGCTGCAGGTCAATCAGATAAATAGAAGTCAATGAAAGTTGAGGGAAGTCAAAACATAGAGTGATACCCATAACACACCTTAAAGGAAGAAGCAGAGAAAAGCTATTAATAATCCTTTGTCCAAAAAGAAACCAATTTGCGTAGCCAATAAGACATTATTTCTATAATGGCTTTAAGAGTTGATGATTGGTGATATTAACAATAAATGTGATCACAAGATTTTCCAGAAACCAAAGGTCTGATCATAAGCTACTTTTGCATCTTTCAAAGTTTGATCCACAAAATGCTAAAACATTGCATACCTGTGCATCGGCTCCTGAAGAGACGAGCACATTTAGCGACTGGGAAAATGCTAGGCCAGTGATCTTCTTCTGGTGACCCTTGAGCTTGGTTTTCACCTGCAGGTGTGCAGTAGATGTTGTGTAACATTGAGAAAGCCAGCACAGATACGGATAGAAAAGGACAATTTTAGATATTTTGATGAACGCATATGTTCTAAATATCAAGCTGCACATTTAGGAAGGTCTTCTGCATTTTGTTGTGCTGACATGAATGGCATCACATTTCCATATGACTTGAAAACCAAAATTAAAAAGATTTATCAATTAGCCAAGAAACAAAAAGGTCTTATAGGCATGTACCACGGCCCAGCTTCTGAAGTTCAAATTGTTAAAAGATGAGGGGGGAAAATAAAGAGCTCAAAATAATAGTCAAATTGGATTTCAGTGAAGTCATGAAATTTTGGATTTTTTGTTTTTGGTTGTCCTGACATAAATGGCACACATATGTATATGACTTGAAAACCAAAATCATAAAAAGATTTAAAAATCTACCTAGAAACATAAAGGTGTTATGGACACAGAAAGGCCCAGCTTCAGAAGTTCAAGTTGTTAAAAGATACAGAGAGGAAAATGAAGAACTTGAAATAACAGTCAAATTGGATTTAGGGAAGTCATGAAAATTTTGAGTTGAGAAGTTACATGATGCTGCTGTAACCAACGATAAAGCTATAACTTTCTGAAAGCACATGATGTCCAGAATAGCAACAGTAATGAATAATTCCCAGAACATGACTTAGGATTGATTTCCAGTCCTAGCACAAAATTCAAAATGTCATATGATTACCTCATCAACTCGAACATTGTATATTTGAATAGTAGAATCTTCCATTCCTATGGCAATAATATTGTTGTCTTGAGGGTGGAATGCCAGGAAGGTGGCTGCAGGAGGGGGTGGCATGAAAGTTGTCATAACCTGTCAGGCATTTTACAGATTAGTTTCAAAGGTTCCATTAAAAAGAGGCAAGTCAGCTTTTAAAAGTGAAGAATAAATCAAGCTGTATCCAATGGGAAAAATGTATTGTAAAAGCCATGTACCTTGAATGTCATCATATTGAACAAAGAAACCTTCCCACCAGATGCAGACATAACATATGAGTCATTCTTTGACAAAGCAATACATGCGTTTGCTTCTTCTGGGTTGCCATCATTTGTTTCATTGGTCATGAGAATTCCATTTGCTGGTTGCCACAGCTGAGGGACAACAGATGCAGTGGACTGAAGAGAGAAAATGACCATTAGAAAACACAAGTACAATAAATAGATCCGCTTAACACATACAAGAACACCAACCTTGCCAGAAGGATTTCGTTCAGAACGCTGCCATTTCCACAGCTTATGTATGGCATTGGATGCAAGAGCCAACACTGCTAGCCCAGAGTTCGTATATAACAATCGCACAATCTGCAGATCAAAGGAACATCAGCTTGCGTGCTAAGGCACATTCATTTTTGTAAAAATATTTTACTATATAAGTGAGGGGCCAAAAAGCAAGAGTTTTTCAAAGTTAAGCAAGAAAAATAAAAAATAAAAAGAAGTGTTGCATGAGTAAAGCCATCATGATCATTTAGAAATTTTTGTATGATAAAAATTACTTTTGAATAGCAGGTCTTCCATAAAATAAATAAAACTGAACATACACCAAAGTGTGTGTGCGTGTGTATAGTTGTCACCAATTCTCATGAATTTTTCATGGTAGGAGGAATTGCCTCTTTCAGTAGCATAGATTTGGATCCCTGTACTTGTTTTAATACACACAGGCAACCTTCAAAGGCATTGCTCTTCAAGTTACAAGAATTAATACCGATAGCCATCATGACCAATGTATAAATAAATATAGTTTCAATAAATAATATATGCAAAAATATTAAGAGTGATTCAAAACGGTAAAAATTACCCAATACAAATGATTAACTTGTTCTTTAATATCTTAGTTACGGTAATGGAAGTGTAAGAGGTAGCTGCAATAAATTCTTCAGTGCAATTGACAGTATACCTTGCTAGTTGCTGTCATGGAGTCAGGCAACCGTAAGGTTTTAAGATGAGCAGAGTCCACAATTTCAGCTAATTTCCAGCTTTTGATCTTGTCAGCATCGTCTGAAATCCTTGGCTTAACATCAGCCATCCTATTGTTTTCCATAGGAGCCTGCAAGTTGTTCGACATTATTACCTCAGTTCTTCCTAAACATGCATACATGTGTATGCATGTACATGCATATAAACACACACATGTACATGTATTGTGTGTTTCATGTGTGCGCAGGTGTGCATGTGCAGTGGAGGTTCTGTTTGCCTGAGGTGAAGCATAGAACACCAAAAGCTGTGGTTATGTAGTTATATGCGTGTTACCAATAGCAGTATTAAGTTCATTAGTGGCTCACCAGGCTACCCATTGAGACAGCAGGTAAGACTCGATCCGGGCGCTCAGGAGTGGCTGCTAATGGGCTAGAAACATTAGAAACAGCACCCAGCGCATTGACAAGCGGAGACTGCAGAAGGCAGAGATCATTTGTTACCACATTGATACATTTAAGTATTTCTAAAAGCTAATTATACATTGTGCCAGGTGGATAAAAAATGAAACCAGATCCCAGAACAAATTTAACTTTTTTCTTCAATGATTATTTCTTAAATGGTAGTTTAACATCTCAGCCATAAATCATATAAGCCCACATGTAACTGTGCAGGTCTGCATCAGCATCACCCACCAGCTTCACATCACAGTCAGCTCTTTGTTAAGCATGTTTAAACATAATATCCATCTGTGGAAAATAAATTGGCAATATAGTACCTTCATGTTGATCTGTTGGGAAAGCCCTCGGGATCCCTCAAATGCCCTACTCTCAAGCATCCTTAGCAAGCGCTGCCCATCAGTGTTGGCTAAGATTTTAATACCATTGTCGTTTGTTGTAACTGCAAGTAATGAACCTTCTCTATTGAATCTTAGACGTGGACTTGCCTGCATTAGAGAAGCAAGGCGACTTGTCAACTGTCAATTTTCATTATGGCACAAATTAAAGGAAAATTTTATTGAAGAAAATTCTACTAACAGGCAATCCACCATCAGCATCTGTGGTGGTTAGTATACTGGTATTGTCCATGTCCCAGAACTTAATCATAAATTCATCTCCAGCAGCCAGGAATCGGTTCCTAGTTGTGTCAAATTGGACGACACCTAATGAACGTTTTCTAAAGCCAGAGTATGTCCTTTTAATAGCTCCTTCAGTCTCATTCCACTCAACTAAATGGGAATCACCATCTTTACTAGTTCCACAGGAAAAAAGCCTGCAAATAAATGTTGATGAAAATGTCATTTCCCCATGCCAAGGTAATTTGACCGAGGTGTACAGTATAAGGCACCATCCAAATTAAGAATTGAAGCACTGGCAAATGGGAGAAAAGAACACTTATTGACTCTACAACTTACGGAAATAGTACTATGATTTCTAAGCATTAGTTGAATCGTTAGTAGAAAAGTAATGTCATTCTATCACCAGCAAGGCTAGCATAGTAATCAATGTCAATATATTAATGATTATCTGTAAAACAGACAATTTTTGACCTTGTTCCGTCTGCACTATATGCCATTGCTGTGCACCAATGCCCAGGCGCATCATAGTCCACTCTGGATCCCAAACAATCATAAAGCCATGCTTTGATTTTCCCATCTACGGCAGTAGAGAAGATAAACTGCATGCACAAGCTAGAATTAGAAGGATCCAAGAAATGGTTATCATTGAAGATAAAACTTTCCTGATAACTTTCAAGAGCTAATTCCAGGACACCATTATCAAGGATAAAATAATAATTAATAAAACCAACTATAACATGCAGCAACACAAAAAAACATTCAGAATTGTGAGATTGAAAATCTACCAAGCAGAAATGAACCTCTGAGAGACAAGAAAAAGAACCTGGATAGACTCCTTATAATGAGGGCAGACAGAGTATACAGGAGCTTCATGCCCTTCAAACATGTATTGCTTCTGCCCGGTTGTAGCATCCCACACCTGCCACTCATATAAGCATTGTAAGAATACAACTTTCCACAATATTTTCAAAAATCAATGCAAGTCCCCTGCCTGCTTCTGACCTTTATTATCTTGTCATCACCACATGTAATAATCGACAAACTCTTGTTGGGATGGGAAAATGCAATGTCATTAACACCCCCTAAATGAGCATCAATCTACACAAAATATGCAACAAGTCAGAAGCCAATATATGGTTGCTTTGCCAAAATTGCACTTTTCAACTCACCTCCAATTGTTGTCTCAGCTCTCCATTTGGAATAAAAGCATATGTCTGAACAATATGTTTAGAAAATGCCACACCTACAAGAAATAACAAAGAATTAGAATAATACTAAGAAAAAAATCAAGCATAAAACAAGCTTGCAAAGTTCAGAGGCATATAAAGCATAAATAAAAATATCACCCAATAGAGAAGTAATTTGCTTTCACTGTACCAAGAATAGATCCATCAGGACTCCACAAGCACCGATTGACAGATATTGTAGCATCTTTCATTAGTGCTGCCTGGAAATTGAATTGGGATTAATGTAAGATGGGCAGGAAGTGTGTATATCATTTGACAAAGCAACAATTCGTTTTAAGTTTGAGAGAGCACCTGTAATGGCAAAGAACAAGCTGAGATATCCCAAACCTTGAATGTCTTATGTGCTATCCTTTCTCGAGATCCAACTTCCCATATCCCAATGTCACCAACATTGGTTCCAACTATGATAAAAACAAAATATCATATAAATGAAATCAAATTAAGGAAAATTGTTACCCATTAATTTGTGATGCTCTATACAGGTGAATGCAGACATTTACCTAGAAGAATCGTTTGTTGCACTGGATGGAAATCCAAGCTCATGACATTTGAACCCTGATTAAGGGTCCGCACCACAGTTCTGGGAAGATCATCTTGAGAATAAATATTAGGTGGATGAGATGCACCAGCAAATGAGACCTAAAATTCATTTTGTTATTATAGCACAAGAAACTAAATAGGCCTAGAGTTAAAGAAGGCCAAGCTATAACCAGGAAAATGTTTGGAAGATTCAAGGGATGCTATTTTATTCCGTGCCTCATCTGATGGGCCAGTACGCATTCTTTTCAAGTGTTCAGAGTCTGCAGTTTGATAATCCATACCAGGAGTACTTGTGGGAGTCCTTGGGTGCTTCAAAAATGCAGCTGCAAAACATATCACAGGCTCACTCAAGCTGTAATCAAGCAAGTCAATGATGAATGGGGATGTCTAAAAGAGGCTCACATGTACCCGGAGGCTGCACCAGCCCTGGGGGTCCTTGCGGCACAGCAGCATGTGGTAAAGACTGGTTAGCATTCGTCATCCACCCTGCAATGGCGCTTGCAGATGGAGAAACAACCGGTTGGAATGGCTGCATCAAGTACTATGACATTAATTGATGACATGGAATGAGAAGAAAGGTTAAGAAAATTGGTTAATCTAGTCCCCTTACACTATGAGCACCAATTGGAGGAAATGCCCCAGACTTGGGAATTGGCCCTACAAGGGGGCCATTGGTAGGGGGAGGAGCACGGGCTCCATTGCTAGGAGCAGCACATGAGTGATCAGTAAAAAGTGTTTTGATATCAGGATTGGAGCGTGGATTCTTACAAAGTTGATGCTGCCAGTTCAGACTGAAAACAAGATCATAGATAAGTTAGATAAGCAACTGGGCTAAACAGGAAAACTAATTTACATAAAACAGGGATAAACGAATAATTATCCCACATTTCTACCATGCTCCCAGATTTAGATATTAATCTGCTAAAAACCTCCTATGACTCGATATATGTCTTATGGTAAGAAGATAAATCACTGCACAAAGGTTCATGCACATATGCTTTTAAGGAAAGAGGGTCCTAGCATGACCGCTGAAAGCATTTATTATATTCTCTAATTCCACTGAATGGTATACCGGATGGTTCTTTAATCAACTTATCACCAGGTAATACCAAATCTAGTTATGGTGAGCATATGGAAAGGAATAATAGAATGCCAAATAAAACAAATTTATACCTCTGGTTGATCAATGTACGCAGCCTAGAGGCTTTGAAGGGTGGGAAAGTAAGCTTATCACGAAATAAAGGATTAGCTTCAATCAGCTTCTTAAGCTCCATGAGCATTATGTTTCGGGCAGATTTTGTATCCCCATACTTAGAAAGCTGCTCATTCTGCCTGCATGCATGAAAATATAGTAAATACCACATTATGAAAAGAAATTTTTTTAAAAAAAAAAAATCCATATCTGGGAAGGAGAAAACAACCCAGAAGGGATACCTGAAATTCTCCAAGGTAAGCAATTGGGTAATCTCCTTGAAAAGTTCTTCGTTGAAAGAAGCAAAAACCTTGAGGTCTTTCACAAGTATCTCAACAGCTTTCGCCCTGTCATGCCTGAAAGGAAACAGAACAACCGGTTCAAAGAACCTGGACATATTTAAAATTCAGATAATAAGCTTCACAAAAACCAAAATCCCACCTATCAAGTGCTTCCAGGTACTTCTGCTTCCTAATCTCGAAGAAGATTTTCATGGAGTAGCGATTGTCCTCGACCTTTGTGAATCCCCCAAGATACCGTTCAACTTCATCCCATTCCCCTGCCTGGACTTGATCCTCAAAGTATTTCATATTAAAGTAAAAGCCCGACTCTTGCTCCAACCTGGGATCCAAGAAGACCAGTTGTGTAAGAGAGCAGAACGGTAAAGGTAAAAGCTTTAAATGAAACAGCCAAAGAAGAAGAAGGCGACTTACTTATGAACAGTTTCTTTGAACTTCTCCTCGTCCAAGAACTGCAGTATCAGGAAAACTAGTTCCCTGCTCAACGACGACATGGTTCCCGGAATCCCTAAACGCTCCAGCGCAAAGATCGACTGTTTATATCTAAAAAGGAAAAGGACGAGAAAAAACACCAGCAGTCCTCCAGACCACAGGATCCCTTCCTAATCAGTTCCAAAGGTGCGGTCTCTTTCCTCTCTATCGTACCAAAATCTTTAGAAAAACTTCTTCTTCACCAACACCACTTTGTTATAAAGATCTAACCCGGAAAACCGACTTTCCAGTCCTCAGATACAAAAACAAGAGTCACGCACCGTAAATAATAAGTAGAACACTTCAAGGTACATTTAAAAGTCTGATTTTTTTCTCCTGAAATCCTTCCCAAAACCTCATATCTCAGCCAAAACCGGGAAAACCCCTAACGAAGAGAATAGTTACCCTCAACAAACCTTCACCACGTCCTCCATCCAGCTTTAAACACATAAATCCAAAACAAAGAGTATAACAAAACCCGCCCTTAAAAATCACTATACCCACCAGCGGAATCCAAAAATCCACCGAGAAAACGGAAAGGGGAAGAGGAGAACCCTTACAAGAACGCTATTACAACCGACCGAGAGCCCGTCCCAGCGATCTACGGCCGATCTGGTGCCGGAGAAACGTCGTGTCTCCAAATCCCCCCAGACAAACCCTCGATCTGGAACCCGATCCCTCGAGAAACCGAGAAAGAACAAATATTACCAAACAAGAAGCAGCAGATTGAAAAGCCAGAGATGGATCCCTCGATCAATTTCTAGGGTTTCGAGTAGAGAGAAACCCTTCGTTCTCTTCTCGCCTCCTATTCTCTCTCTCCAGCCGCCGTGCTTGCTTCTCTACTGCCCTCTCTCTCGCCTTTTATAGCCCTGACTCGCCTCGATCGGCTCGCTCTATCTCTCCTTCCCCCATTTTATAGTGGGGAAACCCTGGCGATTAGGTCGCTACCGGGATCCCATCACGGCACCTCGTTTTGCCCTAAATTACCATCCTGCCAGCCCCTTGTGACGTCGGTATGCGCATCCAGTACGGCCCCATAGGGGCATTTCGGTAAAAAGGAGGAACCGCTCGTCACGTCGCGAGGGGCAACCCGGGAAGAGAAAGTCCTTGTCGGTGTCGAGGAGGCCCTTAAGGGCAAAATTGTCATTTCAGCCGAAAGGTAAAGGTATCTGCGGCTCCCGAGGGCGACCCAGGGCATTTCCGTCTTTTCATTTCAATTCGTCTTCGCCCGCCACGTCATTCTTCCTCGTACCCATTTACTCCCTCATTTCCTGTTCATCAAGCGGCATCTCCATTTTTAGGAATGACAGCGATTTTGATAACACGCACTCACGTTGCCCTAATAAATCTCACGAGATACTGGGAGTAGTTCAAAAGATCAGATTTGGGGTAATTTTATCGAATTTAATATAATAGAGGCCACCGATGGGGTTGTCGCTATCTGGAGGTAATGCGCTGTGGCTGTCACATGTCAGATCGATAAGTTCACAAAGTTATCATAGGTTGGAATGATAAGAACACGTGCGTCTCTAAGATCGGTTGCCCTCCTTCTAATTTTGTATCAGGCTGAGAACAATAGCGTACGGCGAGACCGAAACGCGTGGCAGGGTCCCAGAACGGGAAACTGCCGTTCTCTGGCCACTAGGATATGGACACGTATGGTACCAACCAATCTAATCACGTGATTGCCGGATTCCCTCCCCTCGCTGTCAGTTCGCTTTTCTGGCCATTTTGCCCTTTCGCGAAAAAGAGACGCAATGTTTAATACAATTACGGTCGTGTCCTCTCCCGTTTCGACCACAGGCAAGGGCGTTGGAGGGTCCGGATTCAGACCTCTCAGATCCCCCGAAATTAACTGACCTCCCACATTGCATCGAAGGGGCAATGTGGTCCACTAAGAAGTTGGATACAGTAGAGTTAAATCAGGGCCGTCCGCATCATGCAGCAGCTCTTCTCACATGGTTTTAGGCCGCCGGTGCACCTAATCTGGCGACGAAGGAACACCGTTATTTGGCACGGCAAACCCTGCCCGTCCGTTTGGGCTCCCATGCCCCGCGTGTGCTATCCAGTCCCATGGGCCCGTCCGTTTAGAGTAATTTCCACTTCAACCAATTGGGGGAGGTAACCAAATCCGTGGCCTCAGCTCTGACACGTTCGCACCACGGTCCATTCAAACATTGATTATATATCGCCGTTGATGGGTCTGATGGACCACTCACCAGTGTGATTTTATATTAAATAATTGTACTATGGAGGAAATTCGCCTCATCTGCGACGGTTTTCTCGGCCATTAGTGGGCCGGATTCGACGGTCCCGGATGGGGCACGTGGCAAAAGGTGATGGACACGTTCGGAATTAGGACGACAGTGGAGACAAATTAAATCTTAAGGGCACGCGTTAATTAATTTGGGGAGACATATCGTTTATTTAATTAACTGGTCATTAATTAAAGGGCATGGGCCTTCGACGGGACTGAAAAGGGACACAGAGGTAATTTTAGAAAGGAGGGCCACGTACGGCGGGGAACGAGGCGCTGACAGCGAATCGTATCACCATTTCGTCGGGATGGGCTTTCCACCATTTGGACGAAAATGCCCCTGCTGTCCCATCATTAAGAGAAGGTAGAATAAAATAATACGCACGTGAAACGAAGCAGGACCCAAATCTCGGGATTTTGGGCGATAAACCGCGATACGATAAATTCGGATTCCAATACCGGCCATGTAGGACAAAACGATGGCTTTGGAGTGGTTGGACGGTCCCGACGTTCTCGTGTTTCGTGGAAGCCGTCTGAGCACGTCGACATCCTGGCATTTTTATTAGCCTTTTAAATGTGTATTATTGTACCATTCTTGAAAGAAGAGAGATACCTTTGTCACGGAAAAAAAAATTACGAATGTATGTACGAAAAAAATAATAAAGAATTAACAAGGTAGTGGATTTGATGTTGAGCGGCTAGCATGCAGTTTGGTACGTGAGCAGACTGGTATGGTAAAGCTGGTCGTGGTGGGCACCACAAGTTTGACAGGAACAGCGTAGCCCATGGTGTGGGTATTGCAGTCACCGCGGCCTATTCATCTGTCTGATCCGATGAGGACCAACAGCGATGGCCTAACAATCACAGCTATTTTGAAACTTAAGGGGAGGAAAGGAACCATAATAATATAAAAATATAAATAAAGGAGGTAGGAGAGTATATGCTGTCTCCTCGTGAGTCTGATTTTATTGGACTTTCTATTTTATATAATTTCTATGCAACCCTTCACGGAAGTCCTTTTATTTATTCATTTATTTATTTTTTTTAATTTTTTTACGTAGCCAGTTTGCACGCAGTCTACATACATGGCTTTATATGGATGAGTGATGTATGATGCGTGTAAAGGGAGTTGTCCAGCATTTTCAAATGGTACGTCATAGTCATCAATTAATTGCTGACTGCGATTGCTGCCAGCTGTGATTATTTTTTCCAGTTTGGCATGGTTCTTGAACATAAGCTTGCAACACTTGCACATTGCAGTTCGACCGGTCATAGGATATCATTGCATGTATGGATATTTTGGCCAATTATTAGTACCATAGATGTGTATTTTTCTTAGTAAAACATTCCACGACTTCACATGCAAATGCTTTCATTAAGACATTCAAATCACAAGACAAGTTTCTAATGTACTCTCTCTAAACAACTTAATGGACATGCTTACAGTAAGCCAATCTACATATAGAATTGATCTGATTCACAAAAAATTTAAAAAATTTAAAATAATTATTTTATTAAAATTAAAAAAAATTTATGAAAAAATGCTTTTCATATTTTATGAAAATTAAAAATTTATAAAAAAAATAAGTTTTGAAACCTTCTACAACATAGAAATTGATGAGCCTTTTTCCTTCCAAAAATCTCCTTTCAAGAACTACAACTAAAATTTATAATATTTATATTAATATAAATATTATAATATTTATAATACATAAATATTATTTTAATATTTATATTAATATCATATTTTTAATATTATTAATATAGTATTTAATTAATATATTAATATTTATATTAATATAGTAAATTATTATGATATAATATTATTATAATATATTAATATTATATTAATAATATTATTAATATAGCAAAAATATATGATATTATATCTATAAAGGATATAATAGATATTTTATATAATTTTTTGAAAAAAATGGATACTCAACCAAACATATGTCACTATAAAATAAGTCACTTTCTTATGACCATCAAACATATCAAAATTATTTTTCTAAGAATTTACTTTCTAAGAATAAAAGTTATTCCAGTGAAATAAATAAGTCCATATAGCTTCATGATGAAGGATGCACATTAAGAGCTGAACCAACTACATAACATTTTGAAATAATTTTTTCTAATTTATCAAATAATTGCATGTTATGTAGATTTTATTAAGGGTGCAAATAAGTTAGAGCTGCTCGTGAGAAATTTAAGCTTGACTTGATTCAGCTATTATCAAACTCAAGTAGCTCAAATAGTTTTTTGGATCAAACTTAAGTAGCAAGATCTCATCTTAAAAGCGCATGAGCTTATTCAAGTTTATATATATATTTAATAATATTATTTTTATCTATAATATTATTTACATCATAAATTTATATCCATAAGTTATTTGGACTTAGTAGACAAGCCAATGGGGCCTAGTAAACATATGAAGGACACGAAAGTGCTGAATTTAAATGATATTATTAGGGATAAATTCCGTTCCTACTGAAGTCCAGCATGATGTTTAGTCCAATGTAATCAGTAATCATGGAAAAGCTTCAGCGGCCAAATCTTAGCCGAACTCTTTCAACCGACCGAACTCTCCAGCGACTGAGCTCTAGCAGAATCCCTTCAGCCGACCGAACTCTCCAGCAGTCGAGCCTCAGTCGAACCCCTTCAATCGATCGAACTTTTCAATGGTCGAATTCCAGCCGAATCCCTTCAACTGGTCGAACTTTCCAGCAGTCGAGCCCTAGTCGAACTCCTCCAACAGCCGAATTTCTATCGAACTCTCCAGGAGTCAGACTTGTCCAAGAGCCAGATTTCTCCCAGACTTCTTCTTCGATCGAACTTCTTCAAGAGCCGGACTCCTTCCAGACTTCTCCTTTGGTTGAAATTCTTTAGGAGCCGAACTTCTTTTAGAATTCTCCTTCAGTCGGACGCCTATGAGAGCCGAATTTCTTTCGAGCTTCTCCTTCATTCGGACTTCTTCAGGAACCGAACTTCTTTCGGATTGCTCCTACAGTCAAACGCCTCCAAGAGCCAAACTTCTTTCAGAATTCTTCTTCAATCGGACTCCTATGGGAGCCGAATTTCGTCCGAACTTTTTCTTCGGTCGAACTCCTTCAGGAGCCGAACTCCTTTCGAACTTCTTCTTCAGTCGGATTCTTCCAGTGGATTGCTTCTGGATAATCTCCTCTAGACGTATTCCCTTCAGAAATCTGAACTCCACTAAAATTGATATATGTCGGAGTTCTTCATTAACCAATGCCTACATCCTTCGAACTACGGCTATTAAATCTTGATGAACGATCGCCATCAGTCTGCTATAAACGGTGCCCCCCTCCATGACAAACTCCACCAGGCCTCGAGCAGCCCACCACTGGATGATATGGCGTCATCATTAGCCTAATGACATCTTTCTCTCCATACCGAACTCCATCAAGCCTCGAGCGGCCACTACTAGACAGCTGCTGCTGTCACCATCAATCAAGCTCTGCCTATAAAAAGGGATCCTCGAGATACGTTTTTTCTAAACTCTAAGCTCTCTTCTTCTTTTCGAAATTCTACCGAACTCTCGTCTGAGCACTCCATTTCTATTGGTCAGAAGAGCTAACTTGATTGTCAGAAGATTCCATCGGAGCCACCCCCACCAACTTCGGATGGGATTTTATTTTATAGATCATCGACGGTGACCTCATCCTCCTCGACTCCAGCACGATCCGACATCGATCAGATTCTGCACCAACAGAATTGGTGCAGAGAAAGGGCCTAGTCGACCCTATTCTTAAAGGAGTGCTCAGTCGACCCTACCGACCTTCTCCTTTAAGATCTGAGTCAAATCAATCTATTCCTATCCCATCATCGATGCTTCAACCGTCACCTCCACCGATGATCATGATAGATCTGGAGTAGTTTAATCTACTGATGTAGCGAGTTTAGAGTCTCACCAAAATGGTGCAGGCTATGCAGCCTCTGACGGTGATTCCGCTAGGAAACTCGCCATTAGGATGCCAGAAACTGACCTTAAGGAAGAATATTTGGCCTAGCATACCCGTCGCCCTTAGGAAGAAGAAATAGAGAGCAGAAGATCCACGTTCGAATCATGATTCTCCTCCGAAAGAAAAATAGAGAGCAGAAATTCTCTCTCAAGAGGTTTCATAGAAGGATGGAATGAAGTTCGACCGTACTTACGGACTCCCTCCGAGCGCAAGCAAGGCTGAACTCCCCCTCGAGCTCGTCATCAAAAAAGCTCCGACAAAAAGGTACAAAGTTCTCCCCCTATGAGGTTTCACAGAAGAATGGAATGAAGTTCGACTGTGCTCATGGACTCCCTCCGAGTGCAAGCGAGATCGAACTCTCCCTCAAGCTCATCATCAAAGAAGCCCAGGCCGAACTCCCCCTCAAGCTCGTCATCAAAGAAGCGAATGAAGTTCGACCATGCTCACGGACTTCATCGAGTGCAAGCAAGGCTGAACTCCCCTCGAGCTCGTCATCAAAGAAGCTCCGACAAAAGGATACGAGTTCTCCCCCCAGGAGGTTTCATAGGAGGACGGAATGAAGTTCGATCGTGCTCATGGACTTCCCTAAGTGCAAGCGAGGCCGAACTTTTCCTCGAGTCATCATCAATGAAGCCCAGGCCGAACTCCCCCCGAGCTCATCATCAAAGAAGCGAATGAAGTTCGACCATGCTCATGGACTCCCCTTCGAGCGTAAGCAAGGCCGAACTCCCCCTCGAGCTCGTCATCAAAGAAGCCCCAACAAAAGGGCATGAAGTTCTCCCCCAGGAGATTTCACAGAAAGGCCAAATGAAGCTCAGCCATGCTCACGGACCTTCCCCGCAAGCACAAACGAGGTCGAACTCCTCCTCGAGCTTGTCGTCAAGAAAGCCCCAACGAAAGGGCACGAAGAAGTTTCCCCAGAAGGTTTTACAACTACGTCCCCCTCAATGCTCCACAAACGCTGGCCTGAAGCAAGCTAATGGCGCTACCACAGCTAGAACCACCAATGAGAAAGAAACAACAAGAAGATCGATTGCCTTCCAGCATCATCGATGCTATCTCTAGGAAGCCTAGTACTTCGACGAGTCACCATCTCTCAGTCTCAAAGTCAGAAAAAGCTTGCCCCAAATTGGAAAGGCCCATATGAAATAGAGAAGGTCATCTGGTCTGAAACTTATCGCCTGAAGAAGCTTGGAGGAATAATGCTCTCATGATCTTGAGACTCAGAGAATCTGAGAATGTACTATCGATAATTTTTCTTCAATAAAACTTCTCTATTTCAACATTACTATTTTTCGATGCAAAAACTATCTGATGATAGGAAAGAAGTAATCAATAGTAGCCATGTTAGAAGCAGAAGAAGAACCTCGTCCTAACATGAGCAAGTCAAAGGCCTCGTTCATTTTAGACGAGATAGAGGAAGAGGCCCTGACAACGGTCCTTATGTGCCCCCATAGTCCGTTAGGAATAGGAGGAGAACCTCATCCTAACGTGAGCAAAGTTGAAGGCCTGATTCATTTTAGATGAGATGGGAGGAGAGAGACCCTAATGATGGCCCTTATGTGCTTCCATAGTTTATTAGAAACAGGAGGAGAACTCATCTAATGTGAGCAAAAAGTCGAAGACCTCGTTTATTTTAGACGAGATGGGAGGAGAGGTCCCGACACGGCCCTTATGTTGCCCCCACAGTCCATTAGAAATAGGAGAAGAACCTCGTTCTAATGCGAGCAAAGTCGAAGGCCTCGTTCATTTTAGATGAGATAGGGGAGAGGCCCTGACAACGGTCCTTATGTGCCCTCCATAAGCCCATTAGGAATAGAAGGAGAACCTCATCCTAATGTGAGCCAAGTAGAAGGTCTCGTTCATTTTAGACGGAATGAGAGAAAAGACTCCGACAATGGGTCTCATTATGCCTGACAACAAATAGGAGATAAGATCTCCTTCAACCTCGATCGCTGAAAGATAAGATCTCCTTCGAGCTTCAGAATCTACGTCGATAGGAGATAAGATTTTCTTCAACCTTGGCCACTGGAGATAAGATCTCTCTGAGCTCCACCTTCAACCTCGACTGCTAGAGATTAAGATCTCCTCCGAGCTCCACCTTCAATTCTCGACCGCTGGAGATAAGATCTCTTCTGAGCTCCATCTTCAACTTTGACTGCTGAAGATAAGATCTTTCCTTGAGTCCACCTTCACCTCGGCCATTGGAGCTAAGATTTCCTCCGAGCTCCACCTTCGACCTCAGCCATTGGAAATAAGATCTCCCTTGAGCTCCACCTTCGACCCAGTCGTTGGAAATAGATCTTCCTTTGAGCTCCACCTTCGACCTCAGCCACTAGAGATAATCTTCTCT
>QRFJ01000729.1:17653-114867 GCA_006176705.1 Cocos nucifera | reverse complement strand
CCATTAATTTTATCTTTCAGAATTAAAATCATCTTTTTAACACTTGCATCGCAGCATCCATTGAAACCCAAACGTAAACTTCCTAAAAACTCCATTCATGAGCATTTTAGGAAATAAATAGGAAAAATTCTTCAATAAACATGGGTATGAGAATGGGATCATAAAATTTATATCCCCATAAAATTAATAATAATTTATATTAATAATGAGATTGAAAAAATCAACTTTTCTGAGATGTAGCAATCCATAGAGTATTATGTTGATGACTTTGTCAATCCAATATTTGAGCTAGGATAATAAGCTGCATTTGTTTGGCTGAAGACGGCTAACTTAAGTGCTTATTGTGAGGCAAGCCCAATATTTAATTTTTTTAGTTTAATTTATCCTTTCAGTTTGATTTCTTTTTTAGAATAATTTGAAAAGTTGGGAGTGTAGAGCTTAAATTTTCAAAGGTATGTGCGTGGACCAAAAAAATATACTGAGTTGGATTGTATTCTTTCATTGTTTTATATTACACCCATTTATTTTTTTTCTCCATTGAAATTAATGTCGATTAAGTTGGGGGAGAGAAAATAAAAATTTTAAAATTTTAAGTCCTCAAAAAAATTAGTATTTAGTATTTAGACACCTGAATTATGCTTAAGAATCGAATTAAACTAAGCATTTTTAAAAGAAAATTGATACATAGATCAGAGAATCTTGTGAGATATTGAGGAATCAAGTATTAAGAAAATTCAATAAAGAGTTAAGTCTAGAATATAAAAATTTTTTCTTGGAGCATTTTTAATTATTTTCTACTAGCATCAAAGAAAAGTCTACTTTTTATAGGCTTGTGTAGGGTAACTATATGTTTCTTCATATAATATAAAAATTTATTTTAATAAAATAGTTTTTAAATACTTCTCACTGAGTAATCGGGCCTCTTTGCCTAAGCAAGCATTGAGTTTCGCATCAAAAAATGGAAGGGCAAAGAAGCTCCATTGTAAAGCTAGTCTTAACTCATAACCTATTTGATTTGAGCTAGTAAGCCCAAGGGATATTCTTTTACCTAGTGCCCTAAAGTCAACTGGTTTGGGAGTCATTGGCCCAAGACTCGCTACATGGATCAAATAGAAAGCTTAAGGGATTAAGACACTCAATAGTGGTATAACGTTAAAAAAAAAAAAATATCAGTTTTCCACCAAATAATCGGGTCTCTTTTCCTAAGTAAGCAATGATATTCACATTGAAAAATGGATAATGTAAAAATAAAAATCAATAAATGAAGGACGACAGTAGCAATACACTTATCTATATGAAAGTTTAGACAAATCAGAGATAAAGATGGGATAATTTAGAAAAAATTCAAAAAAATTTAATGTTCTTTACTTAATTTTTCTATTGATAAGTATTAATATCCCAATGATATGTCTCACTTAAGCCCTACTAAATATCAATGGCCATTTTAAAAACTACTTAGGTAAAATTTGAAACTCTGAAGTTAAAAGATATTTAAAACTAAATTCTTTCTTTACTCGAGGACGAGCAAAGCTTAAGTTGGAGGGTGTGATAAATATCATAAATTTATCAATAAAAATATTAATTTATCAATTAATTTATATTAATTTTTAAAAATTAATGATCAATTTATATATAATTTTTTAGAAATTTATATTTTTATTAATTAAAAAATTAATTAAAAATTAATAAAAATTAAAAAATAAAATTTTATAATCAATGGAAAGAGCTCATTTTTTTTATCATAACGAAATAAGTTTAAAGCAAAATGAAGCTAAAACGAAGAAGATATGAATTTCTAAATAAATAAAATAAAAATTAAATAAAAAAAGAAAACAGCTCAGCCAGCTCTACAAGCTAAGCCAAGCCATCAAAGCCGACTCAGCTGCAAAAGTCACTACCTGGTCCATGATTCAGGCATGGACCACCAGTTCAGCAAAATCCAGCGAATCAAGGTGCAACACATGGTGGACCTAGACCTTTAAAGGGTCTATAGAAATTTATCGCGGCTCACAGGGTATTTTGGTCTTTTCACTCAGCGACAAGAGCGCTGATTGGTTACGGTGTACGATGCAGCCAGTCCACGCGATCCGTGGGATCAATAATTATGCGATCGGATGGCTATGGTTGATTGCGATCAAGATCGGATGGTGGTGGTTATTTTCGAATTTGATTCAAATTCTATCAGCGATCTGGCATGATCCGATGGCCAAAAAATCAATTGATAAAGATCCAACAGTCTAGAATGCTCTCGATGGTGATTAGGACTCCCGATGCATGATCAGAGGCTAGATTTCCTCCATCAACATGCGATCGGACGGTCAGAATTTAATCCGACCTGATCTGGGCTGATACACATCCGATTTTGATGATTTTTGGATCGTTGGATTCCTATTGATGCTTAGATTTCATCCAGAGTAGTAGAATTCATCTAGAACTCTTTTTAATTTGATTTTTACTTAGATTTTTTTATATTTTGATGATCTAAGAGCCCCTTAGTCCCACATTGCCCAGAAGAAAACTCTCCAGTCCTCCTAGCTCTATAAAAAGGACCCCAGGCCTCCAAAAATCAACATCTTCGATCAAGGTGAAGCTTTGGTATAGAGTGAAGCTAGGCTCTAGGTTAATGGCTGCTTCAAGGCAACTGGTGTTGAGAGAAAAAGCTGGGCTTCTACACCATCTTTCCATCCATGTTGATCCAAGATTAGAGATCAGGCTATTTTATTTTATTTTCTTTTTAAATTTTATGTATTTAAATTCTAAAATTTTAATTAATAAAAATTTTATTATTGCACTTTAATTTTAACTTTTTATTTTTATTATAATTTAATTTTTATATTTTAATTATTACTTTTTATTTTTCTGTAAGTAGATGCTAAGATCTAACTAGTAGATCTTAGTACCAACTTTAAATTCTCACACTTTTTAATTTTCATTTTTTATTTTCTAACTTTACTTCTAATCCCAAAACTCTTCTCTTTTCTTTTTCTTTTAAAAAAATTAAAGATTTTAAATCTAAAAATACTACCTTCCTTATGGATTCGATCCGACTCACTGCTATCTATGTATTTTTAATTATTTTAAGAAGTCGGATTAAATTGACAAACATGGTGTCTTAACGACAACATCGCATTTCTATTAAAGATCTCCCCCGAGCCTCGACCTCAACTTCAACCTCGGTTGGAGATAGAAACTCCCCCGAGCTTCAATGTCTGCATCAACAGGAGATGAGATTTTCCTTCAACCTCGGCTAGGAGATGAGATCTCCCCCGAGCCTTCAACTTCAGCTTCAACCTCAGTCTGGAGATAAGATCTCCCTCGAGCCTCAACTTCAACTTCAACCTCGACTGGAGACAAGATCTTTTCCCGAGCCTCGACTTCAACTTCAACCTCGACTAGAGATAGGAACTCCCCCAAGCTTTAACATCTACATCAATAGGAGATGAGATCTCCTTCAACCTTGGCTGGAGATAAGATCTTCCATAAGCTTCAACCGCAATGTCAACAAAAGATAAAATCTTTCTGAACCTTGGCTGGAGACGAGATCCCCCAAGCCTCAACTTCAATGTCAACCTTGGCTGGAGATAAGATCTCTCTTGAGCTTCAATCTAAACTGATGCAGAGCCCTGAAGAGGACTTCGACAGTCATCCTTTTTGTACTCCCTTTCTTCGAGTTTCAAATTTGAGAGTGGGGAGGATTATTGTTGGGGATAAATCCCACTCCTGCCGAAGTCTAGCTTGATGCTTAGTCCAATGCAACCGATAATCATGGAAGAGTTTCAGCGGTTAAACCTTAGCCAAACTTCTTCAGTTGGCCAAACTCCCCAGTGGTCGAGCCCCAGTGAAATCTCTTCAGTCCATCGAACTCTCCAATGGTCGAGCCCCAGTCAAATTTCTTCAGTCGGTCGAACTCTCCAGTGGTCGAGCTCCAACCGAATTTCTTCAGCCGATCAAACTTCTTAGCGATCGATTCTCAGCCAAATTCCTTTAGTCAGTCGAACTTCTTAGCGATCGAGCCCCAGTCGAACTCCCCCAACGACCAAATTTCTATCGAACTCCTCAAGAGCCAAACTTCTTCAGAAATCGAACTCCTCCTAGACTTTTTCTTTGGTCGAACTTCTCAAGGAGCTAGACTCCTCCCAGACTTCTCCTTCGATCGGACTCCTTCAGGAGCCGAACTCCTTCTAGAATTTTCCTTCAGTCGGATACCTATGGAAGCCGAACTCCTTCCGAGCTTCTCCTTCATTCGGACTTCTTGAAGAGCCAAACTCCTTCCAGATTGCTCCTATAGTTGGACTCCTTCAGGAGCCAAACTTCTTCCAAAATTCTTCTTCAGTTGGACTCTTACGGGAGCCAAACTCCTTCCGAACTTCTTCTTCGATCGAACTCCTTCAGGAGCCGAACTTCTTTCGGACTTCTTCTTTAGTCAGATTCTTCTAGCAGATTGCTTTCAGATAATCCCCTCCAGATGTATTTCCTTTAGGAGTCTGAACTCCACTGAAATTGATATATGTCGGAATTCTTCACCAACCAATATTTGCATCCTCTGAACTACGGCTATTAAATCTCGATGAATGATTGTCATCAGTTTGCTATGGGCGATGCTATAGATGGTGCCCCCTCCATAATAAACTCCACCAGACCTCGAGCGGCCTACCACTGGATAATATGACTATCACCATCAGCCTGATGATGCTTTCTCTCCATACCGAACTCCACCAGGCATTGAACGGTCCGCTGTCAGATAGTTACAGCTATCACCATCAATCAAGCTCTATCTATAAAAAGAGATCCTCCAGATACATTTTTTTTAAGCTCTAAGCTCTCTTCTCCTTCTCAAAACTCTATCGAACTCTCGTCTGAGCACTCCATTTCTGTTGGCCAGAAGAGCTGACTTGATCGTCGGAGGATTCCGTCGGAGCCACCACCATCGACTCTGAATGAAACTTTATTTTGTAGGTCACCGACGGCAATCTCGTCCTCCTCGACTCCAGCACGGTCCGACATCGATCAGATTCTGCACCAACAGATACCAAGAATCATTTTAAAGAGAGGTGGTTACAAAGAAGTGGATGAGTCGGATTGAAAATATATTATGAAATTTATCTAAATTGGAAATAACTACACAAGAAAGATATGGGAGATCAAACTCTATTTTATCTATTTGTTTACTATATCTTTTGAATCGCATTTTATAATATTTTTTTGAAGTAGGCGGTAGTTTTGTAATCCAGAAGTTCTTGAAGTTTCAACATAATTTCTTACCCAATTATCCTTTTCGAGTTTCCAATCTATCACTAGTGGCACATGCACGTTTCTCTTTGCACTATCAATTTATTGATTTTCCTAGACTTCAGCCATAAAAATAAAATAATAATTTTTGGCACATCTGATGGGACAATACAGAACACCGCCAAAGAAGAAGGTTGAAGTTCAAACCTTTGCTGTGGAACGACTAGAAGCTCTTTCTACTAGTGGTCAAGATGTTGAAGACTAGCAGGCTTGCTCGGCTAACCAAGTGGAGTCTGATTCATCCTTGCGATAAGTTAATGTTGTTAGGAATGAAGCCCAATAAGGAATGCCATTAAGAAAGAAAGTTGGCCAACATGAAAGCTAGCTTCCTGCCTTGGTGACTTTCCAATGGATCATACACTAGATGAGTGATACTATGGTACCATGTCGTTATCATCTGGATAAAAGTTAGAAAGTTCTTATGGAAGCAATTACCAACTAATTTGCTATGGTCATGAGACCATTAGTAAGTTAGCAAGAAAGTGCTTCTTCACTTACGTCCAAGAAATTTGATAAGTTAATTATGTTATTGACCAAACATAATTGATTTTTTACTTACACCCGGCCCAAATGGTATAACATTTAGAAAATGCCCAATCAACAATACAAGAGTCACCTACATAGGGTCTACAGTACAGAAATGTGAAAAATTCTAGAGTAGATTGATCTAAAAAAGATAATACCTTGTGATAAAGGAAAGGCCGAATATTATGAAGAAGAGCTGTATGGAACAAAGCCTTATTTGATGAATATAGAAGTTTCAACTAGGCCTCCGATTCCATCTCATATAGCCACTTTGGCCAACTATAGCCAAATTTGAGGTTAAATGAGGCTAATGCTTGTGAAATGGAAACTACGGTTAGGTACAGGCTGAATGTGTCTATTATCAATTGTAGTGCTCACTTCAAGAATAAAGTGAGACCCAATGCAATGGTAGCCCTTAACATTGGGGAACAAACGAGTCCAATAGGAGATATGAATAATGCTGAGGGGCAATATATTGGACCTACAATGGTGCCATTGCCACAAAAATTGGGCTAGATTCCATTTCTAATCCTAGAATTGGGATTGATGTGAGAGTTGCAGAGCTGGGCTCTTACACAGCATATGGTAATCCTATATATGAGCCATGGTAGGGGGCTTCAGTATAAGTAATAGTGCCACAGAATCAAGGGGATCATGTCTAGCCTGTTCTTGATGTGGCTCATCTGGTAGATATGATCAGGGAGCCATTGAATTTTCTATTTCAGCCAGTCAATAGGTTGATATATAGGAAACCATATTCATAATGGTCTGATCAAGCATTTGAATCCTCTAAAGGATACAAAGTACCTAAATTTTTTTTTTCTCAAGAGATGATGGTATTTCAATTGTGGAACATGTAGGATGGTTCCTAATCTAGTCTGGTGAGGTAGGTACTAATAATTTTCTCAAGCTTAGGCTGTTTGCGAACTCCCTCATTCTCATCGTATGTGAATTTGCCTTCTAATTCCATATTTATTTGGTAAGAAATGAAAAGTCAATTTCATACTCAATTTTATAAAACTGAGCCTGAGATGTCGATTGCAGATTTGACTAAATTGACATAATAAGCCGATGAATCGATTGAAAGATATATGGGCTGATTCAAAAAGACCTAAAATAGATGTTATGTATTTTTAAGAGAGGCCGAATATGTAAAAATTGCTCAAAACGGCCTTAACCTTGAGCTAAGAAAGAAGTTTGTTAGATAATTTTTTTTTAAAATTTATTTCAATTAACATCTTAAATGGTAAATTGTAAGACAATTCTTAGATAAGAAGAACAGAAGAATGCTATGAAGGAAACTTATTGTAGAGAGTTTAATTATGATATTTCAGCCATTGAGATCGAATCTTAGGAATTCAATGAAGATTTAGAAATAGAAATTGATATTGCAGAGATTCTCACTAGTAAACCTTATGTTTGTAGAGCACTCAATAAGTTGAATGCACAAGTTCAATCAATAACAACTACTCAAGCTTCATTGAAAGAAAAGATCAAGATTGCAATATTTGATATTATTAAGGTATATCAAATATTTGATCATTTGCTGAAGAATAAATAAATAAAGTTACTAGAAGGTCATAAAATACTATCAGAGGAGGAGTTAAAAGAGAAAAAGTATTGCAAATGGCATAATCGGTAGAGCCATGGTACAAACAACTATTTGATATTTAGAAATGCTATACAAAAATTTATTATTGAAGGCAAACTAAAGTTTCCTAGTAAATATAAAGGAGTTATGTTGATTGATGGAGATCCCTTCCCAGAAGTAACAATCAATATAGCAGGTGCAAATCTAGCCATAGCTGAAATGGAATGCAAAAGATTAAAGACATGAAAAAATGAATAATGGAGAAGCAACAACAATAGGAAAAGGAGTGGACTTATGTCATAAAAATTTGTTGTATTTTATTTCATACCAATTTTACAATCAAATATCTTGATTTAGCGTCACACCAAAAAGGATACTACACTACTAGAAGTGACATCAGAAAAATTAGCCTCAACATCTTCTATTTGATAGGTAGAAAAGAAGGGATTTAAGGTACAAACTATTGGGTGGAAAACCAAAGAGGAAAATGATGCAAACCGAAAGCCCAACCAATATAAAAGATAAAGGAAAAGAACTGATGAAGCACAAATGGAATGATGGGAAGCATAAATAGTGGGATATGATGGCCAGCTTACTAAGGATGAGCATGTGAAAATGGGTTGGCATAAACTACAAGAATTCAAAGTTTTATTGATAAACTCTTAATGACCAAGTACAAGTCTAGTTACCAAAAACCTCATATTTAGTAATAAAATTAAGAAATGGTCACAACAAACTATTTTTGTTAATATTTTTTATGATGAAATAAGATTTTGTCATAAAATATATATCTTTTATGACTATTTTTTATTTTATCATAAAAAATTTATCATTAAATAAAATCTTTTAGGTGGAAAAATAATTTGAGTGCCAAAATTAATTTTGGTCAACTCAGTAATAACAATTTTATAATTTATCACTAAAATTTATGTCTTTAATGATGATATTTTAAAATGGTCATTATAGATATATATCTTTAATGACAAAACTTGTAGAATAGTTACTAAAAGTCTATATTTTTAGTGATGATATATTATATTATCATAATTTTGGTATCAACATCGATGTTGATCAAATCACTAGTGATAATTTTATAATTTATCTCTAAAACTTATGTCTTTAGCAATGATATTTTAAAATAATCACCGTGTATGTATGTATGTATGTATATATATATATGTGTGTGTGTGTATTAATGATGAGCTAATAAAATGGTCATTAAAATGAATATTGGTCAATATATTAATAATAATTTTATGATTCATCACTAAAGTAAATATTTTTTGTGATGATATTTTAAAATAGTCACCATAGATATACACTATTAATGATGAGATTATAGAGTGGTTATTAAAAATCTATATCTTTAGTACCAATCATTATATTATCACTAAAATCTTATATATTAATGATGAATAATAATATCATCAATAAAAATATTAACTATAATAATATTTGAATAATGTATATGTTAATTACTAAAATAAAATGTGGGTCTTGGTTTTGTATTTGGTATGATATTAAAATCAATCCAATTACAAGCTAAAGTAAGATTAGAGGATGATAAGATGTACCTAATAATACATGATTTAATTAGATGCTTGATAGATTTTTCAAATGCATTAAACTACTAAATTATTACTATAACAAAATAGTCAATCACTGACAAATTATTTTGCGACTAATATGGATCATATGTCAATGAAATAAGACTTTTGTCATGACATATCAATTACTTAATATTTTTGGTGATGAAATACTATTTTGTTGTTGTTTTTTGTTACTAAACATATGGCACCAAATACCGCCACTCTTTTATTTTGGTGGAAACCTGTTAGTAATAATTTAAGATATTTTTTGATGAAATATTATTGTTGCAAATACCAAAAACTATCATGACAATAGATTCATATCACCAACTAGTAATTAATTTTGACAATGATGGTAGAATCATCCTCAAATATTTATACATTCATGCAAATAAATAGTTAAAAAATAGTAATTTTTTATGATGTATTAGATTCGTCACTAATTATTTCATATTTGGTGATAAATTAATATTTTATCATAAATAAATATTTAATTTCCAATGAGGATAATATTTTGTCATAAAATATTTATTATTGGTATTATTCTAATAGGCATATCGGTGATCTTAAGTGCTATGTGCGAAATAAGGTCTATTTAGAAGGTTTAATTGCAAAGGTTTATATTGCTAGTGAATATTTGACATTTTGCTTAATGTATCTCCATAGGATTGAAACTAAATTTAACCATGTTGAATGAAACTATGATGAAGGCCAAGAGGAGCCGGATAAAGGAATATCCATATTCTTATAGAAGGTTTGTCGATTTGGATGCAGTAGTTATGATCCAATAGTAAATGTGAAATTTAGCGCATGGCTCGTTAATACGTGTTAAATAATTTTGAGGAGTTGGAACTATATTTAGAGTAAGTTAAATTTCTATTTCTATTAAGAATTTATATATTATAATTAAGCTTTTTTAATTGATTGTCATAAATTTTGCTTTTAGTGAGCATAAAAGGGAATTAAAAGGGAAAGCAATCTAAACATAAACCAAAGGCATCAAGAGCAGTTCCTAAAATGGTTTAGAAGACATGTAAGTAATAAATGAGGTTATCTATCTTGATATCACACTAAGTTATTCTTGTTATTAATATATTTTTATTTTCTTAAATAGATGATTCTCTTGTACAATTAAAAGTTGCTAGAAGCTACTGATTCATTTGCATAGTCTAATTTTTCTTGATATATTCTAACTCAATAATGTCATTTAATACACCATAGAAGTCAATTAGCTTATTATTATGGATTTCTTCGACAATGATACCATTATTTTGTTAAAAAATAGTGGCAATATATTCATATCACCAATTAGTAATTAATTTTGATAACAATGGTAGAATCATCCTCAAATATATATATATATATATATATATATATATATATATATATATATATATATATATATATATATATATATATATATATATATATATATATTTATGCAAAAAAAAGTTAAAAAATAGTAATTTTTTATGATGCATTAGATTCATCACTAGTAATTTCATATTTAGTGATAAATTCATATTTCATCAGAAATAAATCTTTAATTTCTAGCATGCATAATATTTTGTCATAAAATATTTATTTATTGATATTATTTTAATAGGTATCTTGGTGCTCTTAAGCACTATGTGTGGAATAAGGCCCATCTAGAAGGTTTAATTACAGAGGTTTATATTGCTAATAAATATTTGATATTTTGTTTAATGTATCTCCATGGGATTGAAACTAAATTTAACCATGCTGAGCAAAACTATGATAAAGGCTAAGAGGAGCCAGATAACGAAATATCCATATTCTCACAAAAGGTTCATCCATTTGGATGTAGTAGTTACGGTCCAATAGCAAATGTGGAACTTAGCGCATAGCTCATTAGTACGTGTTAAATAATTATGAGGAGTTGGAGCCATATTTAGAGTAAGTTAAATTTCTATTTCTATTAAGAATTTATATATTGTAATTAAGCTTTTATAATTGATAGTCATAAATTTAGCTTTTGGTGAGCATAAAAGGAAACTTAAAAAGGAAAGAAATCTAAACATAGACCAAATTCATCAAGAGCAATTCTCAAAATGGTTTAAAAGACATGTAAGTAACTAAATAAGGTTATCTATCTTGATATCATACTAAGTTATTCTTGTTATTAACATGTTTTTATTTTCTTAAATAGATGATTCTCTTGTACAATCAAAAGTTACCAAAAGCTACTGATCAGCTCTATCATTGGCATGTGGCCCCGACACATGTATAAGAAGATACATAGGTTGTATTGTTAATAAAGTTAAGTTTCACATCAGGGGATGTGACAGCCATCATAGAAATCAAAATAGTGGTATCGTTGTTGAAGGAGTTTATAATAATAAGTTAATTGACTTCTATGGCGTATTGAATGACATTATTGAGTTAGAATATATCAAGGGAAATCGAACTATTTTGTTCAAGCATGAATGGTTTGATCTTGATAATAGAAAAATAGGAATACAAAGAGATGGGCATATAACAAGCATTAATGTTGGTAGTTTCTGGTACAAGAATGATCCATTTATACTTACAACTCAAGCAAATAAAGTCTTCTACATGAATGATACTAAATTGAACAAAAATTAGCAAGTTGTGCAAAAGTTTCAACGTAGACATTTGTATGATATACTTGAGATGCAAAATATAGAAATAGATATTGACAAAGCCTCTATTATGGATGAGGAAGTGTACCAAGATAATGAGCTATCTAAGGATGCTATACCTATCCAAATCAAATAACATGAAATTGAGCCGTTGCATAGGGATGATGTTGATTCACATATTATTGATGCTTCCATTGCACACAACAGCAGGGGAAGTAAATTTTATGAAAGTGATTTTATTTATGATGATTTTGATGTAGAAGATGAAACATTGTTGGAATGCTGCAATGATGAGGAAGAGGTTTTAAGCACTGATGATGATAGTGATATAGAGCCTGTGTAGTTTTTTTTTTTAATCTTATTTTGCTATAAAAGTCATTATACATTATTTATTATGATAATAAAATTTTGGAGCAGATATAATAAATATATCTTATTTTATCCATTCATTATTCTTATTACTCTTTTAGTCATGCATATCAAGTTATCATTTTGATATTAACATATTTCTTCTTTATATAATAATTATGTATTGTACATATTGTATATATGAAAATATAATTACATCTTGCTAAGATAGGTTTTGTTTAGTATGGCACCAGGAGGTCGATTTAGACTACTCACATTGACTATATCAATTACAACATCAGATGCTATGCTGCCTAATACATCGATCGACTCCATTAGTGCCTACTACTCCTGGAACCCCTAGTAATGTTGGTAAGATTATGAATTTAATTTTTGTTTGATTATAATATCTATATACAACATTGATTGAATGAACATTATATTGAAAAATATATTAAAACATAATGCCTTTTCTTTGCAAATGCAGCTTCTAGTTCAAGCAAAAAAGGTCATGGGGAAACAAGAGGGATAGGTCAAGAAAAGTTGAATAAATAAATAAATAAGAAAAAGTTGGCTATAGATATTTCTAAGGGGAAGGGAAGACCTGTTTAATTCTATGCAATCAGCTAAACTATCTTCTGAGCTTAGTATCATTGCTGGAAGCTTTATTCCAGTACCAAAAAGTTGGAAAGATATGAATCAAGATGATCTTAAAGTTGCTTTTTATAGACTTGAAGTGAGAAAGATTATCTTATTATTTTTCTTTTGTTTACTTACTAAATTTGAGTGTAGTCTGTTTTAATCTTTTTTATTATATTTTTAATCAAGATTTGAGATTAATTTAGATGAAAAGCACATCAGTGATGACTATGAGGAGATATTGAAGTCAAGAAGTAGGAATGAGCGGCATAAGTTACATAAGGAATTTAAAAAACGGAGTTCTATGGATGAAGCATTTGCAAATAAGCCAGAAAATATAAGTAATGAGTAGTGGAACAATCTTTATCACATATGGGTAGATCAACATTATTAGGTATAAAATAATTGTATCAATTGCAATTAATATTGTTTGATACCTGGATAAGCATATCATCAGCTATATTTATTATGATCTTATGTATTTTATTATAGGCAAGATGTGAAATGAACAAACAAAATAGATCTAAACGGAAAATTACTCATAATAATGGATCGAAGGCATTTGTGGCTACTCATTATGAGATGGTACAAAGTTATAATTACATGAATAATTATTAGTTTTTGAAGTTAAAAATTTTCTTAATAATTTTGTAATATACAACGTGATGATGAGATCCAAGAGAAGCCTAATAGAATTGAGTCTTTTGACGCACTCATTATGAAGAAGAAAAGGGATGGACATCAATAAAGGCTGAGTTGAAATATGTAAGAACTTATTATTTATAACGATATTATTGTAATATATTTTTATATTTTAAATTTGATATTTATTTTTTTATTAAATGTAGAATCAAATGATATAGCTACAATCATAACCAATGCTAGAAGGTGAGATCCGGATGACACCAAATCAGATAGCTGATCATGTACTTGGTACGAGTTCTGGATATATTAAAGGTCTTGGACATGGTCCACAACTAAGTACTTCGAGGTCTACTCAGCAATCACAGATAGAGTCTCAATAGTCACAGATAAAGACTCAAAATTTAAAGATACAGTCTCAACAATCAGAGTTAGAAGCACAACAATCATAAATAGATGCTCAAAATTTAAAGATATACACTCAACAATCAAAGATTGATGATTTGAAGTCATAACTAAATTCAGTATTAGCTAATCAAGCTAAAATTCTTTGGATTTTGTGCAATAGTTAATCTATCTTATGGTTAATCACTGATAACATACTTTAATTTCATGATAGGATATACTTTTAATAAACATTATTAAAAAATTTTATGTTCCTTATTTACTTGTTTATTAAATAAATCACATACCATTTAACTTATATATTATTAACTAACTAAACCTTATTTTTATTTTTTTATAGATTAATATGGATCATAGATTCTCATACTAAGAGAGCATGGAGCATTTTATTAGATTAGGGACTAGTTATGATTGGAATGTTTTTATTTATAAGCTTTAGTTGTATCTTGAGAAGTGAACATTGACAAAGTGGATGAATGATTGATGTTCTTGAATTGTTTCAGAGTTGATTTATATTTTAATAAATTCTACAATTTGGATTCAAATATATTACTGGTATTTCATATTTGCAAAATATATTGATATTTTAGCAATTATATTACAAGAGCGTTAATCCTAAAGATTGATTTTGATGAGTAACAAAATGTTTGAGTATATGTTTGGACTAATGAATTATTTAAGATAATATTTCTAGATGAATTGTAGAGTATCAAAAGAAAAATCCCTAATAGTACATTTGAGAATCAATAAGGAGAAGTTAGAAGCTTTTGAAGTATAAAACACATCCAAAGCAAGGCTGAAAGAGGGTATTTCAAGATTAAAGTTGAAAAGAAATTCAATTGATTAAAGTTAAAATTTTTAGCATGAAAGCTGTTGAGTCGACCCCTAAAAATGGCTATTCAACTCAAATTAAAATAGAAAAAAAAATTGGCATAAAAAAGTTTCAGCCAGTATGCCCTCGAGTCGACTCATAATTGAGCGTGAGTTGACTCGAGTGAACAGTGGCAGAAAAAAAGATTTGTCTAAAGAAAATTATTCTGCTCAAGCAAAGGACTTAAGTCGACTCAAGTTGCTCGAATCAAGGTCTCAGAAAAATATAGAGAGGCTAATTTTTAGGACAAAGTTCGGGGGTGAATTCGTAGGATGGTCGAGTCGACTCGAGGGGATCGACGAGTCGAGCTCTAACGGCTAGTTTTCTCCAGAATATTTAGAACTATATAGTCCACCTCCAAATGGCTATTTTTAGATTTTCAATAGTCAAAAACCTCTTTCCAACCTACTAAATGTTAGAAAAGAGCTACAAATCACTTGGAAGAAGTGACTTGATAAATCAATCATTGAGAGGAATCAAGAATCAAATGAAAAATTCCAAAAAGTATTGAAAAGACAATATTCCATTCCCAACTCCTTGAAGCATCAAATCAAGAGATTTTTTTCAGCAAGAAGACAAGCTTATCTGCTCAAAAATTTTCATCAAAGAAGATTCCAAAGCTTCATCGACATTCTTACTCATTAAAGAAGCTTTGTGTTTTAGTTCTTATTCTATCTTTATATTTATTATCTCTAGCTTCAATAGGATTTTGAAGCTAAGAGAAAGGTCTATCCAAGCCAAAGAATTAGATTATAAGCCAAGGGTTGACTTAGGGATTGGTTGTGGTTGATGATCCGATGTAAAACCAACTAGATTTTGGATAGTAAGCCTAAGAAAAACTATCCGACTATAATCTTGGATAGATTATAGTAAAATTTTCAAGTAGGTCTTGGAGAATGGACGTAGGTGCAAGGATCATCGAACTACTATAAATTTTTTGGTATTTATGATTACTCTTATCTTTTACTTTTCATTGGATTTACATTTCTGCATACTTAGTTAAATTAAATTGCAATACACTTTAACACTTCACTAGTTTCATAAACAGCACATAACTTGCTTAAATTTTAAAAAATCTAATTCACCTCCTCTCTTGGGTTGTCATACTGGGCAACAAGTAGTATCAAAGCTTGGTATTTACTTTATTTGATTTAATAATCAAGAGTTAAGATCAAATGGCAAGATATATAAGCGCATCCTTTATCGAAGGATAATCGACCAACCGTCCACTCTTATTCAATGGAATAAATTATATTTATTGGAAAGCATGTATACACATTTACATTCAAGCACTTGATTATTAACTATGAAAAGTTATAATCAAACATTCACACACTCCCATAATTAAAGTAGAGAGTAATGATGTTCCCAAACCTGAAAGGGATTAGGATGAGCATGTCATAAGAATGATAGA
This sequence comes from Cocos nucifera, assembly GCA_006176705.1. Taxonomy (NCBI): domain Eukaryota; kingdom Viridiplantae; phylum Streptophyta; class Magnoliopsida; order Arecales; family Arecaceae; genus Cocos; species Cocos nucifera. The sequence continues at coordinate 98,930 of QRFJ01000729.1, read as the reverse complement.
ATTAAATGCTAAGACCATGAATGTTCTATATTATACACTAGATCTTAATAAATTTAATAAAATCTCTACATATACATCAGCTAAGAAGATTTGGGATAGATTAGAGATCACCCATGAGGGTACCAATCAAGTAAAATAGTCTAAAATAAATATACTTATGTACAAATATAAATTATTTAAAATAAAAGCTAATGAATCTATTTTTGAAATATTTATTAGATTTATTGATATTATCAATGATTTAAAAAGCTTAGAAAAATCTTATATTAACAGTGAGCTTATTCAAAAAATTCTTAGGTCACTTCTAAAGGCATGAAAAGTAAAAATCATCATCATTCAAGAAACCAAGAATATCAATAAGCTACCATTAGAAGAGCTTCTTGGATCTTTAATGACTCATGAATTAACTATGAGACAAAATATAGAGGAAGAAATCAAAAAGAAGAAAACCATCGCTCTCAAGAGTACTACTTCCAAGAATGATGAAAGTAAAGAATCTGATGAAAAAGAAAAGGAAGAAGACTTAGCCTTGATTGTAAGAAAGTTCAAGAGATTTATGAGGAAGAAGAAGCAAGCATTTAAGAAGAAGACTTTCAAAGGTGAGCCAAGTAAAGAAAAGGAGAAGGAGCTGCTAATTTATTTTGAATGTAGAAAATCCAGTCATTTTGGAATGGACTACCCTCTTCTTAAGAAATCATCCAAAAAAATCAAGAAGACAATAATGGCTACTTGGAACAATAGTGAGGATTCTAGCTCCGAAGAAGAATAACAAGAAGTGGTCAATCTTTGCTTAATAGCTCATCATGAGGAGGTAAATGCTGAAAATTTTATAGATTTCACTTTTGATGAATTACAAGATGCTTTTTCTGAACTTATGACTGAATATAAGAAAGTAACCTTAAAAACTAAAGATTTGAAGAAAACAAAATTTTGAACTTGTTCATGAAAAGAAAAGAATTTCTAAAAAATTAAATTTGTTAACTCATAAAAATCAAAAATTGATTAATGAATTAACAAAAATCAAACTATTTATAGAAAGATTTACTTATAGCTCCAAAAAATTGAATATGCTATTAAATAAGCAAAGAGTTATTTTTAATAAGACTGAATTAGGATTCAAATCACACAACAGGCAAAAACTATTAAAAAAATTGTTTGTTAAAGCTTCATCAAATTCTACCTCAAACCTTTCATGCTATTATTGTAGTAAAATTGGTCATAAATCTTATGCATATGATTTTAGAAAATTAAATGGACATATGATTAAAATGGTTTGAATTTCAAAAGAAATTATGAGTACTAACCTCAAAGGATCCAAGATGACTTGGATACCTAAAAATTCAACTTGATTTTCTTATGTAGGAGTGTTTTGCAGCCCAAAAGAAGAAAAAACTTTGGTATCTTGATAGTAACTGTTCAAGGCATATGATGGGTGACAGATCTCAATTTATCATTTTTGAACCTAAAGATGGAGGAATGGTTACGTTTGGAGATAATAAAAAGGGCGCATCATTGGTGTTGGTAACATATGTATCACTCCTATTTCTATTCAAAATGTATTATTGATTAATGAACTAAAACATAACCTACTTAGTATTAGCCAATTTTGTGATAAAAGATTTAAGATTATATTGGAATCTTTATTATGTATAGTTTCTATTCCTAATGATGATGGTATTATGTTCATTAGATATAGACATGATAATATCTACATGATAGATCTAGATGATCTACATATAAAGAATGGTCAATGTCTTGTCACAATGAATATCAAAGTTAATGAAACTAGTTGGTTATGACATTATAGATTGGGCTATGCAAGCATGAATTTACTTCTAAAATTAATTAAGAAAGATCTAGTAAAAGAATTACCAACATTAAATTTTGAAAAGAATCAAATATGTGATGTATGTCAATTTGGAAAACAAACTAGAAACTCTTTTAAACCAAAAGGCATGATTTCAACTTCTAAACCTTTAGAATTGCTTTATATGGATTTATTTGGACCCACAAGGACTACTAGCCTAGGAGATAAAAGGTATGATTTTGTAATTGTAGATGACTTTTTAAGATTTACTTGGATGATGTTTTTAGCATAAAAAGATGAAGCCTTCAATGCTTTTTTTAAATTTTATCACAAAGTTTTAAATAAAAAGAATACATCAACTGTATGCATACATAGTGATCATGGTACCAAACCTAAAAATCAGCACTTTTAAAATTTTTGTAATAAAAAAGAAATTGATCATAATTTTTTTGCACATAAAACTCCATAATAAAATAAGATAGTAGAAAGAAAAAAATCATACATTAGAAGAAATGGCACAAACTATGTTGTGTAAAAGTAATTTACCTAGATACTTTTGGGCCAAAACTATAAACACTACATATTATACTTTAAATCATGTATTAATAAGACCTATTTTAAAAAAAATCTTATATAAACTTTGTAAAGATAGAAAATCAAATATCAACTATTTTCATATTTTTTATTGTAAATATTTTATACTTAATAATAAAAAAAATAATTTAGAAAAATTGATGCCAAGTCAGATGAGGGCATCGTTTTGGAATACTCCTCATCAAGCAAGGCATATAGAGTCTTTAACAAGAGAATTCTCATTATTGAAGAATCTATTCATGTAATCTTTGTTGAATATAATGACAAGTTTTCTAGAAAAGAAGATGCTTTGGATGAGAATACAGACGATTTCAATGACAAGATGGATAATCTTATACTAAAAGATGCTTCCTCCCAAAATAAAGAAGAAGAAGAAGAAGAGAATAAAGAGCCCACTCCCAGCCTAAGAGAAGAGTTACTAAAAGAGTGGAGGTATTCACATGGATATCCTAAAGATCTAATAATCGGTGATCCATCACAAGAAGTAAGAACCCGATCCTATTTTAGAAATGTTAACAATTATTTAGCATTTATATCATTAATTGAACCTAAAATATAGTATAAGAGGTTGAAAATAATCCATGTTGGTTTAATGCTATGCAAGAAGAATTAAATCAATTTGAAAGAAATAAGGTTTGAACTTTAGTTGATAGACCTAATGACTATCCAATAATTAGAACTAAATGGGTATATAGAAAAAAATTAGATGAACATAGGATTATTGTTAGAAAAAAAGCTAGATTAGTACCAAAAGAATATTATCAAGAGGAAGGTATTGATTTTAATGAAATCTTTATCCCAATAGCAAGATAGAAGCAATAAGGTTATTACTTGCATTCGCATGTTTTATGAACTTTGAATTATATCAAATGGATGTAAAAAATATATTTCTTAATGGTTATATAGCTGAGGAAGTGTATGTTGAACAACTATCTAGTTTTAAAAATCACACATTCCCAAATCATGTATTTAAGTTACATAAGGCTCTATATGGGTTAAAACAAGCTCCACGTACATGGTATGAAAGGTTAAGCAAATTTTTGTTAGACAATAAATTCACTAGAAAAATATTGATAAAATTTTATTCTTAAAAAGAAAAGATGACAATCTATTGATAGTATAAATTTATGTGGATAATATTATTTTTTATGCTACTAATGAATCTCTTTGTCAAGAATTTGCCAAGCTTATGCAGGGTGAGTTTGAGATGAGCATGATGGGAGAGCTAAATTTCTTCCTCGGACTCTAAATCAAACAAAGTGAAGAAGGAATCTTCATTAACCAAACAAAATATATAAGGAAGAGACTTAAAAAGTTTAGGATGGAGACCTCGAGACCAATTGGTACATCAATGAGTACATCCTGCAAACTTGACAAAGATGAAATAAATAAGAAAATAGATACTAAATTGTATAGAGGTATAATAGGCTCTCTTCTTTATCTTACTGCAAGTAGATCAGATATAGCATTCAGTATTTGTATGTGCGCTAGGTACCAATCAGACCCTAAAGAATCTTATTTACTTGCTATTAAAAGAATTTTTAAATACTTATTTGGCATACTTAATGTAGGACTGTGATATGATAAATCATTACACTTTGAATTAATTGGATACTCTAATACTGATTTTGCTGGATGTAAGCTTGATAGAAAAAGCACTAGTAGTACATGTCAATTTATTGAAGTTAATTTGATTTCATGGTTTAGCAAGAAATAAAATTCAATAGAATTATTTACGGTCGAGGTTGAATATATTACTACTTGGAGTTATTGTGCTCAAATCATGTGGATCAAACAACAACTTGAAGATTTTAGGTTCAAACTTAATAAGATTCCAATAATATGTGATAACACAAGTACAATTAACTTAACTAAAAATCTAATTCAATATTCAAGATTGAAATACATTGAAATAAGGCATCATTTCATAAGAAATCATGTACAAAATAATGATATGATACTTGAATTTATTTGTACTGATAAATAATTAGCTGATATATTCATAAAATTTTTTAGTGAAGAAAGATTTAGTATCATTAGAAGAGAATTAGGAAGATACTATCAATAAAAATAGAACTTATCTGTATAACCCAAAGCAAGTTGAATCAAACTCAAAAAGGTCAACTTTGAATGCATACTCAATGATCAATATTATAGAAAATCTCTTAATATTATTTGTATACTAAATTTTTGCTAAAATTATAAAAGTTTCAAAACTCATTCTCGAGTCTACTCGAGAAAAAAATCTCTAGTCGACTTGTGCTCGAGTGGACTTATAGAAAATCATGAGTCAACTCAAGGGTCGGGGCCACAGATATTTAAAACAGACCCATGGCTGCTCGGGATGCTCTAAATCTGCTCGTGAACAATAAGCAAAAGGTCCCTCCTCCCAAACTCTTTTGAACAGTGCCTACACAAATCCTTGCCCTCCATCTTCCTAGATTTGCTTGATTTGAGGTGAATTCAAAGCTAGATGGTGCGAGAAAAGTGAGGCATGCGGAAAATGACCTCAGCTCGACATGCCGAGGAATGGGAAAGCAGGAAAGCTCAGATGGAATGAGCAGCATCCTAAGCCTTTGAACTTTCTTAACCACCCGAGCAACCTATTCTAGATGAACCTAGTCTGATTCAGGATCAAGGTATTCCGACGTTCCCTCCTCCACAGCCCTCTCCTATAGGAAGAATGGCTACTAGGGCAATAGCAATGGGGAGAAGAATAGATTTTGATTTCTTTAAAAGTTACAATTTTTCTATAGAAACTTGGATTGAAAGAATGCGATGGAGAGGCTTTTGGAATATGAATATTCTCGTGTACTTGAAACTAGTTAGGGAGTTTTATGAATCTGAGAAGAGGTGCAGCTAACATTGTGTCAATAGTGAAGAAAATTCAATTTGAAGTTTCAAAGAAAAGATTAGCATAGATTTTTTGGATTTCTAGGGATGGATTTGTCCCTGATAGGCTATCCGATAAAAAGACTATACTGAGATTAATTATAGGAAGAGATGACATTATAGGAGATGTCTTAGCACCCACCCTGTCAGTAAAGATAAGAGTGCTACACCATATCATTGGAGAGATTTTTATTCCAAAGTTAGAAAGACATGACTTTATTTTAGAAAGAGAGCTATGCATGATGTATCACATTATTCAGGGCATTCCTTTAAACTTGCCAGGTATCATGATGTATCAGATTAGAGAGGCTGCTGCTAGGAACAAGGTATGCTAACCCTATGGGATGGCTTTGACCCAAGTATTTGAGACAGCCGGAGTGTCATTGGAAAATGAAGGGTTCAAAAGATTATCTCATTTTGATTTTTATGATATGAGGGCCTTTATCAGAATGTAGTACCATGTGGAAGTAGGAAGATGGGTTAAAAATATTTCTGATTAAGAAAGGAGAGAACCAATAGTAAAGAAGATAAGGGAGCCTTCTACTCCTATTGCTCCTAGAGCTGGATTTGCTATTCATACCCCATCTAGAGCTGCCCTAGATCCTAGTTTACTAGCCACTCCTCAAGCTCCACCCACTATAGGCACTTCTTCTTAGCCACCAGCTACTGAATTTACATCCATGGAGAGATTGACTGACATGATCTCTACTAGAGTCAATGGAAAGATACAAGTATTATCCGAGAAGATAGAGAGTATGCAAATATAGATGAGATCCATTTCAAAGAGGCTTACCATCTTAGAGCAGAGGGAGCATGATGTGCTCACTAACTTCTCGAGAGTTACTGAGGAGATTGCTCAACTTAGAAGGAGACTTCAGTCAGGTGGGATGGAGATGATTGCAGCTATCAGTGGACTCGATCAAGCATAGCAATAGAGAATTATTTTTGTACTTGGGGCCATGGGTAGTTTGATTGAGAAAATTGAGAGATTTGCTCTAGGTGCAGTACTAGCAGTAGCAGCAAATGCAGTTGCTAGAGCTGCCATGCCTTGTCCTCCACCTACTCAGCCTATGTCCCTAGTTCAGTCTACTCAGATATCTACTGATGAGAATAGACTACTACTCAGAGTCTACACTCGTGTTGGTATGGGACCTACTCCTTCACAGATTGCTGGTCCATCAGCTAGAACTAGGAGCCAGAGGGATAGACCATCATCCTCTCGAGCCTCATCATCTGAGATCCTTGAGATACCTTCAGATGATGAGTAGTATCATAGGAGATTGATATGTAGTCACTGGATGTATTAGGACTATATGTTTAAACTTATCCTTATGTTAGTTGCTTTCGTATACGTAGTTACTTGACTTAGTCTTGATATGGACATATTATGTCATTGTATATCGGTGTATTATGATCAGTATTGATCTAGCACATTCATTTTATGAATACAATACAAAATTATTACTTGCTTTTACATCATTTTACTATGTGATCTTGATATGATCTTGTGTGATGATTATCTATAAGTTATTATTTTTGAATGATGACAAAAAGAGGGAGAAAGATGTATACAAGCATTTTAACATTCTAAACATTTTGATGGCATTTAAATATTCTAAACATTTTGATGAGCATTTTGAGTATTTTGAGCATCTTGAACATATATGAACATTTTAAATTATCTATCAGCATTGAATGCATTACCTATGAATGTTGAATACAAATGCAAAAGTGAGTAATGATGAAGGAAGCAATAGCATTGGCATTGGCATTGGCATTATGAATTTCTAAAAAATTTTAAACATAAATAAGTATCATGAATTTTAACATGAGTTTGGGCCTCGATACTTTTCTTATGTACTGAATATGAATTTTGCACACATGTGAAATATGCATTTCAATGAAATGATTTATGCTTGGTACATATATTGAAAATATTAATAAATTAGTGCTCAAGTGAGCACACGTAGTAATCCTAAATCTAAATTGATAAAATATACTAAAGATATGAGCATAAACTAAAGGGGAGCTAAGTATGAAGCTATACTTTCATTGTGTTAAAAATGTCTTTTGAAACTAACATTGATACATGTATATTATATATCTCTTGTTGATATACTCAAAGTTTTGTCATTATCAAAAAGGAGAAGATTATTAATCCCAAAGATTGATTTTGATGAGTAACAAAATGTTTGAGTATATGTTTGAACTAGCAAATTGTTTAAGATTATATTTTATGATGAATTATAGAGTATCAAAAGAAAAATCCCTAATAGTGCATTTGAGAATCAATAAGGAGAAGTTGGAAGCTTTTAATGTATGAAATACATCCAAAGCAAGGCTAAAAGAGGATATTTTAAGACCAAAGCTAAAAAAAATTTAATTAATTAAAGTCAAAATTTTCAGCATCAGAGCCATCAAGTCGATCCCTAGAAATGGCTATTCAGCTTAAATTGAAATAGGAAGAAAAAAAATTTAGCATGCAAAAGTTTCAGCCGGATGCCCTCGAGTCGACTCATGATTAAGCATGAGTCGACTCGAGTGAACAGTGGCAGAAAAAAAATTTTAAAAAAAAATTATTCTGCTCAAGCAGAGAGCTCGAGTCGACTTGAGTTACTCGAGTCAACTCGAGTTACTCGAGTCAACTCGAGTTACTTGATTTGAGGTCTAAAAAAAATATAGAGAGGCTAATTTTTGGGATAAAGTTTGGGGGTGAACTCGTAGGATGGTCGAGTCGACTCGAGGGGATCAACAAGTTAACTTGAGCTCCAATGGCTAGTTTTCTACAGAATATTTAGAACTATGCAGTCCATCTCCAAATAGCTATTTTTAGATTTTCAATGATAAAAAATCTCTCTCCAACCTACTAAATATTGGAAAAGAGCTACAAGTCATCTGGAAGAACTAACTTGATGAATCAATTATTGAGAGGAATCAAGAATCAAGTGAAAAAATCCAAAAAGCATTGAAAAGACAACATTCTATTCTCAACTCCTTGAAGCATCAAATCAAGAGATTTCTTTCAGTAAGAAGACAAGCCCATCTGCTTGAAAGCTTTCATCAAAGAAGATTCCAAAGCTTCATTGATATTCTTACTCATTAAAAGAGCTTTATATTTTAGTTCTTGTTCCATCTTTGTATTTGTTGTATCTAGCTTAAATAGAGTTTCGAAGCTAAGAAAAAGATCTATCCAAGTCTGAGAATTGAATTGTAAGCTAAAAGTTGGCTTAGAGATTGGTTGTAGTTGCATTAGTGATTCGCTGTAAAACCAATTAGATTTTAGATAGTGAGCCTAAGAAAAACTATCCGGCTGTAATCTTGGATAGATTATAATAAAATTTTTAAGTAGATCTTGTGGAGTGGACGTAGGTGTAAAAGGCACCGAACCACTATAAATCTCTTTGCTTGTGATTACTCGTCTCTTGCTTTTCATTGTATTTATATTTCTGCATCTTAGTTATATTAAATTGCAATATACTTCAACACTTCACTAGTTTCATAAAGAGCACATATCTTGCTTAAATTTAGAAAAATCCAATTCATCCCCTCTTGAGTTGTCATACTAGGCAACAAAAAGCAATGGAAAAAAGAAAAAAAATGTTATTAATGATATAAATTATCTATAAATTAAAGTGATTTAATATATAGTGACTAATACTAATATCATAACAAAAAGATCAATTGCTTAGCGACAAAATATATTTCATCGCTCCAAGAGAAAAATAGGCAACGAAATACTTCATCAATAAAGGCACAAATTGGCAACCAATTATTTTCATCACTAATATTTTAATTTACTATGAAAATAATTTTATCCCTAATAGTAATTTGTGAGCAATGAATATATATATATATATATATATATATATCTATGTGTGTGTGTGTCGTTAATATTTATAATTTGCAATGAATATGTTTCTTTTTTATTGCCTTATTTGCAATAATGAAATATTATCATGATGAAGAAATACTTATTATGAAAATAATTTATGACAAAGGTGCTTTCATCATAGAAAATATTATTTTTGTAGCAAAAAATAAACTGCGTATCCCCTAGAGCCAATATTTTGCGACAAAATAAATTTTTAGGCAACATTGTTTACTCATTATCAGTGATAAAAATTTTGTCATAAATTCTAAAAGTTTTAGCAACTAAATTCATATCATCACGAAGTACTATTTTCATCACTCATGATCTTTAGTGATGCAATATTATTAGTTTTGTTGCTAAACTAATTTATAAAGAAAGTACTTTCATTATAAACAAAATATTTGCATAATAAAAATTGAGTCACATGACCGTTAGAACTGACTTTTTGTGATAATATAAGTATTTAGGCAACAATGATTATTCATTTTTTGTGATAAAATATTTTATCATAAATTAACTATATATATTTTAGCAACAATATCAACATCATCACAAAATGTTGGCCACTTTATGATGAATTACTATTTTTACTGCCTATAACTTTTAGCAACAGGTATTATTTTCATTGGGAAACTAATTTACTACAAAAGTACTTTCATCATGGAAAAAATATTTTATTGCAAAAAATTAGTCACATGACCTACCAAACTAATTTTTGGTGACAAAATGGTCTTTTAGGCAACATTAATCACTCACTTTTTGTGATAAAATAGTTTCTAAAAAATTATAAATATTTTAGTAACAATATTAATTTTGTCACAAAATGTTAAATATTTATGATGAATTATTATTTTCATCATCCATGACTTTTAGCGATGGGGTATTGGCTATGAACTTGGTGATGAAATTTTTTTTATCACGAAATACCTTAGGCACCAAAATTTACTTTTTACCAACAAAATTTTTTTATGGCACCTAATTAAACATAGAATTTCTTGTAGTGTATATACACCCCATCATGATTTAATTTAATAAAAATTGATCACAAGTTTTATTTTTAGCTAAAGTTTTTTGGTGGATAAAATATTTATTTTTAACTTGATTTGATCCATTCTATTTAATAAACAAGTTACATAAGTAATATAATTTAAAAATTAGAGAAAAATAATTTTTACTATAAAATCCACTATTAATGTTGAAAGTATCGTACAAAAATCAAGTAATAGTCTATGTTATAATTATTAAAAACTTTCATGGTTTAACCAAGGATTTGGATCACTAATCCAACTTCAATAAAATATATAACATAAAGTATAAAAAATTATTTAATATTAAATACTATTACTTATTAATTATAGTATAAATAAAAAGAGTCATGAATTATTTACTTTTAAAGAACTTTAGAAAAAAAGATGATTAAATTTTTATAAAAAAATTAATTAATAAAAAAATAAAATATCTTGTAATATATTTGAAATGAGAATATTTTATAATATAAAAAAATTTAAATAAGTATAATCAACTATGATTTTATACTAGAAGCTAATATTATTATAGTGGCTAAGTAGTTTGCAAATATCTAATAGATCTTAGTTTTGATTCTTTATAGAGGCACATATATATGTAAAATATATCTTAAATTCATAAAATCTCTATTAGAATCCAATCAAAATAAATACAAATAGATATAGCACAATTCTAATTTGAAATAAAAATATATTTTGTTTTGATGGATTATTTATAAAAATTTTTAAAACTTTTGTCATAAAAAAAAATCATCACAAATGTTTATCTTTAATATCCATTTTTGTTTCATCATTAATTATACCATTTTGTTGTGGCCAATAAAAGTTCATCATAAAAAATTATTTTAGTGATGATATTAAATCCTTATTAAAACTTATTTTTGATCATCAATTCCTTATCAAGTCATTATTTTTTAGATCTTTAATGATCTTTTTTAATCTTTTGCCATAAATACAATTATCGCTAATATTTATCTTTAATGATCATTTAGATGCCATCACTAAATATAGTAGTTTTTTCTTATGACTTTATATTTTAGTCGCTAAAATTTTTAGCTATAGTGCTTTTAGTGACTACCTAGTGATGAAATATTTTTGATCATTAAAAAATTTTAATGATGAAAATAAGATAATCTATGACTAAATTTTTTATTGCTAAAACTCCAAATTCTTGTAGTGATAGGAAACATGAGATGGGAGCAAACTTTCAGCTAATTGAACAAATAAAATGGTTTGTAATTAGTCAGTCTACTAAAATCAACAATGATATGATGAAAGAAGAGAGTTCAAGTGAAACTGATAGTAACCAAAGGAGGTCAAAGTCAGTCAAACTTTCCATAATACCTACTAAAGAATGGTAAGCATGGCCGAATGAGAGGAGGCAACTTCAACTAAAGCCATCCATGACAAAGACTAAAAAGAAGTGATGACAAAGAATAAAAGCAGTAGAAAGAAATATGGCATTGGAGGTGTATAAGATGTCTCTTCAACAGCAACAATGGATGAAGAAGGATGCATCAACTAAAGCTGAAACTCAAGAATTTGTGGTGGGAGAAATATCTAAAGAGATACAATCAAAGATTTAGTTTGGATGGTTGCCTTGGAAAGTAGATATGAATATGACATTTATTTTATCTTATTCTTTCAAGCTAAACTAGATTAGCCATTATAAATTGAAGGAGATATTATGGAGAGGGGGGGATGTCTAGAAATTATGTGTTGACCATGAATCAAATGTTGGCATTAAGGATGGACAAGGTTCATAGAATTCAACATCGGGCAAGAGTACAATATTAATTCTTTTTTAAAGACCAACAAGAGAAATGGGGAGACATATTAAGCCACTGTATATTGATGTACATATATTTGAAAAACCTATTCGACAAATGCTGGTAGATAATGGTGTAGTGGTAAATATTATACTAACTACAATAATGCATAAACTTGAGAGAAAAGATGACGAATTGGTAGCTGTGGATGTGATAGTCATAAACTTTATAGGAGGATCTTATAAGCCGAATGGAGTTCTACCAATATATCTCCAAGTAGATTTGTGATCCTCTATTACTATATTCTTTATTATTGATGCTTTAACTATATATAATACTTTATAAGGTAAAGATTGGATACATACAAATTTTTGTATTCCTTCATCTTTGTATCAACAACTAATCTTGTGCAATCTTGAAACAAAAGAAAATAAGGATAAAGTAGAGGTTGTCACAACTACAACAAGCTATTTATGTTAGATACAAACATGGCCGAAGCGATGTTATATCAAGATGATGTGGGTCTATTAAAGTTTGTTGGGCAAGACAAATATGGAAAACCAACAAAGGTGACCATAATGAATTTTGTAGATGTATTTTTTAACAAAACATGAGATTTAGTTATAGAAGGTAGAACTACTGAATCCACTAGCAATGAGTTTAGAATGACTCTGGAAGCAACAAAGGCCGTGATAGATACTTTTGCCAGATTGTCAATCTATGAAAGTTCAAAGAGGCTGAAGGATTGAAATATGATACATCTAGAGTAATTGAAGAACTAGAAACAATATCAATAGAAGATGGTTATATTGGAATGCTTGATGAGATAATGGAAGTGAATTTGAGAGGAATTACATCCCTGGAATATATTCATTAGTAAGGCATTGAGGATGAAGAAAGAGAACAATCAGTTACACTATTATGGAAATTTAAAGATTGCTTTGCTTGGGACTATATTGAAATGCTAGGTTTAAGCAACACTAGTGGAACACAAACTGCTGATCAAAGAAAGTTTCAAATCTTATATGTAGCCAAAAGGGAGGATGTTGGCAAAGGTTGTGTTGAAGGTGAAAGAGAAAGGAGAGAGATTGTTCAAAATAGAATTTATAAGAACTGCAAAGTATATAGAATGCCTATCTAATGTTGTTTCTATAATTAAGAAAAACGGAAAGTTATGTGTTTGTATTAAATTTAGAAATCTCAAAAAAGCTATCGCAAAAGACAAATACCCAATGCCAATTGTTGATACACTCATTAACATGGTCGCTCGGCATAGGGTATTGTCTTTTTATGGATGGCCATTTTGGGTATAACAAAATCTTTATAGCTGAGGAAGACATGCATAAAATGGCTTTTCAAGGCCCAAGGCTGATCAAAATGTTTGAATGGATGGTGATGCCTTTCAGTCTGAAAAATATTGGAGCAACATATCAAAGAGCTATGAATGCCTTATTTCATGATATGACTGGCTGGTTCATGGTGGTGTACATGGATAATATTCTAATCAAGGCTCAAGATTTCAGAGAACATCTAGAGTTTTTGAGTAAAGTATTTCAAAGGATGAGGGTACATCAATTGAAGATGAATCCCTATAAGTACATGTTTGGAGTTTCAGCTAGTTATTTTCTAGATTTTCTTGTCCAACAGAAAGAAATTGATATTGATAGGAATAAAGCACAGGCCATTATTATAGCAAAATCACCTAAAAACAAGCAACAATTATAAAGATTAATCGGGCAAATGAATTTCCTTAGGAGGTTCATTTCCAACTATATAGGAAAAGTTTGAGCTTTTTCATTGTTGTTTAAGTTGAAAGCACAAGAAAAATTCACTTGGACCGAAGTGCATCTATCAGTATTTGAAGATATAAAATAATATTTGGTACAAACCCCAGTATTAGTATCACCATGACAAGTACTACTGAAGCTATACTTATTTGCAATTGAAGACTTTGTCATGAGTTTATTGGCTCAAGATAATAAAAAAGGGATTGAATAGATAGTGTATTATTTGAGTCGAATATTAACTAAAGTTGAATGGTGGTATACACCAATTGAAAAATTATGCTTGGCTCTATATTATTCATGTACTAAATTAAGATATTATACATTATCTATTCCCGTTTCTATTATTTGTATTGCTAATGTGATCAAGTATGAAAGAATTGAGAAGTGGATATTAACTCTATCGGAATATGCATTATAATATGTCCTACAGAAATTGGTTAAAAGACAAGTGTTGGCCAACTTTTTGGCCAATCATCCTTGTTTGCCAATTAATACTGGTATTATAGTAAATGCACCAACTGAATATGTTAATTTAAAACTATGGATATTACTGTTTGATGGTTCAAAGATGGACGAAACTGCTAGTGCTGGGATACTATTAATCTCTCCAAATAGGATTCACACCCAATTCATTTCAATTAGCATTCTCATGTTTAAACAATCAGGCCGAATATGAAGCTTTAATAATCAATCTTGAAATATTGCTTTGGTTAGGGGCAATAAATGCTAAAGTGATTGGAGATTCTTAGGTGGTATTGAAGTTGGTTAGTAGAGAATATAAATACCATAGTGAGACTTTGATGAGGTATTATATGAAGACTATGGAGTTAATGCGATGATTTGCAGAAGTAATACTAGAATTTGGTCCTAGGATGGAGAATTGTTCAGCCAATGAACTAGTGCAAATTACATCCGGATTGAAAATACTTCAGGGAATATTAGAAAGAATAATTAAAGTAGAAAAAAAAATGCTATAGTCGATTATAGATGATGGAAGATGTGATTATGTTTGTTTTAATGAACTTCAAGTTACTCAGAATGATGGGAGACACCCAATTATTTAATATCTCAAAAAACCTTCAAGAAGAGTGGATAAAAAACCTAGACTAAGGTCTCTCAACTATCTCTTGATTGAGGACAAGTTATATAAAAGAAGGCTAGATGATCTTCTTTTGAGATGTATTGAAGAGAGAATCTTTATTGATAATGAGAGAAGTACATGAAGGAATATATAAGAATCTTTATTGATAATGAGAGAAGTACATGAAGGAATATATGGAATTCATCAAGTTAGACCAAAAATGCATTGATTAATTATATAGCATGGATACTTTTGACCAAAGATGTAAGAGGACTGCATTCGGTACCTAGAGACTATCGAGCATGTCAGAGACATGAGCCAATCCAAAAAATTCTTGCAATAGAGATGCAATATATGATTAAACCTTGGTTGTTTATAGAATGGGTAATAGATTTGATTGGTCAAATTTATCCAGCTTCTTCAAAGGGGCATGAGTTCATTATTGTGGTAATTGATTATTTTACTAAATGGGTTGAAGCAGTTCCTATGAGGTCAGTAAATCAGATGTCTATTATCGACTTTATTAGATAACAAATTATACATAAATTCAGCCTATTGGAAACTATAATGGTAGACCAGAGATATGTTTTTACTGGTCAAGATGTGAAAAGTTTTGCAGAAGAATCTAGGTTTAACATAATTCACTCAACCCCTTACTATACACAAAAAAACAAACAGGATGAAGCAACAAACAAGGTTCTAATAAATAATATATATGAAGAAGTTTGTTAGTGAAAGATCAAGGGTATGGCATGAAGTGTTGTTGGAGGTACTTTAGGGTTATAGAACTTCAAAAAGAATGTCTACAAGCATAACACTATATGTTCTAACTTTCGGTCATGATGCTGTGCTTCCTATGAAGGTAACCATGAAATCAGGATCGACGAGTGACACATCAGGAATTGTTGACCCAAGAGGAGTATTCATAGGCTATGATGGCTAAAATAGTTACTTTGGATGATAAAAGATTAAATGTCTTGCAGTGGATAAGGGCTCAGAAGAGAAAAGTAGCCCAAATTTATGATAAAAGAATTCGGCCAAAATGTTTTAAAGAAGGGGAGTTAGTATAGAAAACTATTCTTCCACTAGGGTAGAAAGAGACAAAATTTGGTAAATGGTCATCAAATTAGGAAGAACCATTTATGGTGCATCATGTACAGCAAGGTGGGATGTATCATTGAGAAATATGGATAGGAATATACATGACCAAAGAATTAAACAGAAAATACTTGAAAAAATATTACCCTACAATCTGGAAAATGCAGAAAGAAGTAGATATACAAAGACAAAGTTTGGCTGGGCAAGCCGATTAACATTAATACTTCCAACAAGTATTTATAAGACAATATAAAGGAAAGCAAAAGTTGGGCTAAAGAGCTGAATGACTCTAAACAAAGAACTAGAAAACAAAGTTTTGTTGAAGAGCTGAGTGAAGACAAAAGCAAAAATTTACAATTTTTTGAAAGTCGATTGAAGCAAACTCTACTGATATAATATTTTTATCTCTAGAGGTTCCATTTTATCAGCTTTTTGCTGTAACTCAAGGAGACACACAGATAGTTGAGCTAGATGGTGTTCAATGTCTCCTAGATTTCTTAATTTTGGCCCATTCAAGTCATCATGACTGGCACAATATTTCTATAGGACCAATATCTCAACTTTGATTTGAGTTGTCCTATTCTCCAATTCAATCAATATTTTTTTCTCCAACAATTAGTTTGTCCACCTTTTGAAGTCATAGATAGTGCACTGAAGTTCTTATTGAAACCAATTTTTTTCTCTTCCAGTTTAGCTTTCCAAGTTAATATAGCCTCTACTTCATTTGATAAGGATTGGAGTGACTGGTTTGACTCAGCAAGGTTGGACAACCTTTCCGTTAGTTTCAGCAAATCTAAGAATGAAGAAATGAGGTGTTCTTTAATAAAACTCTAAAGCTTCTTGGACTTCGAATAGTACAAATGAAGATATCAAGTCTTCCAATGGCAGACGACAAGCTTGAGCAATATATGATGGGCTTGAATGACTTCAACTAGAGTGTTACTTTAAGACAATCTTGAAGAAGCTGAAGATGCAAAGGATGTGGCCAACTTAGCTTTCACACGTGCCAGTGAGGTCAACAAAGGATGCTGAGGTTAAGGGACATCTAGTACAAAAAGGGGTAGGTAAGCTACTAAATAGAAGGATAATGCTAACATTCATAGAAGTGACTTATAGGTTGAACATAAGCTAGGGCAGAAGATTTAGGGGTGAAGACACCAGGGAATGTGTGGTCAAACTTGGAATTATCATAGGGATGTCTTCATCCACAGAAAGAGCAATTCAAGAAGGTTAAGGTGGTGTCAGTGATGTTGAAGCTATGCTATGTGTAGGAGACATTTTTGTTCCCTTTCCTCTTTTTCATCCAAGTCAATTTGAATGGAGTTGGATTTTTAGCCTTCCTATGCCAAAGGTGGAGACTGATAGCCGAACAAGAAGGGAGGCGACGGGCCTGAGATTTGCATCTCTTCAATGTAGGTTGGGCTAAGGTGTGCTTAGACTCAGACTTAGCCTTAAGCTTAGGCTTGGGTTCCTTAATAGGAAATGCTTTAGAAATACCTTTAAAAAAGAGAATGATGAGTTAGTACAAGAATGAGGAACTAAAAGACAAAAGTATTAATCTTATCCTTGAAAGAAGGATCAACTAATACGGCTTTTGGTCAGCTAGCCACTTAATATCTTAATAGTATAGTCCAGACCAAGTAACTCTCCCATTTTCAGTAGACTCAATGGGTGTGGTAAGATAGGCTAGCCCAAACCTAGCAAAGGATTCTGAAAGTCAATTCTTATCTAGCCACTCATAAAATTACCTATAGCAGGAAGATCAATTATGCGCCAACCTAAGATGTTCCTAAGTTTCTAGAATGAAGTTGGAACTTATGCTTAAAATCTTTTAGCATTTGGTCTTCGGCCTTCCTTCTATGTAGCATGTTAGTGCAGCCCTTCCATCCAACATGCTTAACTCTGTAAAATCTCTCATACTTTTGGATTAATTTGTAGAGCTCTAGAAGAATACCTTTATCTACAATGAAGATCGACAAAGCACCACCTATATCTTGCATGGAAAGCTGAGCTTTTTGTAGTTGGCAAACTTTGCCCTGGATAATTTGTATAAGGATGTTTGAGACCAGCTTTCATTAAATTGTCATCAAGTGAGATGCCCATCAGATAAAAAACTCCTCAACAGTGGCCGATTTAGGACCAAAGAGGTGAAATTCGAAAGTAGCATAAGATTGGTTATAAATATAATCGGCCAACTCCATATAGATGGGATCAGTGATAGAAGTTTGATCAAACATATCTTGATTGAGGAAAAATAGGAAAGGATATGGTATGGCCTGAGCAAGGACGAATTGGCAAGCCACCAAACTGAGAGAATAGTGTTCAATGGAATATCTATTTTTATTAGTTAATTCTATGATTGAACCAATATATAAGTCTTAAGAAAGGAGAAAAGATCACCAAAGCAAGCTAGTGGACTTGGTCTCATCCTTGAATGCAGTAGACAAAGACATAAGAAGTCATGAAGGATGAGGGGCCTGCAAAAAAGGAAATGTTGGTGCTGAAAATGAACCATCGCTGAAGATTGCTAGAGTTGAAGTTCGGGATTTCACCAATGAAACCTGCAAAATAGAGTCCTGATTGGAGATAGGTGTTTTTGGTGGGGACCCTCAAATGATCAAGATAAAAAAATTCACCAACAAAAATAGAGTACATAGGAGTTAGAGAGTGAAAAGAGCACTTAGAAAAAAAACGTATATGGAGGGTCTTGTTTATAGATGAAGTCCGTAACTGATTAATGATGACTGTTGTCACTGAATATCAGTAGACCATTCAGGCTATTCATATTTTATTATGGAGAGTGGGTTAATGGTTATCGCCACTTATTGGTGGCTAGTTCTTATCTATTGAAATCTAGACAAAGGTTAGATACTTTTGAGCTTGACTGTAGATCATTTGATCTGATATTATACTAACAAAGCCTTGGATTAGATGAACTAAACTGGAAGGTCATTCTTTGGACCAAGGATGATAAGCTTGTAGATCAGATTTTTGATTTGGACTGGAATATGATCGCTTCAACTATCCTTAGAAGCTCGGCTCCTAATGATGGTCGATATTTTGGTCTGAAGTTGTATTGTAGAAATTGAGGTCGAAAGGAATAAGCTAAAGGGCTATCTTGAGGGCTAACTACATGAACTAGATTTATAATTAGAATATTGAGTTTGGACAAACTTGAAAGTTGAACCAGCACTGTCACTTAATTGAAATTGCATCGAGGTTATTATTACTGGGTTGATGGAGTTTGGCCATATTCAAGGTTGGATCCTATCAAAAATCTAATCCTAAGATTGGAATCAATCAAGTATCAACTTTCCTAGTGGCTGAAATTTATTTGACTAGAGGTCAAGTCATGATAAGATCTAGCGATGGCATTGTTATCAAGCCTAAATCAAAGGTTAAAATTCATTGAATTTGGAGGGGTAGATCCTTCATTGTCTAATCTGATCTTGGAAACTGATTCAACTACACCTCGGACAAGATTGCATCTTAGGCTCGAATAACATCTTTTGGGAATCAGTAAAGTCCGACCCACTCAAACTTTGGTGGGGAATATTTTGTTCTAATACTTGTCTCTCTACTCTTGAGTTTGAAGTTTGGATGAAGAGAGTACCATCATTTGCAATTACCAAAGTCTAATTCTGCTTTCACACCTTTAGGATGTGATGTTTCTTGGATATTTCAAGTTGACATAGAAGCTTCATTATTACTGAATGACCTAAGATGATCTCGAATTTTGAATTATTTTTTTGGCATGGAGTTCGATCGTACAACATAATAACTACTCTACCTGACATCTATAATTGTAATAATGGATTGGACATGTGGTAAACTGGGACTAGGCAACAACGAATCATAATCATGATAGTTTAGAGCACTATCGGCTATTTAATCTCTCTTTTTCTCTTTCTTTCTTATTCTAAGTTCTTTCTTCTTCGATTCTTCTTCTACCATTGCCTTCTCTGACTCCATTTACTCTCGCTCTTCCATGATTTTATGGCCTCAACTATTCTCTTTTGTTCACCATCTATGATTTTGACCATCTCATCAAGCTTTTCGCATCTTTAGGTTAGTTTTTTGACCTCTCTCTTTTGTTTTGGCATTTATTTATGCTTTTTAGGAATTTTTTTGAGTCCTACTATTCTTTCTTTGGTTTTCAAGATTTTTTTTTTAATTTTTTCTGATTTTTGGTTGATTTTATTTGATTTTCTTTGATCTAAAATGGCTTCTTATGATTTTGAATACTTTTGGTCTTCTTCTTCTGAGAATTCTTTTGAACCAAACCCCTCAAAAATTAGATCCAAAGTTGACCCCGAACCTAAAGATGAGACCCATCCAACCTTCATGCCCAGGACCATTACTTCCACTCTCTCTTTCATAGATCTTTTTTTCATGCAAACTTGGTATGTAGTTCCTTCTAAGTATGAACTCGAGCTACCAGGATTGGACGAAAAAATCTATACTCCTCCTCTAGATCGACTTAGTTTATACATAGAGGTTCTATGAGCCAGACTTAGGTTACTAATCCCTCCATTTACAATTGAACTCCACTACAAAAAAATTGGATATTAGCAATGGCAAAAATCTCCATCGCTAATAATGCTTTTTGCCATCGCAACACCGACAAAAAAAAGCTATTGCTAATAATATTAGTGACGACAATCAAAATTATTAGTCATGGAAACAACCATCTTTAAAAATATAAAAATTATTTTAAAATATTTAAATAAAAAAATATTAGCAATGATAAATTTGAATTATTAGTGACATAAATAGTGCCATCGCTAATAATTAACTATTAGCGACGACATTATTATTATTAGCAATAATAGATGCCGCTGCTAAAATTATTTAAAATTTTTAATTTTTTTATAATATTTAAATATAAAATAAAAATTAGCAATGATATTTTTCAATATTAGCGATGAAAATCTACCATCGCTAATATTTTTTTAAAAAAAATATTTAAAAAATTATTGATGATGGAATTAGGGATGGTATGTTTGCCATTGCTAATAATCCATAACTAGCTTAACCTCAATTCGAATCCAATTCCAAATTCTACCAAACCTAATTTAATTAAATTTTGAATCTAAGTCCTACTTAGATTATAAAACTTAATTAACATTAAATTAAATTAAATCTTATTTAAATCAATTAGAAAAAAATAATTTTTAATTTGAATTCAATTCAAATCTAATTTGAAATCCTATCAATCCTAATTCAATTAGACTTTTAATTCAAGTTCTACTTGGACAATAAAACTCAATTATTTTCAAATTAAGTCAAACCTAATTAAATTTACATTGATTTAAATAATTAAAAAAAATAATCTTCAATTTGGATTTGATTTAAATTCAATTCAAATCTGATTCAAATCCAACTCAAAATCCTATCAAGCCTAATTCAATTAGGCTTCGAATCCAAATCCTACATGAATTATAAAACCCAATGGATCTCAAATTAAGTTAAGATTAATCAAATTAAAGTTGATTTAAATTAATTAAGAGAAAATAATTTTTAATTTGGATTCAATTCTTCAATTCAAACCCAATTTGAATCCAATTAGAAAACCTATCAATTCTAATTCAATTAGACTTGAAAATTCAAGTCCTACATGAATAATAAAATCTAATTACTTTGATATTAAGTCAAGTCTAATTAAATTTAATCTGATTATAATTAATTAGAAAAAAATAATTTTTAATTTAGATTCGATCCAAATATAATTGGAATTCAATTTGAATCCAATTCGAAATCTTATCTAATCTAATTCAATTAGACTTTGAATACAAGTCCTAATTAGATTGTAAAATTCAATTACATTCAAATTAAGTCAAGTCTAATTAAATTTAATATAATTTTAATTAATTATAAAAAATAATTTTTAATTTGGGTTTAATTCGAATTCAATTCAAACCTGATTTGAATTCAATTCAAAATCTTATCAAATTTATTTCAATTGGACTTTGAATCAAAGTTTTACTTAGAATATTAAAACCTAATTATTCTCAAATTAAATCAAGTCTAATTAAATTAAATCTAATTTAAATTAATTAGGACTTGATCCATAGATTAATTAAATTAAAAAATTTAATAAAATCAAATATTAATTTTTAACCATCTAAAAAATAACTTAGGAGAAAAAAATTAATATAAAAAATTTATATTAGCGATGACTTTAGCAATGGCAAGAATACCATCACTAATAATTAAAAAATATTATTTTAAATATATAATTATTAGCGATGAAAATACTATTATCGACGGTATATGTCGTCGCTAATAATATTTTTATATTAATGACGAAAAATGATTATTAGCAATGAAAATTATCATCGCTAATAATCTTTCCACCCTTATTTTTCCTTACCTCACTGTGTGCCTTCATTTTCTCCCATGCCACCGCCCACCATCCTCTCATTTTTTCCACCCCACCACCCACTGTATCCTCGTTTTTCCACCACCACCTCATCCTCTAGCTTTTTTATCCCCCATCTTTTGATCCCCCCACCACCCCCTCTCTCCCTCGATCGGTGGCCTCCCCTTGACTGCACCAAGCCCACCTTTTCGAGCCCCTAGCCACCTCTCGCCTATTCGAGCCCTCGATCGTCTCCCCCCGACTGCACCCGACCCACCTCCCCGAGCCTCCGGGTGCAAGCTCCCATCCTTCTACCTCCCCAAAACCCTGGCCCGCTATCCTCCTCTTCCTCGCTATTTGGTTTTCCTGCCACCCCTTCTCTCCCCTCGAGCCATCTTCCTCCGACCGCCTCTTGCTTCCCTTCCTGAACCCCTAGCCACCTCCTACCTCCTCGAACCCTGGCCCTTTGGTTCCCCCGCTACTCCTCTCTCCTCTAGCCATCTCCCCCAGTTGTACTCGACCCACCTCTCCGAACCTCCGACCGCCTCCTGCCTTTTCGAGCCTTTGGATGCAAGCTCTCGACCTCTTGCCTCCTCAAAACCTCAACCACCACCCTCCTCTCCTCCACCATTCAGCTCCCCTGCCACCCCCTCTCTCCCCCGACCGCCACCCCCCTAGCTGCCTCCTACCTCCTTTCCTAAACCCCTAGCCACCTCCTATCTCCCCGAACCCCCAGCATTTTAGTTCATCTACCACTCCTCTCCCCTAGTCGGTGGGTTTCCCCCAGCTGTCTCCTCCTGACTGCACCCCACTCACCATCCTTCCCTTTTCTACCATTCGGTTCCCCTACCATCCCCTCTCTCCCCTCGGCCGCCTCCTATCTCTTCTTCGATCCCCCACCGTCTCCTACCTCCTTGAACTCCCGATCCTTTGGTTCACAAGCCACCCCCTCTCTCCCACAACTGGTGGCTTCCCCCGACCATCTCCTCTTGGCTGCACTCGCTTGCCACCCTCCTCTTCCCTATCGTTTGGTTCTCCCACTACCTCTCTCTCTCCCCCTAGCGCCTCCTGCCTCTTTCTTTGAACCACCAACTGCCTCCTACCTCCCTAAATCCTGGGCCTTTGGTTCACCGCCACCCTTCTCTCCCCCGACCGATGACTTCACCCTATCCATCCCCCCCGGTCCACCACCCGAACCACCTCCCACCTCCCACCTTTTCGAGCCTTCGGGTGCAAGCTCTTGGCCTCCCCAAGCTCTAATTCTTAGCCACATTCCTGAGCCTCAGTCCCTACTCGCTTGTGTCTCCACGTGCCTCAATTTCTGTATGCCAGCCCATGCTTCAGTCCTGTATGGTAGCCTTCTTCTATTATGAGTATTAGCGATGGTATTAGTGTCAGTTATTACAGTCACTAAAAATTATTTTTTTTATTTAAATTATATTAATTAAATATAATTAGATATTAAATATTATTTAATTATGTATTAATTTATATAAAATTTTGATTTGGGCATGTAGAGCACTCGAACCAAGAGAAGGTTTGAACTACAAATATGAGGTCGAGATGTGCTCTGCACGCTTCGATCTTGGCATGTAGCATGCTCGAACCAAGAGAAGGTTCAGGCAGTATTGCTAACACTAATCCAAGACATGCCCTGCATGCTCCAGTCTTGGCATGCAGAGCACTCGAACCAAGAAAAGATTCAGGCTGCAAACACGAGGTCGAGACATGCACTATGCTCTTCGATCTCAACATGCAGAGCACTCAAGCTGAGAGAAGGTTTGGATAGCATTGCAAACATCGGACTAAGATGTGCCTTGCGTGCTCCGATCTCAGCATGTAGAGTGCTTGAATCGAGGAAAGATTTGAGCTACAAATATGGGGTCGAGATATGCCCTGCATGCTTCGATCTCGGCATGCAGAGCACTTGAACCGAGGAAAGGTTCATGCTACAAACAGGAGCCTAAAATGTGCCTTGTGCACTCCGATCTCGGCATGCAGAGCGCTCGAATCAAGGAAAGGTTTGGGCTACATTGCAAACATGAGGTCGAGATGTGTCCTATGTGCTTTGGTCTTGACATGCAGAGCACTCGAACTGAGAAAAGATTTGGACTGCATTGCAAAATGGGCCCAAAACATGCCCTGTGCACTCTGATCTCGACTTGTAGAGAGCTTGGATAGAGAGAAGGTTTGGACTGCATTGTAAATATGAGATCGAGATGTGTCCTATGTGCTTCGATCTCGACATGCAAAGTGCTCGAACTGAGAGAAGGTTTGGGCTGCATTGCAAACATGGGCCCAAGACGTGCCCTGTGCGCTCCAATCTTGGCATGCAGAGTGCTCGAATCGAGGAAAGATTTGGATTGCAAACATGAGACTGAGATGTGCCCTGCGTGCTTCGATCTTGACATGCAAAGCACTCGAACCGAGGAAAGGTTCAGGCTGCATTGCAAATACGGGCCTGAGATGTGGATTTATGCCAAATTATAAGCATTGATACTTGTATGGGGATCAAAACATGAGAGACAATAGCAAGGGCTTTGGAGGCTCTACTTGTCCATGACCTTGCTGATGTGCAAGAGCCTAATGGTGATGGCTTGAGCAGGTGATTAATACATTTGGTGTTTGATCTAATTTTTGGTGGATGTCCATATAACAATCTTTTAGATAGCAACCACCATAGTCATGATGGATAGGGTTGCTATGGTTATAGTCATGCTTACCCTTTATAGGGTTGCTATCCTCTAGAGGCTAAGCAAGGCTATAACTATAGCAACTCCTATAGTCCATCATGACTATGGCAGTTGCTGTTTGAAAGATTAGTACATGGGCTTCCATCAATAATTAGATCAAATCCATTAAATATACTAATCATATACTCGAGTCTGTCACCATTAAGCTCTTGCACATCAATAAATATTTTAAACAAGTAGAGCTTCCCATTCTGTGCATATTATCTCCCACATCTTCATATGCAGGTACCAATGCTTGTAGTTTGGACTTGAAGCTTGCCATATGACTAAGCTGTGCGAGCATAGGAGTTTTATTTTTAAGTTATTATTTTATTTTTTAATAAAATTTATATTTTTGATTTGTAGCTCGAGGAGGCGGTCGGGGACTCGGAGATAGAGGCTATGATGACTGCTTGTGTAAGATGCGCCTAAATGGAGGTGATGCATTCTATTCTTGTTGTTGTATGGTCAAGCTTGGATGATCTGTTACATTATAGACAACCGCTTATAGCCATCTCATTGTACTTGGGTGTAGAAGAATTTGTAATGCAGGGCAAGCTTGGATGGTTTGTTATATCGTAGACAACCGCTTGCAGCCACCTCATGATTAAAGGTGCAGAGGAAGGCACAATGCCTTATTTTTCAGTGACAGATCTGAGCCTTCTTCATTTTTTCATGTATTAAGATTATCATGTATTTTTAGATGAGAATCAGACAATGGTTAAATTAGGAGATCAGCAGATAAACACATTATCATGTATTATTGGATGAGAATTATTTTTTTTGCTGATACATTATAGATGTTAACTAATAATCTCTATTACACATGAGTTAAATTTTGATCATCTTGTTATATTTTAATAGATATTTTATTTGAACTAATTTTTAGGTCATCTGCTTGCTTTAGTTTTTATTTTTATTTTTAGATATTATACATCATATCTTCTAGAGGTTGGAGCCATTCTAGCCGAGGATAGAGCTCTTGAGAAGAGAGCGATCATGCAGCCAGCTCGCATGGTTCTACACATCTCATATCGGATGATAGAGGATCATCAGTGACCCCATGGTCATATGCAGTAGCGATCGGCTTATAGACATAGAGTCATGATCAAGGACCCGCTCGGCTCACGGCACCTCCAACTCGATCGGAGGATAGATAGCTCATCCACGTTTAAAGCCGCTAGTAAGTACTACACCTTCAATTAATATATTTCTAATTTAGTAATTCTAGAGTTAATATTTATTATTCAAAATCAATTTTGCAGCATGTTTGGAAAGTTTGGAGTATCTTATGTGGTTACCGGCATCATTCGATGGTTAATGCTAGGGCCGATGAACGAATTTTCCTGCTAGCTATCTAGAGTACGTGATGCAGCTTGAGGGATATTTTTGGTAAGTCAAAACTAGTTTAATTTTTAAAATTTTGATATGTTGGTATTTTAATTACATATAAAGACACGCTCGCTTCTATCTTGCAGGACTACTATCGATTTGAGACTCCCCAGGATAAGGATGCTAGCCATTAGATCTTCAAGAAGGTGGCTATACGGAGGCTCCAAGTTGGTTTCTATAGCCTCAGACAGTCCACCATCTAGTACTTCAGTTCTCAGTCACCATCGGGCTAGAGATCCTTCATGGATCACTGGATGCTAGCAGACATATGATAGGCCCTTTATGACCAATGGAGCAGCGAGGAATAATCCGATAGGAAGCATAGGGATTGGCAGAATTGAGCGGCCTAGCAGAATCTGATCAGGCATATAGGTGGCTCGGTCGACACATATATTGTGGTTGACAGACTGGTAAGAAATTAATATCAAAGCTCTTTACTAGAATTATAAAAACTCTTATCTATATGTTTTAATTAATTTAATTTTATTATTTATTTATCATAGGCATGGCAATTGGGTCATCCATCAGACTAGCTATAGTTGTGATAGGCCACACACTAGTCTAGGAGGAATTATGACTATTTAGATTTTACATCATGATAGATCGCAGTAAGAACTTCAAACTTTATTTACTAATTAAGTTATTACGGTATCTAATTTTTATATTATAACTAATATATTTTTTAACTATGCAAACATGTTACGCGACGTACGTTGCTAAGAGATACAGCGATGACCCATCTTTTCAGCCCCGCTTAATCTTGAGAGATGGCTCAGTACCATCGAGGGAGTGAGTAGGAGTCGGGTCATAAGACTCGGCCACAACTTTGATCCTGCACCACCTCGATATTCTTCGACATCCTTACAAGCCTCGACATCTCAAACCTAGAGCGACGTGCACGTAGAGGAGGTCGTGTAGAGGCTTCAAAGCTAGTGACTTTAGCACCTCTTGGATGCCATCCGCAATACGATCGTAGAGCTTCTCCAGGATCTGTAGTTGTGCAACTAGCTTGGCTTATCATTCCAACCATCACATCGAATAATTATATTATTAAATTATTTTAATTATTTTAAGTTTTTATTTTTAGAAACTTCGTATATTTAGATTTGAGTCTAGGAAGGAGATCTAGGGGCTAAAAATTCAATCAATTGCTCAATCGATGGGCCGAAGGTGTCTATAGCTCCGTTTCATCGAATGGAATGTGTAAAAATAATTTATTTAAGAATTAAAAGAATATTCAAAAGATATACCTCCGTATCGAAAAATATATCTTCGTATTGAAACTTACTAATATTATTTTATAATTTTTATTACAAAATGCTGGAACATCCAGCTCTCATCCATCAACTACTGGAGAGGAGCAAGAGGAGGAGATAGATGATGATGAGGGTCGAACCTAATTTTTTTTTGATGTATTATATTTTTTGATATTACTTATAAAAATTATATTATTTTTATTTTTAATATAATATAATTAGTTTTTAATTTTTGATTGTTATATTATCTTTGAATTTTAATTATAATAGATATTAAGAATCATAATTTATTATGATTAATTAAAATAGATTTTAAAAAATATTATAATTAATTTTTAAAAAAAACTATATTAACTATTATCATTAATATTAGTGACAGCATTACACAATAAAATATCATTGTTAATATTTTTTAAATTAATTTTTTTATTTAATTTAAAAATTAAATAAAATTAGAGATGGCATTAGCGATAAAATAATTGATTGCTAATAATAATTAGTGATGGTATTAGCAATGAAACTACCATCACTAATATTTTTTAAAATTTTTTTAAAAATTTGTTTAAGAATTAATTAGAGATGAATTTATTTCATCTCTAAAGCCATTGCTAATTCTATTATTAGTGATGATAATTTTTGCCATCACTAATTTTCTTATTAGCAACGATGATTTTTGCCATTGAATAGATCTAATTAGCAATAAGAGTTTTTTAGATTGGCCTTTACGACGGTATCAGAGATGGCATCACTATTAGCGATGGTAGATGGACTATTAGCAATGATATTTTACCATCACTAATAGTCTAGATTCTTGTAGTGTGCTTTCACTTTTTTGACTTGTCTTTATCCTCTATAGTTTCAAACTCCTTCCATTTTATAGTAGGATTCTTGGTAGTTTATTTTTTGACCGAGGTTCAACCTACCATTTTCTTATTCTGAACTTTCTTCATCCTTAAAAATCATCCTATTGCTAAAGACTGGTGGTATGTATCTTCTTAGTTCGGCAAGAAGGTGTTAATTAAGGATGCTCCTTCCTTTGTTCATAATTGGAAGGAGAAGTTCTTTCTCATTACTAACCCATTGATTGAGTGGAGACTTCTATAGTGGGGTCGGCCTAGAGAGTCTATCTATAAGGCTCCAAGGTTAGAAAGAAGAGATCTTGACTCTATCAAAATTTTAAAGGACTACAAAGTTTCATTACTAACCCAATTGCTATCTAACCAAACCCTTTTCAACATTGGCCTGAGCCCTGCTAATCCTGAAGGTACTAATTCATACTTTTTCTATTTCCTTATCTTTGTTTAACCTCTATTTTTTTATATTTGCAAAAATAACTCTTGAGGAACTCAAGTTGTTACAAAAGGAGCATCGGACAAAGAAAAGAAAGGATGCTAGCTCGAGAGAGACATCCAAATGAGCTAGAATTTTCGAGCCAATCCCTGCCATCTCTACTCTTGCTATTACAGTTTTGGAGGTTGGAGTAACTTACCAACTTCAAGCACACTAGCTGAGATTGTTATTCCAACACCTGCTGCTGAAAAGAAAAAGAGAGATAGAGAGAAGAAAAAAATGGCTATTGCCAAAAAACTTTGATCGTAGAAGGATGTTGGAGAGTCAAGTAATAACAATATTGATTGGGAGAAGGCTATGACTAATAGTTGGAGGATGGTTCGATCTCTTGTTGAAGGATGCATGCTATCAATCGAGATTGACAAGATCTACTAGATGAGCCCCTAGGATAAGAAGAAAGGGGCACTTGTGACCTTTCTTATGGTAATTGTCTTGTTACTTTTCAAAATTCAATTATCTTTTAATGGCAAGACTAACTTCATTGCTCACAGCTAAGTCACTATCTGTCTGTCGGCATCGAGTCAACCAACAACAATAAGGCCGAGGTTTCCAAAGCTCTGAAGGAAGCCAAAGTAGTCGAAGCTGAGGCCTCTAAGTCCGAAGCTGAAGTCGAGCATCTTAAGGAGGTGCTCAAAGAAGCAAAAAGAATCTTGGCTAAAATAAAGAGTGCTCTAAAGACCGATCTGGATTTGAAGGTAGAAAGGAGAAAAAAGCAGAGATTGAAGTTGTTGAGGTCAAGAGGCAAGGGGAGAAAAAGGTGAAGGAAGTCAAGCAACTGGCCATAGAAGAATTCAAGGCTTCTAAAGAACTCACCACCATCAAAGTCTAGTTCACCAAGGAAGCTTATAATGCTGGTTATGATACCTATCAGCGAAGGATTGTAGAGCAACATCCTAAATTGGATCTCAGCTTTTTGGAGCATGAACCAAGAGATTCTTCCAATTCTGACATCTCCCTAACCATAGTCAATCTACCTTTTGCCAACCCTTCTGCCGATGCTCAGGAGCCTGCGAGATGTTGGCATTCATCGAGGTTGAACAAAGCTCCTCCACCATCCCCCAGCTTGAGGTTGGAGATCATCTTTGATTGTGTTTTTTCTTTATTTCTCTCTTACATGTACTTAAATCTTTTCAAGTAATGAAATTCAACTTTCTTATATCTTGTCTTATATATTATGACATACTTGTAAAATAGAATTTTAATTATAAATATTACCTCCAAGCTTAATCATCAACAGCAGCTATTCCTTTATCTTAAAGCATTCCTCTTAAAACTCAAATAATGGCCTTGAAAAAAGAAGTTCGGCATGCAAACAGAAAGCTGAAAAAGGTTGAGAAGAAGCTTCAAACATCAAAAAAGAATTATAAGATAGCTTCTACCAAAGACAACCATCTATGCCAAGCTTCAAAGCAGGCCTTCAAAGATTACACTTCGAAGAATTATCAAATACCTGAAGAACTTTAGCAAGTTTCCAAGCTAGTCAGCCAAAAATCTTGATCCTTAACTGCCAAGGTTGGTTTCCTTGAGGCCAAACTTAGGAATGCCCCAAAGGAGATTCAACATTTGAAGAAAGGCACACACTAATCCCAGAAACAAGAAGAGTACCGCTGGAATTGGTCCAAAAGATTTTCTGACCTTCAAAATCAATTACGTATGGTAGGAGAGAAATATAATGAGTATAGACTAAGCTGGAGCAAGAGAATTTTTGATCTTCAACACTAACTTTGGACGGCCAATGAAGAAATAGCTCAGCTTAAACAAGAATTCATGAACAATGTTCAGGTTGATCAAAGAAGAGATTCATATGAGCTTGCTTTAACCAAAACTAGCCTTGAGAACCTTTACAAGGTTTATAACAAAAATAAATCTAAGTTTCTTCAACTAAAAATATAGATGAAATATCAAGAGAATGCTGTCAAAGATGCTAAGGCTAAGTCTGCTATTTTTCGAAAAAAGCTGAAAGAGTCAGAGGATGAGGCTACAAGAGCTCAAAACTTATTTAAGGAGTGTTTGACAGCAAAGGAGAAGTATGAAAGTTAGATAAGGGATCTGAAGGACTCTTTGATGATGGCTAGGGCTGGTATGTAGAAATTCACATTGAATTTTATTTTTCTTCTTTTTCCTTTTGTAACCAGTCTTAGCGATCTTTGTAAAAGCTTTATTTAATAAAATGATCTTCTTTTTAATTCATGGCATCATCTTCCTTTGTTGTGTCTTAATCTTGTGCTTGTTAAGTTCCTCGTCATCACTTCATCCTTAAAATTGACTTTAATTTGAAGCAATGACCTTCATCTAATCTTTCTTAAATCTGTCTTCCTTGCTTACGAACCAAGATCTTTTGATCTTGGCCATCATTCTCGTTAGGATGAGGTTAACCTCCAATTTAAGAAGTGGAGGCCTCTATCCTCATTAGGATGAGGCTAACCTCCTGTTTAAGAATCGAAAACCTTCAATTTTATTTAAAAATGAAGTTTGGCTTAATCATTTTCTACTATAACTCAATTATATAAAAGATAGAAATATTAAAATAAGAAATCTTTTATTAAAATGGGGCTATTGATAGTATATTTATAAATTTTTAGAATTTCATGGCTGGGGTAGTGTAGCTCCTCCAAGCTTCCTTGTGCGATAAGTTTCTGATCGAATGACTTCTTCAAATTGATAAGGATCTTCCCAATTTGGGAAAAGCTTGCCTTGATTTTATGGATGAGAAACTTCCACTTGATATAGCACCAAATCTTCAACCTTGAAAGTTTTATTTTTGACCCTAGAATTGTAATACCGAGCTACCCTCTACCTGAGGCTGCCATCTGAACTTGAGCTTTTTGCTATGTTTCCTCTAATAAATCAAGGTTTGCTCTGAGATTCTATGAATTATTCTATTTATTGAAGTTTTTAACTCATGTCAAAGAAAGTCCAAGCTTAATTAGGATAATAGCATTAGTTTCAAATGCTAGAGCAAATGGAGTTTCTCCAGTAGGTAACCTTTGGATGGTTTTATAAACCCACAAAACATGATAGAGTTTTTCTACTCATATTCCTTTTGTTTATTCAAGTCTTTCTTTTATTTCTTATAGTAATGTCCGATTAGTCACCTCGGCCTCACCATTTGCTTGGAGATGAGCCAAAAATATCAAATGATGGGAGATATTTAAATTTTCATAGAATTCAACAAATTTTGATCCTATAAACTGATGTCCATTATCAATGATCAATGTTCGAGGTAGGCCAAATCTGCATATTATAGATTTTCAAACAAAATCTTTTACTTTAGCTTCAGTAATTTTCGCTAGTGGTTCAACTTCAACCTATTTAGTAAAGTAATCTACTGTAACTAAGAAAAACTTTCGCTATCCGAATGTCATGGAAAATGACCGAAGTATATCAATTTTCCATTATGCAAATGGCCAAGAGGCACTTAAAGGAGTTAGTAAAGATGTTGGTTGCCACAGATATTAGCATTTTTTTAGTATCGATCACATCTTTTGATATAATCAATTGCATCCTGCTTCATGGTCGACCAATAGTATTCTTACCAAAGTAACTTATAAGATAATGATCTTGCTCTAAGATAATTCCCACATGCTCTTTCATGAATCATTTTTAAGGGATAATTTGCCTCAAAAGGTCAAAGACATCTAAGAAGCGGCAAGGAACAAGGCCTCTTATATAAATTATTTTTAAATAAATATAGTGAGAAGCTTGGTTCCTCAACTTTCGAGCTTCCTTAGGATCTTTAGGGAGAATGCT
This sequence comes from Cocos nucifera, assembly GCA_006176705.1. NCBI lineage: Eukaryota > Viridiplantae > Streptophyta > Magnoliopsida > Arecales > Arecaceae > Cocos > Cocos nucifera. Next base: position 66,165 of record QRFJ01000729.1, on the reverse strand, counting down.
ATCTTTATGGTATAAAACTAGTGGATCAATCAGCTGGGCTCATGGTCTGTTTGCATCACCACCCGAGGTTCCTTTATACTTAGTTGTTAAAGAACTTCAAAGTAGACTTCTTAAGGTAGGTCTTTTGGAGCTAAAGTAGCTAATTTGGACGAATGATCTACTCTGGAATTCTGTATTCTTGAAATTTTTTAAATATCAAAATTGATAAAGATTGAGGTTAATTCTTTTACTTTATCTAAATACTTCTTCATCTTTTCTTTTCAGGCTTTATAACTTCTATTGACATGCCCTACCACCAATTGTGAGTTACTATAAGTTTTTAGATGATATATCCCCAAATCTTTAGCTAATTTTAGATCTACAATCAGTGCCTCATATTCTACCTTATTATTATGGCAAAAAATTTAAATTATAGTGCATACTCAATAATAACTTCTTCTGGACTGATGAGAATCAAGTCTGCACCTACTCTAGAGCCAATAGATGAGCCATCAACATATAAAGCCCAAAAGCCCTTAGAAAAATCAACTTTTTCTTCAGGAGAGTTTGGTCAGGGATTAGAGGCACTTGCTTCCTATTGCTCAAGCTTGGCTAGATCTTGAATAGTGCATTCAACCATAAAATCTATGAGTATTTGAGCTTTAATAGATGGCTGAGGTTGAAATTTTATATTAAATTCAGTGAGCTTGATTGCCCACTTTGCTATTCTTTCTGAGATATCAAGCCAGTGAAGAACTATTTTTATGGGTTGATTTATAAGAAGAATCACTATATGCCCTTAGAAATAAGGTTAGAACTTTCAAGCTGTAATCAACAAAGTATAAGTTATTCTTTTCAATTTAGTATACCTTGTTTTGGTATCTCTTAAAACCCGACTTATGTAATAGATTAGTTGTTGAACTTTATTCTCCTCTCTAATCAAGATAGTACTAATGGCTATGGATGATACTACCAAATATAAGAACAATACATCATTAGGCTCAGGTTTGGCAAGAAGGGGAGGTAAACTGAGGTAGCCTTTCAATTCTTCAAAAGCTTATTGATATTCTGAAGTCCATTAAAAGTTTTTTGGTTATTTGAGCATCTGAAAGAAAGGCATGCAATGCTCCACCGACCTTGAGATAAAACGATTAAAAGATGCAACCTTCCCTATCATACATTAAACTTCTTTTAGTGTTTTAGGAATGGCCATTTCTTGAATTGCTCAAATCTTCTCTGGATTCACTTCATGCCATGCTTTGACATTATGAATTCTAGAAACTTTCCTGAGTTTACTCTAAAAGTACATTTTGTAGGGTTCAACTTCATTTTATACTTTTGAAGAGTGTTAAAAGTTTCTTCCAAATCTTCAATGTGGTTCTTAGAAAATCTACTTTTGACAAACATATCATCTACATAAACTTTCATATTACGGCCAATTTATTCTTTGAAAATTTTGTTCACCAGGCACTAATATGTTGCACATGTACTTTTAAGACCAAATAGTATGATCTTGTAATAATAAAGACCACAGTCAGTAATAAAAGTAGTTTTCTTGTCATCTTCAGATGCCGTCCAGATTTGGTTATAACAAGAGAAGGCATCCATGAAGGTGAGGAGCTTGTAACCTGAGGTCGCATCCACCAATTGGTCAATACAAGGTAGAGGGTAACTATCCTTTAGCAGGCCTTGCTCAAGTTAGTAAAATCTATACACATTCATCACTTTTCATTTGCCTTTTTGACGAGGACTACATTTACAATCCAGTTTGAATAAGATACCTTCCGAATGAATTCATCTTTAAAGAGTTTGTCTACCTTATCTATAATTGCCGTTTGATGCTCTGGTGCAGAGCTTCACTTTTTTTATTTCATGAGTCGGTGTGCATGATTTATATTCAGATGGTGTTCCATCATCTTTGTATTTATCCCTGGCATATCTATGCGAGCTTAAGTGAAAACAACTACATTCTTTTGTAAAAAGTTAACAAGCTGACTTTTAACTTCTTCATCTAAATTTAAACCAATTTAAACTGTATGGTCTTTATTCCATTATTCAAGAAGATCATAATAAGATCATTAATAGGCTCTCCCTATTCTTTAGTTAAATCATCTCGAACATCAAGTCCGTCTACTAGGTAGACCTCAGATTATTTTCTACCTTGCAAAGCAATTATATAACAATGTTGTGCTAGAGCTTGATCACCTCAGATCTCTTTGATCCCTAATACTATTGGAAACTTAATCTTAAGATAATATATTGACACCACAGCTCAAAATGCATTAAGTTCAGGTTATCCGAGAATAGCATTATAGGTGGATAGAGCTTTAACCATCAAAAAATCAATCAAAGCTCGAAATTGCTTTGGGTACTAACTTGCAACAATGGGTAAGGCAACTATCCCTTCAAGTAGTATTGTATTGCCAATAAATCCTACTAAAAGAAAATTTAGTGGTCCCATACAACTATTAGATATAGATATTTTGGAGAAAGCATCATAAAATAAGAGATCGGCAGAATTTTCATTATCAATCAAAACATGGCGTACATCATAGTTGGCTATATTTTGGAGAAATTACAATTGTATCATCATGCAAAAATTGAACATCTTATGCATCTTCTTTAGTAAAAATGATGAGTTTCTTAGTCTTCTGCCTCTTCACTAGCTCTACCAACCCACTGGCCCCTTCATGCCACTATCCTCCTACTATGGTGTTGATGACTCCAAGTGGGAGTCAATCTCCTTCAGGTTCCTTCCTTTGAGGTTGCTCTAATTGCGAAAGAACTCTTGGCCACTGTTCTCTTCTTTTAGACCGACGTCATAGAAATTGATCCAACCGACCTCATTGAATTAGCTTTTTAATTTCATCTTGAAGCTGACTACATTTCTCAGTATCGTGACTGTGGCATGATGATACAAATAGTACTTATTGGAATTGCGCTTACTTAGATGAGACCGCATTCTGTTTGGCCTCAGTAAATATTTCTTAATCTCCATTAAGACTTGAGTTTTTGGAACGTTCAAAGGGATATAATTATTGAATTTTCTTGGAGGAGAGCTTCATCATATTCTTCTATCTGGGCTCCTTGGCTAATAAGCCCAAGGTGGAGTTCGAGTTTGTCCATGTTTAGGTAGTGTCCTAGAATGCGATCGACCTTCTCTTAATTTTTCAAGAGGGGAGGATTTGCTAGATTCTCTTGCCAGATGTTCCTTTATGGCATCATCATCCCGTAATTTGAATGCTTCTTTAGCTCGGACATAGCCCTTAGCCTGAGCTAACATGTCGACAAAGTTTCATGAATATTTCTTCTCCAATGAGAAGAGGAGATCATTCTTCAGAAGACCATCTTTCAAAGTGGCCATTGGAATAGACTGGTCCAAATTTCAGACCTCTAAGATTGTAGTATTAAAATAGTTGACATAGGCTCAGATGGATTCTCCCTCTTTTTGCTTGGTGTTGATGAGTGAATCCGACACCCTTCTCTAACACTGATTGCTAATAAAGTAAGCCACAAATTGATGGCTCAATTGATCAAATGAGTGAATGGTCCTCAATTTTAAGTTCAAGTACCAGCTTCATGCTGCACCCTTCAGCATTGATGGAAAAGCTCGGCATAAAATTGCATCCGATGCACCATGTAGTAATATCATGGTTTGGAAGGCTTCCAGATGATCGATCGGATCTGAAGTCCCATCATAACTTTCAAATTATGGAAGTTTGAAGTTCAGTGGAATAGGTTCTTGCATAATCTAGATGGTAAAAGGTAGGTCGATGCAGATCTCATCATTTCGAGCTAGGACTGAGTTGCAGAGCTCTTCAATCCGCCTGTTCATTTTTTGAAGCTTCTGGTTGAGATCATCATCTCGATCATGAATCTTAAAGTATGGTGATCTTGATGGAGGTAGCGACTTTTCAGAAGTAGAATCTATTCAAAATAGGAACTCATGGCTCTCTGCTTTCTCTTTCCAGTATTTTTTGGTTGGCTTCTCCAAGTTGACCTTCCCTGCTTCATATCCTAGTGCTGTAGTTTGGGCTTTTCAGGTGGTGCCGGTACAGAAACTTGCTGCATAGCTTGCACGACTGATAAACACTTAATTTAAGCCATCCTGAAGCACAAAATTATATTTAATTAATTCTTATTTATTAAGAATTTGATATTTTTTTGTATTTTATATGAAAGATGATCGTCTATATAAAGAGCCCGATTTGCAGATAAAAGAAACTCAAATTGAGAGCAAAATTGAACTCAAAATAAATTTAAATTAAAAGAAGAATGCATACGGTATTATAGAAAATGAAGATACTATGCTAGAAACCCAAAAGGATGTGTTCGTCATTTGAAAAAAATAAATGTTTCTTTTTGGAAAAGAAGTTTTGCATGAACATGAAAGCAAGTTAAGAGAGGAGATATGCATGGTATTATCGAATTGGCTTTTTTTGGAAAATAAGAGGTAAAGAAGGCTGGGAGTAGTTTGCGGGTGTAGCTTTCAAGCAGGTTTGCATGCATTAAAGTTCGTGGATGCTGTGTGCGGCATTGTAGGTTCATAGTCGGGTCTTCATGGATAGACGCTGGAGCCGGTTCACCCAAGACAAGTCCTAATCAAATTACAAATCCTTGTGCACTCTATTTTTGATTCAAACTCTCTCTCACCCTCTCCTCTATATAATAACCCTTCCTCATTACAAAGTAGAGCAAGCGGCCTCTCAAGCCTCTCCATGGCATCCTCTCTCCTCTCCCTCTCTTCCTTTCTTTCTCTTTCTTTCTTCTTTCTTCTTTCTTTCTCCTACAATCAAAATTCCTCCTACTCTCCATCAATCCTTCTTCTAGCTACTGTCCAGATTCTTTCTCAAAGCTCTATAGGTACAATTCATGCTCTTATGATAGATTATCTTTAGATTAATTCTTTTTATTATAGCTAAATCAATTTAGATTAGCCTATAACTTTAAGGGATGAGCTATGATCTAAGGGTACAGGCCATGCTTTTTAAGATAGATTATATCTTTATTGATTAGATATCAATTAAAGCATATTAAAAAGGATATCAACTGTCAAACAAAAGAGTTGTTGAGATCCTAAAAATCTACCTCCATACTTGCAACCCAACTTTTAATTAATTTGCTATTTTCTTGCTTTCTTAATTAAATCAAGTAGTCTTTTAATTAATCTTTAATCTTACTTTTAATTTAAATTTAAATTATTTAAATATAATTAATACAATTCCTAAGGATATGATCCTGACTCATCCTATCTATATAGTAGTGAGTTAGGTTTTATTTTTGACCGCCTACGATAGCGATCAAATTTTGACGTCGTTGTTAAAAATTATGATTTAGTTACTTTAAAAAATTTAAAAATTAAAATAAATTTTATACTTACAACTGCATAAGCTGTTTAGGAGATTAGAAATCTAATTATAGAATCTAACAAGTAAAATTAACTAATTTAAGTTTGATTGCCTTACCTAACTTGGACATCTTGACTTTTTACATCTCATTTTTATAAGATACTATAAGGGTACTAAACCTAATTAAATAAGATAAGGTGGGGATATGATCACCCTTTCTTAGCCCATAAACAACCAACTAACATCCCATACTTGACCTAAGCCTTTAATTTTTAAAATCAATTAGACATCGATCCTAGAAATTTGAGCTCATTAGGACAAGAAATCCTAAAGGTTGGACCAGATTAGGATTAGTCAGTCTGACTGGTGTTTAAGATAAATGATTCAAAGACTGCATTCTAAAGGAAAGGTGGTCACTTAATTAATTCTGTTAGCTTACGTGACCAAGATAATTGATGTTTAAAAAAAGCAACAGGAGGACTCCCACCGATCTTATACTAACCTAGCTAGTTAAGTAGCTGATTCTTTACTTGGAAGGCTTGAAGATGATTTTAGCAGTTAGAAGCTATCTAGACCTAAGATAATCCTTAGTTAGAATTGATTGCCTAACTTGATTGCTAACCTACAAATATTAAATCAAATAAAACTCCTCTCATCTATTTCTTAGATTTAGGACTCTCTAGGTTCTCATTTTTATAATTTTTTTAACCTTTTTTCTCTTTAAAAAAATTAAAAAATCTATAAAAGCTTAAATTTATGTTTGCTCTAAGGTATAATTGTAGGATATTTACTTGGACATTATTCAATCACGATCCAAAATTCAATCTCTAGATCCTAAAATTGAACGAACCCTTAAAGCTGACAAACATAAAATTATGGCTGCACCCTTTCACCAATTGAGGGAATACTTTACCTCTTCTCTTCTTATATCTATGACCCCTATACACCAATGATGAACCTAATAATGGTGGAATTTATGAGCTTGGAAACTCCATAGATATCCACAATAAAGTAGATGAGCTATCCTAGAAACTTGACCATCTATTAAATATGAGACACTCTCCTGCCTCACCCTTACATGTATATGACATATATTCAAGTCTCAACCATCTGGTTAGTGAATGTCCAACCGTATATAAATCATGAGAGTTTGTGCATGAGTAAACTTACCAAACCCAAACTTAGATTACTTATTACAATTCTTTTCTCAATACCTATAATTTGGGTTTGGAAAACTATCTAAATTTTTTTGAGACACCACAACCAATAATTGACTATGAATCTAGCTATCCGAAAAAAACTTATACAGTGTACCAATATCAAAATATTCTGCAACCCTCTTCAAGTACCTATAGTTTGACATTTGAAGAGAATGTTTTACACATGTTAGAAGGGCTAGAAATGAACACCAAGATCATCCACTCTTAAACTCAATTAATAGTAAAGCTAGAAATCCAAGTTGGTTAACTAACTGCTGCACTTGATAGATTGGAAGAGGAAGAATTATTTAGTCACTCCATAAGTAACCCAAGGGAGCAATATATGGCTGAAAGCTCCAATATTCATGAAACCTTCATGGAACAACTTAATAATATAAACTAAAAACTATTTTGAGGAGGATGTACCTAAAGAAGTAATAAATGAAGCCACCCCTAGAATTATTTACCCAAGATCCAGTGCATACATGTTGGGATTCTTTTGGGGTGGATGATTTTAATATAGATGGATATACTAAAAATAAAAATACATTATTAGAGCCACCTAATTTTACCACCACTCCTTAATGGACTAAAAAATATGGATCAATGCTAGCTCCAATAGCTTTTCCTCTAGATTCACCACCTCTTTCAGAATTGAATCCTCCCTTGATCACACCTAAGTATGCATGTTTAGAATTAAGTGACATCCTTCTGGTACCCATTACATCAGACTCGACCCTTATCTTAATAACTAAATTCATGAGTATATTAGAAGAATAAATAGAAGAAATTCTCAACAAACAAGGATCTATGAATGGGTTTGTAAATTTTCTTATTAAAATTAGAAAAATAAAGCTGACTAAGAATGGGGTTGTGAGATACTTTCTAAAAATTAGTGATAAAATACTAAAATTTATAAATAATGGGATTGCAAGCCATCTTTTTGAGATTGGCAATCCAAAATCATTAAAATTTATCAATCCAATTTTTGATACAGGATAGACAGAATCACTTGGTATGGCTGTAAGACCTTAAACTTAGTGCTTGTTAGGAGGCAACTCCATCATTTTTTTCTTTCAAATTTTTAGTTTTTATTTTTATAGAAAACTAATACAGATGATTAGCCCAACTTGGGAGGAGCATATCATCAACATCTCGTATAAACTTGATAGACTAGTATGATGAAGGACCTGCAAACAACAAACTAGGTGGTACCCCTCCTTGATAAATATTTTTATTTTTCTCTTCTTTCATTAAGGATAATAAAAATTAAGTTGGAGGAAGAATAACTAACTTTAAAATTTATGAGTTCTCGAGTATGATTTAAAATAATTAGCTTTATGTATCTAAACTTTATTTTGATTAAAAATTAATTAGGCATCCTAATCAATGAATGATTAATGGTCTAAATAATTTTAGAGATACTAAGTAGTAAATTATTAAGAAAACTCAATGAATGGTAGGGTTTAGACCAAATCAAATTTTAAGAGTGATTCTAGAACCTTCTTCTTACCAATTTTAATAAAGAATTTACTTCATGAGAGTTGGGTGGAAAAGTCAAAATATGAAAAAAAATTTCTTAGAATATGCTATTTAAAAAAAATACATTGGTCTCCTACTAAGTAACCAAATCTCATTACCTAAGTAAGCAATGATATTCACATCAAAAAGTGAATAATATAAATTAAAAAAAGAGAGAGAGAAAAAAAAGAGTTTTAGCATTGTCTCACTGAATAATCGGGCTCCTTTTCCTAAGTAAGCATTATGATTTGCATTAAAAAATAGGGATGCTTCATGAGAGTGATTCTAGAACTCTCTTCTTACCGATCTTAATAAAAAATCTACTTCATAAAAGTTGGGTGGAAAGATCGAGGTATGCAAAAAGTCTTTTTTAAAATCTATTTTTTTATTAAACAAAAAATACACATTGATCTTCCACCGAGTAACTAGATCTTATTATCTAAGTAAGCAATGATATTCGCATCAAAAGTAGATAATATAAATTTAAAAAAAAAAAGAAAAAAGAAAAAAAAAGAGTTTTAGTATTGTCTCATTAAGTAAGCGGGCCTTTTTGCCTAAATAAGCATTATGGTTCGCATCAAAAGATGAGGATGCAATGAAAAAATAGAAAAAAATAAAAATAGTGGATAATAAGGAAACTAAATTGCAAGAAGTCAATAAATCCTTCCCACATTAAGTTAGAGGATTTAAAGAGTAAAGTAGGAAGTTGGTGAAAAGAAGATCTCTAAAAATTTCTATGATTAATACTCAACCACTAACTAGGTCGAATTAATAATCTGACGACATGCCTCTTTAACGATCTGATCGGATATCAACCATCTTTAGGAATATCTAAACTAACTTTTAATTTAAGATTGAGTCGGTATATAGTACTAATTTGTCTACTTTACTCGAGGATGAGCAAAGTTCAAGTTAGAGGGTATGATAAATACTTAACTTAAGCCACATAAAATACAAAATTATATTTAATTAATTTTTATTTATTAAAAATTTAATGCTTCTTTTCATATTTTATAGAAAAGATGATCATCGATACAAAGAGCCTAATTCGGTATTGCAAAAAATGGATTTAAATTAAGAGTAAATTAAACTCAAAATGAATTTAAATTAAAAGAAAGATGCATATGGTATTATAGAAAATGAAGATACTATACTAGAAATCCAAAAGGATGTATCCATCATTTGAAAGAAACAAATGTTTCTTTTTTGAAAATAAGTTTTGCACTAACGTGAAAGCAAGTTATGAGAGGGGATATGCAAAGTATTATCTTGGTTTTTTTTGGGAAAATAAGAGGAAAAGAAGGCTAGGAGTAGTTCACGGGTGCGGTTTTCGAGTAGGTTCACATGAGTTAAAGTTTGTGAGCACAGTGCACAGCATTGTGGGTTCACGGTCGGGTCTTCATGGACAGAAGCGGGTTCACCCGAGATGAGTCCTAATCAAATTACAAATCCTCATGCACTCTATTTTGATTCAAACTCTCCTCACCCTCTTCTCTATATAATAACCCTTCCTCATGCCAAAGCAGAGCAAGTGGCTTCTTAGGCCTCTCCGTGGCATCCTCTCTCCTCTCCCTCTCTTCCTTTCTTTCTTTTTCTTTCTTCTTTCTTCTTTCTTCATTCCACAACCAAAATTTCTCCTATTCTCCATCAATCCTTTTTCTTCCAGCTACTTGCCCAGATTCTTTCTCAAAGCTCCAAGATGAAGATTTTAGTGAAAAGCTTTCCAATGGCTGGCTAGTTCATCTTATTCTTAGGAGATCACTGTGATCTTATTTTGATGGTATTTTTTATTTTTTATTTTTTATATATTTTTTTAATATGCAATAAAGACTATTTTTCTTTTATTATTTTTTTGTATCTTTATCTTCTTGCATGAGATTAATCTGGAATAATTTATGATCTTTGAGATGAGTCATGATCTATAGGTACGGTTCATGCTTTTAAAATAGATTATTTTTAAATTAATTCTTTTTATTATAGCTAAATTAATTTAGACTATTCTATAACTTTAAGAGATGGACTATGATCCAAAGATACATATCGTGCTCTTTAAGATAGATTATATCTTTATTGATTAGATATCAATTAAAGCATATTAAAAAAGGATACCAGCTATCAAATAAAAGAGCAGTTGAGATCTTGAGAATCCACCTCCATACTTACAATCCAACTTTTAATTAATTTATTATTTACTTATTTTTTTAATTAAATCAAGTAGTTTTTTAATTAATATTAATTCTATTTTTAATTTAAATTTAAATTATTTAAATATAATTAATATGATCTCTAAGGATACGATCATGACTCATCCCATCTATATAATAGTAAGTTAGATTTTATTTTTGATCGCTTATGACAGTGATCAATGACCTCCGTGAGGTTTCTTACCTACTGTATCAGCAGGTTAAATTGATTCATATCCACCACCATCGGTTGAGATGTTAGTGGGATAGATGATAGGTATCGAAGTTGGACAATCAGCCAGTTCCGGATCCAGCTGAGAGGTAGTGGTGATAGATCATTGAGAGGATGCTCTTTTGGAAGGCATTTTGCTTGGATGGAGGAGGTGATCGCTTGACTGGGTACTTCTTTTAGAATAATTGCTCAATCAGAATCCTTTCTTTAGTGCCAATCCTATTGGTACTGAAAATGAACCACCATTGAAGATTGCTGGAGTTGAAGTCTGGGATCTCATCAATGAAACATGCAAAATAGAGTGCTGATCGGAAGATGGGTAGCTCCAGCGGAAACCCTCCGATGATCAAGTTAAAAACTTCACCAACAAGAATAGAGTACACAAAAGTTAGAGAGTGAAAAGAACACTTAAAGAAGAAAACATATCTAGGAGGTCTTATTTATAGATGAAGCTCCGTAATTGATTGATGATGACTATTAATAACTGAATGTCAGTAAACCGTTCAAATTTTGTTATGGAGAGTGGTTTGACGATTATCGCCACATGTTGGTGGCTAATTATTATCTATTAAGATCTGGACAAAGGTTGGATATTTTCGAAGCTTAACCATAGGTCATTTGATGTAATATTATACTATCGGAGTCTTGGATCAAATGAACTGAAACTTGAGGAATATTCTTTAGACCAAGAATGATGAGCTTGTAGATCAGATTTTAATTTGGATTGGAATAGGATCATTTCAACTATCCTTAGAAGCTTGGCTATTTTTAAGGTCGGCTCCTGATGATGGTTGGTGTTTTGGTTTGAAGTCGTATTATAGAAGTTGAGGTCGAAAAAATGAGCTAGAGGATTATCTGTGATGATATATAGTGCTTCCAAGCCTTGGGAGGCCATGGGAGGAGTCAGAGGGTTGGCTCCGGAGATTTTAGGGGCTTGGTTGGTGCTTCGGAGACCTCAGATATAAGGTAAAGTAAGAAACCAAAGTTAAAAAATCAAGACTATAGAAAGAAAATTTTTTGTAGGTTAGTCGGCTCAGTCCAAAACTGGATCAGCTAAGAGCATAGAAAAAATAGAGAGCTGAGCATTCGAAACTGCTGGCACGACATAGGATTGGACTGGCTCAGTTTTGGACTGAGCCGACCCAGTGGAACTTAGCCAACTCAGTGTTGAGATTGAGTTAGCTCAGTGTGCGGGCAGAGTTACGTGAGGGTCTGTTTTGGGCTAGGGTCTGGGTTGATCCTAGGGGTCTTAAGGCCTAGTTTGAGAGGTCTTAAGGTAGCCAACTCATGTATGGATCGGGTCTACATCCAGAGAATGAGAGCATGGGAGACATGGATGTACATGGGCTCGGTGAGTGCTTTCATGTATTGGGTTAGTCAGGAGAGTTTTTGGTCTGGCCTAATAGGCTATATATAAATACATAGATTGTATTAGGATTTTAAGGGTTGAAATCAATACATACCTTTTCTCCCTTAACTCACTTCTTCTCTTCTCTTTAGAGTTGCCATCCTAGGGTTCTTGAAGAAGCCGTAGAGAAGGGGGGCGTCTCCCTCAAGCCCAAGGAAGGAGGCACTCCATTATAGATCCAGGTAGAGGATCAGTGGTTTGCTGCCCATAGAGAACGTCACAGATTCTTTCAGATCCATGCTAAAGATCAGGAGCTTTCGCAACATGGTATCGGAGCTTGTGATGCCAAGGATGATTGGCATTCGAGCGATATCATGGAATATCAATTGGTATAAAAAAAAGGTGATGCCAGTTGGTGCGCCAACACTATCTTGAGGGCCAATTACTTAAACTGGATTTATAATTAGAGCATTGAGTTTGGATGAACTTGAAAGCTGAACTAGCACTATCACTTAATTGAAATTGCATCGAGGTTATTATTACTGGGTTGATGGAGTTTGGCTACATTCAAGGTCGGATCCTATCAAAAATCTAAAGTTGTGAAGTGACCATTATTTATCCCGATCCTAAGATCGGAATCAATCAAGTATCGAGCCTCCCTAGTGGCTAAGTTCATTTGACTGGAGGTCAAAGTCATGATAAGATCTGTTGCTGCGGTGGCATTATTATCAAGCCTAAAACAAAGATCAAAATTCATTGAATTTGGATAAGTAGATCCTTCAGTGTCTAATCTGAATCTTGGAAATTGATTCAACTACACCTCAGACAAGATTGCATCTTAGGCCCGAATAACACCTTCTAAGGATCGGTACAAGTCCGACCCACTCGAACTTCGATGGGGGAATATTTTTTTCCCAACAAAGAAGAAAACAGGTGTCTTTTCTTTTAGAAGGCCATTTATAGAATTTGTAAAAGTATTTAGAAAAGGACAGGAAAGGATCTTCTAATGGGCCAATTCAAGGCTGATAGGCACAGAAGAAAATGAGATGGCCGAAGGCCAAAATTCAAAAAAATAGGTGTAAAGCTAAATTTGAAGCAACCAAAGAGGACTACCACAACTTGTGGAGCTCGAGCAAAATTCTTTCAAGCCCCGTAAATAAGGAACCAAGTAAAAGAGGAGAAAGACAAATGGGATGATTTTGGGCTAGAGCAACAAGTCTAAGATGGACTTTAACTACTTTGATCAACTTAGAATAGAGCAAGAACTTGTAAAGCCAAACAAGATAAAAGGCCACTCATTCCTGATGTTTAAGTGGGCCACTTTGGTTGTCACATGACTTGATGTATGATGAATAACTAGCCATCTTATCTCAAGATAGGCCAAAGTTGTCAGTCAGAATGAAAATATTAAACACGTATGAGAAACGTTCACCCATTGGCTGAAGATTTAATAAAAATCCTAGGTTAAGAAGAGTTGGGGTTGACATGTTGTGATTGAAGTGGAAAGTGTTAGTTAAAGGGGACCAAAAATACAATGCGACCAGTAACAAGGACCAGTTCTTGACCATTTAGGAAGTAGAAAATTTTATAGGATTGAAGAATCCATTCCTTCTCAATCAGCATTTTTATAAGATGAGATTCGTCGGACATAGCGGTCCCAAGAAGGAGAAAAAGTAGGCCAAGGTCTGTGAGGGTTAGTACCCTTGCAAATAGCAGTTTTAAAGCCAGATTGTTGGTATAGAAAGACTTCTTTGTGATGAATTGAAAAGATAGAGGAAAAGAATGAAGGAATATTGGAAACATAGATGGGACCCAGGATATATAATAAAGCTAGATGGTTTGGGTATAGGTATCTGGGGGTTAATGAAGGGGAGAATATTGGAAGCTTGGCATTCACTCTTATGTTTTTCATATTGCTCAGCCAAAGAAAGGAAGGAAGATGCCATAGAAGAAACTTGAAACAGAGGATACGAGGGTCAAAGTTAATTAAGGTAAAAGAAGGAGAGACTTGTTAAGATATGATATATCTTGGAAATGTTAGTTTAAAAAAAACATCAAAAAGAAAGTTGACATGCATAAAAAAATTTTGGTGTTTGGGAATATTGAATAACATTTGTGACTGAAATCTTGGTAATGGTTATTAATTAAGCGAGGTTGCGGAAAATGGATTTGCTGAAGTTAAAGTCTTGAATATATCTTATAACCCTCCTGCCGTCGGATTAAAAGATATTGGGGGCATTTTATGCTCCATAAATTTACACCCACAAGTTATTTGGGCTTAGCAGACTAGGTGATGAGGGCTCGATAAAAAAGGCTAACACATGAAGGGCACGAAAGTGTTGAATTTAAATGATATCAGGAACCATTTTAAAGAGAGGTGGTTACAAAGAAGTGGATGAGTTGGATTATAACTGTATTGTGAAATTTATTTAAACTAGATGTAACCGCACAAGAAATATATGAGAGATCAATGAAACTCTATTTTATTGGTTTATTTATTTTATTTTTTAAATCATATTTTATAATATTTTTCTTAGGAGTAGGTGGTAGTTCTGTAATCTAAAAGTTCTTGAAGTTTCAAGGCAATTCCAAACCTAATCATCCTCTTTCAGTTTCTAACCCTGCACCAATTTATTGATTTTCTTGGATTTCAGCCATGAAAATAGGGAAATAAATATATATTAGTATATATTTTTAGTAGGCTAAGGTTCGAGTTCGGGATCGAGTATGGCTCGATTAATATTCAAATCGAATCAAGTCAATCTTATGTAGTCTTTTTGTCCTCGAGTCATGTTTGAACTTGAGATATTAAGGCTTGATTGATGTCGAGTTAAATTTTGAGCTTGAGTATTTGAATCGAGTTGAGCTTGAGCTTCTAGCTACTCGACTCGGCTTGTCTCACTTGCATCCATAGATATTATAGCCTTATAAATATGGGTTAATTGGGCATGATATTCTTGTATGAGAAAATAAATAACCCTAGTTATATAAGTGCTAATGTTTAGAATTTCATTTCAAGCTGGGAATATGTACTAATCCTACAAGACATGTACATCCTAAGCCATCAATATTGCAATTATTTTTTTAATATTGCAATATGAAGAATAGATCTCACATCCTTCATCTTTAAATTCTAAAAGAAATCATTCAATTCAAGCACCTATGCACTGTGTGCCATTTCCCCCCCAAATAGCAAATGCTTGTTCAACTATAGACCTTAGAATGTATTTTCCTTTTTGTCCCACTGGGTATGTCATAAAACATATTTATCCTACTTTGTATTATTTAGACATGCCAAAAAACTTGTTGGCTAATGGAAAAGATGATAAGAGAAATAATAATAATAGATAGGTGCATGGGTATGCCATCGGTGTTAGATTAACCAGACAGAAGATGATTAAAAGGAAGATATGAAAGTAGTATAGGTCCAAATATTTTGAACTTTAAGAACTTTTGCCACAGTTACACCATCATTTAAAGAAGATGGATTTGGATAGGGATGAGGATGTAGCTAGAATTATGATAGTAGAAATATAAGTTAACATTACTCCTAAGATAAAATACTACTGGTATGGTAGCTGAGATTAAATAGAATTTATTACTAACACTACAATGAAAAAGGTTTTTCATGATGTTAAAAAAACATCGTCAAAAGTCTCATAGAATGTCGCTATAGTCTTTTTGCGATGTTTTTCAAAACATCATGAGGAACGTCACGCTAGCCATGTCGCTAATGGCCAATCGCGATGTTCATCCCAAAACATCATAGAAAGGACGTCAAAAAAGCGACATATGGCCAAATATCATGGAACATTGGTTGATTGAGCGACGTTTTACTAACATCACGGAACAATGATCTATCGTGATGTTTTCCAAACATCGTCAAATGCAAAAGATTGAGTAACATTTTACTAACGTTGCAGAATAATGATTTATCGTGATGTTTACCAAACATTGCGGAATAAGAATTTGTCGTGACATTTTCCAAACATCGTGGAATATGGAAGATCATGTGATGTTTCACCAATGTCGCAGAACGAGGATCTTTCATAATGTTTTCCAAACATTGTGAAATATTTTTCAAACATCAAAGAATATCAAAAGGATATTTTGTAACAGCTATATTTTGCTTCATTAATAATTTAATTACAACCTATACAAAATATTATATTTTATAGTATATTTTCAAATATCAAGTAAATCATCCATTTTCAATCAATGAATCATTTAACAACTAAAGCATGAACTCATATGCAATTTATAATCAAGATGAATCTATACACAAAGTTTATAATCCAAAAGTTAAATTCTCTTCATCCAAAGAGATGACATCTCCAACCTAAAGCACTAAGAGACTATGTCTCTACAAAAAAATAAATAAGTGTTCATCTAAACTACCAATTTGCCACTAACCAAAAGCAAACAAACTCATTATCCAACTATCTTTAACAAAAAAATGAGTTCATAAGTTGACAACCTAAAGTGCAAAAAGCCCTCTACCATGTATGTCCTCAAAACCACATCTTCACAAGTCCTTGATTCATGGGATCCCTACCAAAAGGAAAAACATAATCAATTAATTACCTATATATTACAATAACAAAATACAAACATTGTTCCATTATGCTTACAAAAAAGATTTAGGGATATATTAAAGAAATAACTTAAGTAGCTTACATCATAAATCTGGTAAAGAGTTATTCTATGATGCACATAGAGCTTCCAAAATCCTTTGTTGATGCTCCATATGTGCATTTTAAAGCTCCATTTGTGCTTTTTGAAGCTCCATCTGTGTCTTAATGTCTACAATCTCATTCTTCATCTCTTGGTTATGCTTCTGTGACTATTCCAACTCCTTTTAAAATCTCTTCTTAAATATAAAAGAGGAATACTTTTCTTCTAGATGAGGTGTAACTCCCAAACCATAGATATAATCTAGTCTGGCCTCCTGAACTTTATCGTATATCTGGTCTACTGTCATAGAATGGCCATCGGATATAGACTGCTCTAGCACCTGCATCATTTCATTCTAACAAAATTCAAAAGGATTAATTCTAAAACAAAAACTAAGCTTACATAAAATAGTAATTATAATTTTATTTTTGTGGTGTCCTCACCCATTTTGCCTCATACTCAAGAGTTGTCCATCTACCTAGAGTGTTACCAAGACCTCGGGTGTAATGAGTACGATACCACAATATAATTCGACTGCACTCTTCTTCATTCAATTCATTCTCACTCTGTTTAAAAAGATGAATTACTATTGCAAGAAACTTAAATGTCAATCATATTAATCATAATCAAAGTATAACATCTCACAATCTCATGCCGTATAGGTACAAAAGCTTTTAATCCGGTGTTTGCTTGGCACTTGACAAAACTTTTGGATTATAATGACCTTTGTCCTATCTTTGTCCTAGTAAGTGCAAAGATCTATCCACTCTGCCGTGCTCACAGTACTTGGCATTGAGTCCTTTCTATGGTTAAGATAATGCATATATAGTCGGTACCTTTGATCCTTTGACTTCAATAAAAGAAGCTTCTTGACACTAGCAAAAACTTCCTCATCCATCCTTAAACCCTTGACATCTAGTTTTTGCTGCAAAAATGTATTAATACTAGTTAACAAAATATGAGTAGAATACAAATGCAACTACAATGATTTCTTCTTACCTCTAGTTTGTCAAATACCATCTGCATCTCCTCCTCTATTAATTTGGTACATCTAGGCTTGATAGGTAAGACATTTCTTACTATCATACCAAGCTCATTTGATAGCTTGACGGATTGAACAGTATGAGTGGGTCGCCCTTCTTTCATTGAGATAATTGATCTTCATTTTCTTACTAAGGACCTTGTTTATCTTACTTAACCCGACCCCTTTGGTGCAACCTCTTTTTCTTCATCCACCCATGCTCATGGATCCTACAAGATAAGCAAGTAATAATAAGAATGTTAATTTAAAAATATTTAGATGATATTGAATACAAATAGACATATAATAATTTGTACCTACAAAGCTAATACCAAAAGTCAAGTCCACGATAGGATGTGTATGCTCAGCAGGCTCTGGCTTAGTAGGTGGTGTATGGACTGATGACGACTGAGAGGAAGGTGGAGCAGGAGGTGTGACTTCTGCTGGTGTCGGATCTAGAGAAGCTGATGGAACGTGGGCTAATGGCAATTAAGAGAAAGGTGGTGGAGCCATGGTGCCATGACTTTGAAGAAGCTGGTAGTACCTAGATAGAGGTGGTGCAACATCAGCCAAAGATGGAGCTAAAAGTGACTTCTGCTGGTGTCGGATCCAGAGAAGTTGGTGGAATATGGATTGGTGGTGATTGAGAGAAAGGTAGTGTAGCCATGATGCCATGGCTCTGAAGAAACTGCTGGTACCTTGACCATAACTATTATGGCAAGACCATTCCCAGGATCGATGGCTGCTGAGTGGAATATGGTGGATCAAGAGATACTATTGAGGTTCTTGAGGGTACTTTCCTTCTTATTTTAGACAATCCTGGTGCCACGAGAATACCTATAATATATAGTCAAATGAAATCAATTAATATCAAGATTTTAAAGAAAATCAACTAAGGTCGACTTTAAGAAACTTTATTTTTTTTTGGTAAGGGAGCTAACCTATATAA
The DNA here is from genome assembly GCA_006176705.1 of Cocos nucifera. Lineage (NCBI taxonomy): Eukaryota > Viridiplantae > Streptophyta > Magnoliopsida > Arecales > Arecaceae > Cocos > Cocos nucifera. Next base: position 47,711 of record QRFJ01000729.1, on the reverse strand, counting down.
TAGAATAAAAGAAAAAGTTTATAAATCATTATCATGGTCATTATCATCATCATTTTGTTGATCATCATCTTCAGTTCAATATTCTGCCAAGGTATCATCTTCATCCTCACTATCTCTTGTTGCTAACTCTTCTACTTCATAATGCAAACCTCGCATTGTATTCAATAAAGTGTCATCTACTACATCAAGTTCGACATCATCTCTATCTAATGACTCTATATGACATTCCTCAATATCTATAGGAGTCATTTCAAGATCCTCTTCATCATCAGATCTTGTTCTATGGTTGCACCAATAGGGATATCATACACATGTCTATGCTGACACTTTTGCACAACATGCCAGTTTTGTCCCAATTTCATATTTTGTAAATAATAAACTTGCTTCGCTTGGTTTGCAAGAATAAATGGATCATTCTTGTACCATAACCTGATTACATTTATGCTTTACACATTTTCATCAATCCTAACATTAGCGTTCCTAGATCCAAGGTCATACCACTTGCACTTAGAAAGAACAACACTTTTATCCTTGACATAATCCAATTGAATAATATCTATTAATATCCCAGAAAAATCGATGATATCATCTCCATGGTTTTCTTTTACTACAATACCACTATTTTGCAACTTTCTATAGAAATCACGAACTTTGGTGTGGAATTGTAGGCCGTTTGCAATGCATTCCGAGTACTTTTGAACCAAAATATGAGATCCACATGCTAACGCATATAAAGACTTGGTTACACTTTCCTCGCCCGGTCTGTACAATGTTGCCATCTACCATTATATAAAATAATTTATATTAGTTGAATATATGAGAATACAATATGTATGTACACAAATAATATCATAGAATTTGTATTCTCACCTGATGCTTTATCCACAAAGAAAATTGTTCTTTGTGTCTGATCTCAACATCTAACAAATTTTGGTCCATCAGCTCAACCTTTTGCTCTCTAACAAAGAGGTATCGTTTCCTACGGCATCTCTATATCAAATGTTTCATAATAAAATTTAGGTGGTAAAAACTTACTCAAAATAAGGCTCCATCTCTTCATAATTGGTAAGCACATACCAATGAGCAATATCTTGCTCTTCTTTGGATAGAGAAACAAACTGAGTTGCTCCAAATATCCTAACTTGGTGGAAAAATACTATTATATCATCATCATCAGCTTTATCATTATTTCGCTCACCCATATTAAAGTGGATCTCGATATCTCGAAGGTATATAGAATAAAATATCAAGCATTCCTTGACTATATATGCCTCAGTAATAGACCCTTCTGGATGAGCTTTATTTCGAACAAATCTCTTTAGAGAGCCAAGAAACCTAAATTTAGAATTTAGAATAATTATACAACATAAATAATTACCTAAATTCAGAATTCAGAATCTAAAAGAAGTTACTATGATACCTCTCGATTGGATATATCTATTGATATGCCACTGGTCCATCTAGCAAGGCTTCATTTGGCAAATGAATAGCCAAATGTACCATCATATCAAAGAAAGCTGGCGGAAAAATCATTTCAAGTTTGCATAATATCAATGATATATCTGTACACATCTTCTCGATGTCATCCACAATCAAAGTTCGATGATATATTCGATGAAGAAAGTCGTCCAACTCCATCAATGCAGCTATCACATCCTTGTTTAAGATTCCATGCATGCCTATAGGAAGAATGCTTTGTAGGAGAATATGACAATCATGTATTTTTAGTCTCATAATCTTCTTTTCCTCAACATTAACACATCGAGATATATTAGATGAATACCCATTCAGAAACTTTATCCTTTTAAGAAACTCACAAAAACTCTTTTTTTCAATATTCGACATTATGTAGCATGCAGGAGGAATTATGTAGGACCATCATTTCTCTTCACCAAGTATAATTCCTTTCAGATTTTTATGTTTTCCAAGTCAAGTCTAGCCTTGATAGTGTCCTTGATTTTACCTTCAAGATTTAATAAGTTACCAAGGATATCGTCACAAATATTCTTTTCAATATGCATGACATCAAGGTTATGTCTCAATCTCAACTTACACCAGTATGGCAACTCAAAAAGAATACTCTTTTTTATCCAATTTAACTCTTCTACTGATCTTGGTCTCTTTTTATTATTAGAATGCTTTCTATAGTCTATGTTCTTCAAATAGGATAGTTGTTGCATCACATCATCTCCATTTGGCAAGACAGGTGAGGGTCGATAGTCCACCTTGCCATCAAATCTATTGCTCTTCCTCCATGCATGGTCATAAGGAAGAAAATATCGATGGCTCAAGTAACCAATCTTGCTTCTCAATTTACGAGAAGGGGTATGCTTATTACAAATAGGACATGCTATATACCCTTTAGTGATCCATCCAGAAATTTTACTATAGACTAAAAAATCATTAATAGTCCATAATAGAACCGCATGCATTCAAAAATTTTGATCGTATAAAGCATCGAAAACATCAATACCCTTATCCCATAACTCATTTGACTCATCTACTAATAGCTTCTAGTAGACATCAATGTCTCTATCCGGTGCTTTCAGACCCAGAATAAGCAGTGACAGCATAAAGAATGACTCATTCATGGACATCCAAGTGGATAAATTATATGCCAAAATTAAGAACAACAGGCCACATACTATAGGCATTAGACATATTACCAAGTGGATTGAATCCATCCATTGCTAGGCCAAGTCTCACATTGCATGGGTTCTCTAGCAAACTCTGGATACTGTTCATCAAAACTCTTCTAAGCTTTACCATTAGATGGATGAATCATGGTGTTACTTTTCACTTCTAGGCCTATCTTTGTGCCATCTCATTTCTTTAGCCATTTTTCTCGACATGAATAATTGTTGCAATATAAACTTCAACAAAAAGTACCGTAACACTTTATAAGGGAATCTTCTGACCCTTACCATCGTTAATCATCCATCTTCGATACGTTCTACACTTTGGAAAAACTATCACCAGTTTTCGTACTCTTTCCAAAAGAGAGCACAGTCGTATTTACATGCAATATTGGCACATAACGCTAAGCCCAAGTTCCGTAGAAAGTGATTTACTGCATAGTAAGACTTTTGGCAAGGAATTGACCATTAGGCAAGAACATCTCTTAGCAATGACAATAGCATATTAAAAAGACTTATTACTCCATTTATTGTATATTTTCAAATGGAGCAACTTTATAATAAATAATAATTTTAAAAATTTTGTACATCCCAGATATAACTCTTCGGTAGCTTCCATCAATAAATCATTAAAGGCATTGGTACAAGAATGGCTAGCACCTATAGAAGTCCCTAAGTTTTTCTTAATAGGACAATTATTAACGAAACTACTAACGTCATGTAGCAAATCTCTTATTCCGTCATCATCATCATCCCTCATTTGAGTCATTACCTAACTCGTTACTTTCTATATCTACAAATGAGAATCTGTCTTGATTACTGGAGAATTGAAATCCTGCTTGTTCGCCATGAAATATCCATTGGGTGTATGATTGATCTATGCCAAATCTTAATAGATAATCAAAACATTCTCTTGAGGCTCCATATAAATATTCAAGCAATGTGAACAAGGACACCGAATTTCGCAATCTTTGCCCTTGTTTTGAGCCACAAAAGTCATAAATAATTTGACTCCCTCTATGTATTCCCGAAAGAACTTAATACAATTTATCCAATGCACTTATCCATATGCAAATATACCATTTAAATCACGTCTTTACAAAAGAAATAGCAAAGACAAAAAAGGGCAAAAAAAATAAGAGCAGCTATTTATGTTTGTACAAGCTATGCATACTATTAGATGCTATACCTCTTTCATTTCAAACATGCTAACCCCCGAAAATTCACAATTAATTCCATCAGCAATCTTGCCTCATGCCAAAAGAGCCATCCATGCATTGTCCCATGCTATAACAGCACATGAGCTACTTGCCTCATTATCCTTTGATGGACTCTTCTAGCTACATATCAACCTCAAAGGTTAATTTAAAATGATTTTTTTTTGCCGGTGTGTTTTTCTTTGATTCTTTTACTCAACACCTCACAATTTTGAATTTTCTCCTAAAAACAAACTTATATACAGGTCTTTTCTTTTATTTCTGTAACAAGTAATTTGATCTATGAATAATATAGAAATTTACAAGATTTCAAATAAATAAGTATCATCTTTTCCTGATTCAGATATCCATTAATGAGGTTCCTGAGGTTCCTTTGTCGGGCAACATTGAGGGATGTGATACTCTAAATAATGTTAATACAGTTAGTTTTTCATGTTCTTAATAATTAACACATATCGATTTTGCTCAAAAAATCATTAAAGCACATTTTCATCTTTTGCATATTCTGCACTTTGTACACGTAGCTGGTTTGAAGAAAGTAATTGAATCATTCTGCCCATCATATGACAACATAACAATCCTTTAGTAATCCATACAAGCAATCTTCCAGAATGCTAGAAAAAGTACTGACGCATAACGTCGCTTGTAATTTAACAACTTCAAAATGGCTTTCATAAATTTAGTTATTATCTATTTAAGTATTTTCATATAGCTCATATCTCTACAAATGATATTCCAGAATGCAAGAAAAATAATTGCTACATAGCTTTCTTCCAAACGTGTTGAAGAAAAGAAAAGATTTCCTCTGAATCAGCCCACATTATGCAATGAACTCTATCACTGGATTCCCAGAATAACATGAACAATGTGACCTATCAAGAGAACCATTTGGAACACATATAGGAGACAACCTTGTAAACTTAATTTCATATATTCTAGAGCATACTTTTAATCAAGAACATCATGAATCTAGGATCACAAAGGAGAGTTCATAATCTTCATAAAACATACCTGATGCAGAAGAATTCGATGTAGAAGAAAAGAAAGACATCTTACTTCCTTATGATCGATTTCTTTCTCTTCTCCCATTCTTTATGTCATAACAATAATGATGGATTTTCTACGTATCTCTCTTATAGGCAATGATAGGACCTTTATTTATAGACATTTATTGGTACTCCAATCAAGTAATTGGATGAGATTTGAATTCTATTTGAATTCAAGTTAATCATTATCTGAATTTAGATTTTAGAGTTTATGATAAATTGACCATTTAATCGAGACATTATCTAATATTTTTCCACTTCGTCCGATTATAACATTAAGCTTTAAAGTATAATCTTTAAATATGCATAAAAAAATAAATCTCTTTCTTAATATTCGTCATAATTACCTTAGTATGGTAAATTACTAAATGCGAGTTATGGTGGTCATATGCCATTTAATTAGCATACTTTCTTTCATATACCACAACACTTGCAACTCAACATATTAGGCCTATAAAATAAATATATGTATATATATATATATATATATATATATATATATATATATATATATATATATATATATCATTCATTATGGTTCACAATAATGTCTCAAAAAGGCATTCCTGTCACTATTAAATTACAATACAATATATGTGTACACCATCATAAGAAACAAGAAATTTATTAATGTAAATCAGAAAATACTTTATTAAGCTCAAAGTATCAAAATCATCATTAATATATTATTCATTAATACAACCAAGATCCATTCTATTTACATGTTCTTTAAATATCTTCGATTGCAAGCCTTTTTTCAATGGATCTACTATCATGAGATCAGTTCCAATATATTCAATAGACACTCTTTATTTCTGAACCTCCTCCTTAACAACAAAATATTTTAACTCCATGTGTTTGGCACCTCTTGAATATTTATCATTTTTGGAGAAGAATACTACTACGAAATTATCATAGTAAATTTTCAGTGGCTTGATAATGGTGTCGATAATCCCAAGTCCTGAAATAAAATTTCACAATCATAAAGTCTGGATTGTGGCCTCAAAACATATGCCACAAACTCTATTTCCATAGTAGATAAAGTAATGATAGACTCTTTGACACTTTTCGACGATACTGTTCCTTCAGTAAATATAAAAAGATAACTATACATGGATTTTCTACTGTCAATGCATCCAGCAAAATCTAAATTTGAGTATCTGATCACATCCAAGTGGTCGTATCTCCTATACATAAGCATGTAATTCTTCATTCTTTATAGGTATCTCAAAACTTTCTTTACAGCTTTTCAATGATCTCTTCCAAGATTACTTTGATACATGCTTAGCATCTCGACTGCAAAACTGATATTTGGTCTTGTGCAAGTTTGTACATACATTAAACTGCCTACAATAGAAGCATGAGAAATTGATTGCATTTCTTTACGTTCTACATCATTCTTTGGATATTGCATGAAACTAAATTTATCTTCTTTCTGTACTGAAATAATTCTAGCTGAACATTTGTCCATATTAAATTTTTCTAGAATTCTTTCGATATATCTTTTTTGAGATAATTCTCGAACACCTTGTGATTTGTCATAGAATATTTCAATTCCTATCATATAGGATGTCTCTCTTATATCTTTCATTTCAAATTTTTTTGAGAAAAAATCTTTCATCTCACACAATATACTTAAATTATTAGCAGCAAGTAAAATATCATCAACATATGGGACTAAAAATATAAACTTGCTTCCATTGATCTTTTAGTATATACATCGATCAACGATATTTTTTTTAAATTCAAAAGATGTTATGGTATCGTTAAACTTGATGTACCATTGCCTAAAGCCTTATTTTAGTCCATATATTGATCTCTTTAATTTACACACTATTTGATCTTTTTCTTTTATCGAGAAACTTTCAAGTTGATCCATATAAACTTCCTCCTCGAGTTCTCCATTAAGAAATGTTGTTTTTACATCTATTTGGTGTAACTCTAAATCATAATGAGCCACCAATGCCATATATGATAATTCTTAATGAATCTTTCTTTAAGATCGATGAAAAAGTTTCTTTATAATCAATGCCTCATTTCTGAGTATAACTCTTGACACCAAGTCTATCTTTATATCGTTTAACATTACCATTCGAGTCGCGCTTAGCCTTAAAGACCTATTTACATTCGACTCATTTAGAATCTTCTGGCAATTCGATAAGATCCCAAACTTTATTATCTTTCATAGATTTTAACTCATCTTTAATAGCATCAATCTACTTATCAGACTCAGCACTTTCTATGGCTTGTGAAAATAAAACTTGATCTTCATTAATTTTAATATCAAAATTTGACTCCTATAAGTAAACCACATAATCATCAGGAATAGCTGATCTTTTTTTTCTTTTAGATCTTCTTAAAGGTATTTCTTATAATTTAGGTATATCAGATATCTATAAATTAGTTTCTTCATGGCATAATTTTTCATTCAAATATTATTCATTATTAGGCATAATATTTTGTATAGATATGGATGAAGGAACACTTATGAGTAATAAAATATTTATTCTAAATTTTTTTATTTCTACACTATTTCGTTCATCACTTTCACTGACTTCATAATTTTTAATAAATATTGCATTATCAGTTTTGATAATTCTCAGACTATGATTTGGATAATAAAATCTATACCTTTTAGATTTCTCTAGGTAACCAATAAAGTAACCACTAATCAGTCGAGCATCTAATAAATCTATACCTTTTAGATTTCTCTAGGTAACCAATAAAGTAACCACTAATCAGTCGAGCATCTAATTTTTTTTCATATGGATTATAAACTTTTGCTTCTGTTGCATAACTCCAAATATGAAGGTGCTTTAAATTAGGTTTTCTTTCAGTCCATAGTTCAAAAGAAGTTTTTGACACTACCTTATTAGAAATTCTATTTAGTAAATACACAGTGATTTTAAGAGCAAACATCCATAATAATTTGGATAATGAGGAGTTACTATCATACTTCTAACCATATCTATTAATGTCCAATTTCATCTTTCAGCTACACCAATTTGCTGAGTTATACCTGGTATAATGTATTGCATATATATACCATATTTTTTGAGAAACTTTGCAAATAGACCTGGATATTATTCTGTTTCATTATATTTTTTATAATATTCATTACCTTTATCAAATCTTACGATTTTCATCTTTTTATCTAATTGCCTTTCAACCTCATTTACAAACACCTCAAGGGCGTCCACTGCTTGAGATTTTTCATGAAGCAAATAAATAAAATTATAATATAAAAAATTATTAATAAAAATGATAAAATATTTATCTCTACTAAAGGATAGAATATCAAAAGATTCACATATATCAGTGTGTATTATTTCAAGAAGTTGAGTGCTTCTTGTGGCACTTTTCTTATTATGTTTAGTTTACTTTTTCATGATGCAATCTATATATATACCAAGATCAGTAAAATCTAGATTTGGAAGAATCTCATTTTTTACTAATCTTTTTGATCTTTCTTTAGATATATGACCTAAATATTTATACCATAAGTAAGTAAAATTTTTATTTAGTAAACTATGCTTAATTCCAAAATTATGATGCACAGTAAAAAGTTATTCAGCAAAAAAATTATCAAGTTTCAATTTATATAAACCATCTATAAGAATTTTAGAACCAATAAAGAAAGTATTTCTATATAAACTAAAACAATCATATCCAAACTTAAAATTAAATCCAGAAACATTAAGTTTTGAAAGAGAAACTAAGTTCCTAGATATTAAAGGTGCATAAACTATCTATAATAGATCCAAATGATAATCAGTATCTAAGATCCAACGATAAGTACCTATGCCTTCAATTGGAATCTTCATATGATTTTTCATAAACATAAAATCTTTAGTTGGGTTCATGGTTTGAATCGAAAGGAATCCCTGCATTAAATTAGAAATATGAGTAGTAGCACCAGAATCAAGCCACCAAGTATTATTAGAAATTTTAGTTAAGTTTGATTCAAAATATACAAAGGTATTAAATTTATCTTCCTTTTGGAATCAAGCCTTACGTTTCAAGCAGTCTTTATGATAGTATCCAACTTTCGTATAGAAATGATATCTATCCAGCTTTTGTTCTTCTTATCAGCTTGAAGAACTTTAGCAGGCATTTTTTTCTTCTTAAACTTGTTGGCTTTCTTCTTGTATCCTTTATCAACTTCTTGATTCATGAAATTAATGGAATGACTATCTTGCTTTTTCAGTCTTACTTTCTCCTGAATAAGCATACTGGACAATTCACTGACATTCCACTTATCCTTAATAGTGTTATAATTGATATGAAAAGGTTCATACTTAAAAGATAGTGAGTTCAGAATGAATTACACTAAGAAGGAGTCATCTACAGTCATCTCTAAAGTCTTTAATCTTGCTGCAATATTAGTCATCTTAATAATGTGGTTTTGCATACTCCACGATCCATCAAACTTTATGGCCGTGAGTTTTGCCATTAGTATACCAGCAAGTGACTTATCTACAGAACGAAAATATTCTTTTACAAATTTTAAATATTCTTTTACACTTTGTATGAAGTAATACTCTTAATATTGTTGGCAGTAGTAATACGTATGAACATAAGACTTAATCTATTAGAACATTCCCATGCTTTATGATGTAACTTCTCTTCCTTAATGCTAGAACCTGTAAGAGCAGTTGGTTTATTTTTCAATAGTGCTAAGTCATGATCCAATACACCTAAGTAAAAATTGACTTGTTCACATTATTCAGAGAAGTTCAAACCATTAAATATAGTAACAGATGAAGCATGCAAATAAAAAAAAATAGCTATAAAAATAATATATAAATACTTAAATTAAAATAAAATAATTTCATGATGGATTCAAATAAATAACAATAAAAGTATATTATAATTCTTCTTTGGATAGATATTACAATATACTATCATAATTTAATATCATTATTAATTCTTTAATAGGTAATTAGATATTCCCAACCAAATATATCTATTATCTTTGGATATACAAATATAAGAATATTAATTTACCTCTGTCACATTCACTATTCATTGAATAATTGATTTATCTTTGGGTAAATCCTAAAGTTCCAATGAATTGTGAACATTAATTTACCCATTGAATTTTCATTAATAGGCATTTAATCATGGATAAATGATCAGATTATGCATATTAAAATTTTTTTAAAATATTCTAGTTTGGCCACTTTGATGACTAATAAACTATACATAAACATAAGATCATGCATATAAAAGATATTTCATCAATAATTGATATTTAATAATATAAAATCCTAAGATCTTTATTAAACAAAGCTTTAAAACAAACTTAATGGATCATTAGAGAATGAAATAGTTAATTAGGGATTGAAAAGAAATATTTTGAGGACTATTCTGAAATTTCATAATTGATAGGGGCTAATTTGCAAAAAAGTCCAAAACTGAAATAGGGTGTTTTCATAATTTGGACTTTGTTTAGGGGTTAAATGCAAAAATTTCAAACCCAAATTAAACAGACTCATTTTAACTCAACTAATTTAAATATTTAATGGGTTTACACTTAATGGATGCGGATTAAAAAAAATCAAACCCGAAACTCGGTTTCATTAAATGGATCGAAAATAGATAATGGGTTTCAGGTTTAGACCCAAAACCCGAACTCCATTAGGGCTTCATCCTTCTCTATTATGAGAGGAGGGCATGTGGTAGAAAATCCATGACAGTAATTTATTTATTTATTTCATCATAAAATTTTAATTTTAAAAATTTTAAAATAAATAAATAAATTTTCTATTTTATAAAGATAATGAGAAATAGACTCTGATATCACATGTAAACTTAATTTTAAATATTTTAGAACATGCTTTTAATTAAGAGCATCATGAATCCAGGATCGTAAAGAAGAGTTCATAATCTTCATAGAACATACCTGGTGTAGATGCAAAAGAAAAGAAAGACATCTTACTTCCTTATGATTGATTTTTCTTTTTTCTTTCGTTTTTTAAATCGTAGCAGATGGATTTTCTATGTATCTTTCTTATGGGTAGGGATAGGATAATATTTCTCGATACTCCCATCAAGTAATTGGATGAGATTTGAATGCTATTTAAATTCAAATTAATCATTATCCGAATTCAAATTTTAGAGTTTATGATAAATCAACCATTTAATCGGAACATTATCTAACAAATCTATCTGCACTCACTTGCTGCAGGCTTAAAATGCTATAAATTATGATTGTTCTATCAAAAGACATGGGATTTTTGGTTAACACAAGCTGATGACTCCATAACAATAGTATGGATATTCTATACTTAAATGTATACAGAGAGGGATATTTTAAACTGTTCTCTTTGCATTTTTATTCATGTTCATCTTTTCTTCATTGAAGTTATGACTCTACAGTTAAACAATAAGGCACGTAATCTAGGCTTGTGCCTTGAAATCGACATGTTTGGTTTATCGCAGCTGATGTGTTGAAAAGTACAAACACTTTCATTTATATTCTTGAAACATTTGTCTCCTACAATTTATTTGATGTAAAGGATGTTATGACTGATCCATAACAGCATAGGTTTCTATGCGAGTTAGAATCCTGATAACTACACAGCATAGGTTTCTATGGAATGGTAAGGAGAGGTGTTGTGGGGCCTGACATAGAACTCATGGTGGGATTGCCAGACGGCAGTGTTGTGGCGGGCAATGGTAGGAGCTCCAGAGACTACAAGAAATGGGGCGTCCCCTCATGCGCCCGCTCTGCTCGCGCCCCCACCCCTACAGTGTCCGCCCGCCCCACCCCATGGATTTGCGCCTGTCACCACCACCCCCCACCCCCACCCCTGCTCTATCCACCGTGATAAAAAAAAAAAAATTCTTCTCCCATCCCCTACGCGCCCACTTCGCTCGCGCCCCCCACCACCCACGGTGTCCCTCCGCCCCATCCCGCGGGTCAATATCCATCACCTCTGCCCCCACCACCCTTCCCACACCCCTCTCCATCTGCCGAATAAAAAAAAAAAAACACTCCGCTCCGCTCGCACCACTGATGCACAGAAACAACAGGAATTGAGGAAGGGAGCCTTACCTGAAACGATGAAAACCGGCGATGAGCGAAGTTGATGGGAAGACCAAAGATGGTGACAGCGATGGACGAAGATGGGTAAATGGATGACCTGTATCAATGATGAGAAGATGGGCGCGTCGGCGGCGAGCATGCGCCATGTGGATGAGAGGAGATGAATGGCCGGTGGTCCGTGAGAGGAGATGAACAGCATCGGTGGTGGGGTCGATCGGGGTTTTCTAGGGGTTAGGATTTTTTTTTCTTTTGATGGTGGGGTCGACCGGGAATTTTCTTTCGGGGGCTGGGGCTTTTTTCGTTCCAAAACAGAGTTTTAAGTTTTAATATAAAAAAAAAATAAAAATAGGGATAAAATGCATATATGGGTGGAAAAAATAGGTAAAATATTTTTTTAATGCCAAACATGTCGTTTCAATCCAAAACATCATGCAAAAATGTTACAATTCACATTGTTTGGACAAATATCATAGAAGATCATTGTTGGTGCAGAATCTGATTGACGTCAGATCGAACTGAAGTAGAGGAGGATGAGGTCGTCGTCGGTTATCTATAAAATAAAGTTCCATCCGGAGTCGATGGTTGTGGCTCTAGTAGAACCCTTCGACGGTCAAGTCAGCTCTTCTGATCAACAAAAATGGAGTGCTCAGGAATGAGAAGTGACCTTAGAGCTTTTGAGGGGAGAGAAAAGCTTTGAGCAAACATATCTGAAGGGTCTCTTTTTATAGGCGGAGCTTATAGCGGATTGATGGTGATAGCCATACCATCCGATCGCAGGCCGCTCGGAGCTGCACAGAGTTGAGTACGGAAAGGAAAGCATTGTCAGATGGATAATGACAGTCATACTAGTGGATCGTGGGCCGCATGGGGCTGGTTACGGAGAGAGTGGTGTCGCTAGTAGTGGTGGCAATGTCGTTCGATCGTGGGCCGCATGAAGCTTGTTACGGAGGAAAAGGTGCCGCCAGACTGACAGTGGCGGTCATACCACCGAGGTTCAATAGCCGTAGTTCAAGGAAGCTGGCGTTGGTTGGTGGATTTCGACATACATCAATTCTAAAGGAGTTTGGACTTCTGAAGGAGTTTGGTCGAAGAAAAAGTTCGAAAGGAGTTCAGTTTCCGTAGGCATTCGACTGAAGAAGCGCAGAGGGAGTTTGACTGTCATGGGAGTTCGACTGCTGGAGGAGTTCGAAAGGAGTTCGGCTTCCGTAGAAGTCTAGCTGCTGAAGAAATCCAGAAGGAGTTCGACTTCCATAGATTTTCGACTGCTGGAGGAGTCCGGAAGGAGTTCGGCTTTCGTAGAAGTTCGACTGCTGGAGGAGTTCGGAAGCAGTTCGGCTTCCGTAGAAGCCCAACTACTGGAGGAGTTCAGAAGGAGTTCGGCTTTCGTAGAAGCCCGACTGCTGGAGGAGTCTGAAAGAAGTTCGGCTTCCGTAGAAGTCCGACTGCTGGAGGAGTCTGGAAGGAGTTCGGCTACTGGAGGAGTTCGATCGGTTGAAGGGACTCGACTAAAACTCGGCCATTAGGGAGTTTGAAAGGGGCTCGGCCATCAAGAAGTCCGGAAGGCTGAAGGAGTTTGGCTAAGGCTCGTCCGCTGAAGCTCTTCCATGACTACCAATTGCATTAGGCTGAGCATCAGGCTGGACTTCAGTGGGAGCGGGTTTTATCCCCAACAATAGTCCTCCAACTTTCGAGTTTGAAATTCGAAGGAAGGGAGTACCAAAATAGGCGACTGCCGAAGTTCTTTTCCGAGCTCTGCATCCATTGAAGTTGAAACTTGGGGGGATTATATCTCCTACACCTGAGGTTGAAGCTTGGGGGAGATCTTATCCCCTGCAGTCGAGGTTGGCTCGGGGGAGACCTTATCTCCTATAGTCGAGGTTGAGGCTCAGGGGGATCTTATCTCCTGCAGCTGAGGTCGAAGCTCGGAGGAGATCTTATCTCCTACGGCCGAGGTTGAAGAGGTTGAAGCTTGGGAGAGATCTTATCTCCTACAGCCAAATTGGCTCGGGGGAGATCTTATCTCCTATAGTCGAGGTTGGCTCAGGGGAGATCTCATCTCCTACAGTCGAGATCGAAGCTCGGAGGAGATCTTATCTCTGGCTCGGTTGCTCAGAAGAGATCTTATCTCTGGCCGAGGTTGGCACGATCGCTCGGAAGAGATCTTATCTCTAGTCGAGGTTGGCACGGTCGCTCGAGAGAGATCTTATCTCTAGCCGAGGTTGATGCGGTCGCTCGAAAAAGATCTTATCTCTAGCCGAGGTTGACTCGATCGCTCGAAAGAGATCTTATCTCTAGCCGAGGTTGACGCAGGCACTTGGAAGAGATCTTATCTCTAGCCGAGGTTGACATGATCGCTCGAGAGAGATCTTATCTCTAGTCGAAGTTGGCACGGTCGCTTGGGAGAGATTTTATCTCTAGCCGAGGTTGACTCGGTCGCTTGGGAGAGATCTTATCTCTAGCCGAGGTTGGCACGGTCGCTCGGGAGAGATCTTATCTTTAGCCGAGGTTGACTTGGTCGCTCAGAAAAGATCTTATCTCTAGCTGAGGTTGGCACGGTCTCGAGAGAGATCTTATCTCTAGTCGAGGTTGACTTGATCGCTCGGGAGAGATCTTATCTCTAGCCGAGGTTGACATGGGCGCTCGGAAGAGATCTTATCTTTAGTCGAGGTTGATATGGGTACTCGAAAGAGATCTTATCTCTAGCCGTGGTTGGTATGGACGCTCGAAAGAGATCTTATCTCTAGTCGAGGTTGACTCAATCGCTCGGAAGAGATCTTATCTCTAGCCGAGGTTAACACGGACGCTCGGATGAGATCTTATCTCTAGTCAAGATTGGCACGGACGCTCGGGAGAGATCTTATCTCTAGCCAAGATTGACGTGGGCGCTCGGAAGAGATCTTATCTCTAGCCGAGGTTGACATGATTGCTCGGGAGAGATCTTATCTCTAGCCGAGGTTGATGCGGGCGCTTGGAAGAGATTTTATCTCTAGCTTGGAAGAGATCTTATCTCTAGCTGGGGTTGACATGGGCGCTCAAGAGAGATCTTATCTCTAGTCAAGGTTGAAGGATTTTGACCGACTCATGTTAGGATGAGGTTCTCCTTCTGCTCCTAACACGGCCACTATTGACTACTTTTTTTCCGTCATCACGTAGTTTTTGCACAAAAAAATAATATTATTGAAATGAAAGAATTTTATTGAAAGAAAGTTACTGACAGCGCATCCCCAAATTTTTTATGTTTCAGGATCATGGAAGCATTATTCCTCCGAGTTCTTTCAGACCATAAGCTTCGGACCGGATGACCTCCTCTATCTCATGTTGGCCTTCTCAATTTAGGATGAGCTCCTCTTGGCTTTGACACTGGAAGATGATGGATCGTCGAAGTACCAAGCTCCTTCCGGACGTGGCATCGATGATACGAGAGGCGACCGACCTTTCTATTGTTCCTTCGTCATTGGTGGTTCTGGCTATGACAGTGCCCTCGGTTGATCTTCTCCTACTTTAGACTGGCGTCTGAGGAACCGACCTAGCTAGCCTCTCCTGATGAGCTTCTCAATTTCATCTCGGAGCTGAACGCATTCTTCAGTGTTGTGGTCGTAGTCGCGATGGTAGAGGTAGTACTTGCTTTGATCGTGCTTGTTTGGGGGAGATCGTAATTCTTCTGTTCTTGGCAGCTGATTCCTAATTTTCGTCAGAACTTGAGCCTTAGAAGCACTGAGGGGGGCGTAGTTGTGGAACCTTCTGAGAGGAGGACTTCTTCGCGTCCTTCTGTTGGAGCTTCCTTGATGGCGAGCTCGAGGAGTTCGGGCTCGCTTGCACTCAGAGGGAGTCCGTAAGCGTGGCCAAACTTTACTTGATCCTCTATCGACGATGGGTCTATTATACTCGTCTGCATGCCGCTCTCCTAAGGCTTCTTCATCCTTCAACTTGAAGGCTTTTTCTGCATGGACATATCCCTCGGTCTGAGCTAGCAGATCGATGAAGTCCCTAGGATACTTCTTCTCCAAGAAGAATAGCAAATCATTCTTCTGAAGGCCGCCCTTGAGTGCGGCCATTGTAATAGACTGATCCAGGTCCTGAACCTCCAATGCCGTAGCATTAAATTGGATGACATAAGTTCGGATGGATTTCTCCTACTTCTGCTTGACATTCATCAGAAAATTCGAACCTCGATAAGGACGTCAGCTGCTGATGAAGTGAGCCACAAACTGATGGCTCATCTGATTAAAAGAGAAGATCGTACCTAGCTTCAATGGCCGAGTACCAATTTCTCGCTGCTCCCTTTAAGGTAGATAGGAAGGCTTGGCATAATATGGCATCTGGAGCACCATGAAGCAGCATCATGGTTCGGAAGGCCTCTAGATGATGAACTCGATTAGAGGTTCTATTGTAGCATTCGAATTGAGGGAGCTCGATGTTCGGCGGGATGGACTCTTGCATAATTCAGGGGCAGAAAGATGGATCGATGCGAACATCGTCAAGGTAAGTTGGAGTGATGTGGTCGAGTTCCTCAATTTATCGGTCCATCTCCCATAGTCTGTGATCGAGAGCGTCATCTTGGTTACAGATTTTGGGAGACTTTCGACCACAAATGAAAAAGATCTCCTCTAGAGGAGAACCATGATCCGAACATGGATCCTTTGCTTTCTGTTTTCCCTTCCCAGCGGCGACGAGCATGCTAGCCCAAATGCTCTTCCTTGGAATCGATTCTCGATATCCTGATGGTGGGTTTTTCGATGGAGTCACCGTCGGAGGCTGCCGTATGGCCTACACCATCTTGGTGAGGCCCTGAACCTGCTGCATCAACAGGTTGAATTGCTCCAGATCTACCATGACCATCGATAGGAGGTGGAGGTTGAAGTTCCGATGATGGGGTAGGAGTGGATGGATCTAGCTTAGATCTAACGGCAGACGTGGTAGATCTCCGGATAGTCACCTTCTTTAGAGGCATTTCTTAGGATTGAGGAAGAGGGTGGAGACGAATCTTGGAGAAGAAGGTCTGTAGGGTCGACTGAGCACTCCTTTAAGAATAAGGGTACCTCAGAGACAGAGGGCCCTTCCTCTAACGCCAATTCTTTTGGTGTAGAATCTAGTTGACGTCAGATCGAGCTAGAGTGGAGGAGGATGAGGTCGCCACCGATGATCTGCAAAATAAAGTTCCGTTTGGAGTCGGTGGTGGTGGCTCCGGTAGGACCCTCCAACGGTCAAGTCAGCTTTTCTGGCCAATAAAAATGGAGTACTTGGGAATGAGAAGTGACCTTAGAGCTTTTGAGGGGAGAGAAGAGCTTCGAGCAAACACATCTGGAGGGTCCTATTTTATAGACGGAGCTTGTAGCGGATTGATGGTGATAGCCATACTGTCCGATCGTGTGCCGTTTGGGACCGCATAGAGTTCAGTATGGAGAGGAAGGCGTCGTCAGGCGAATAGTGATAGCTATACTGGTGGGTCATGGACTGCATGGGGCTGGTTATAGAGAGAGTGGTGTCGCCAGTAGTGATGGCCATATCGTCCGATCGTGGGCCGCATGAGACTTGTTACAGAGGAAAAGGTATCGTCAGATTGGCAGTGACGGCCATACCACCGAGGTTCAATAGCCATAGTTTGAGAAAGCAGATGTTGGTTGGTAGACTTCGGCATATATCAATTCAAAAAAAGTTTGAACTTTTGGAGGAGTTCGATCGAAGAAAAAGTTCAAAAGGAGTTTGGCTTCCGTAGGCATCTGACTTGAGGAGTGCGAAGGGAGTTCGGCTCTCATGGGAGTTCGACTACTGAAAAAGTTCGGAAGAAGTTCGACTTTCGTAGAAGCCCGGCTACTGGAAGGAGTTTGGAAGGAGTTCGACTTCCATAGAAGTTTGGGTATTGGAGGAGTCCGAAAGAAGTTCGGCTTTCGTAGAAGCCCGGCTACTGGAGAAGTCTGGAAGGAGTTTGGCTTCCATAGAAGTCCGACTGCTGGAGGAGTCCGAAAGGAGTTCGGCTTCCATAGAAGCTCGACTACTGGAGGAGTCTGGAAGGAATTCGACTTTCGTAGAAGCCCGACTGCTGGAGGAGTTCAGAAGGTGTTCGACTTTCGTAGAAGCCCAGCTACTGGAGGAATCCGGAAGAAGTTCGGCTTTCGTAGAAGCTCGGCTACTGAAGGAGTCTGGAAGGAGTTCGGCTTCCGTAGAAGCCTGATTGTTGGAGGAGTTCGGAAAGGAGTTCGGCTTCTGTAGAAGTTCGGCTACTGGAGGAGTCCGGAAGGAGTTCGACTTTCATAGAAGCTCGGCTGCTGGAGGAGTTTGAAAGGAGTTCGACTTCCATAGAAGCCCGGCTACTGGAGGAGTCTGGAAGGAGTTTGGCTACTGAGAAGTTTGGTTACTGGAGGAGTTCGGTCGGTTGAAGGGACTCGGCTAAAACTCGACCGCTAGGGATTTCGGAAGGGGCTCGACCGCCAAGAAGTTTGGAAGGCTGAAGGAGTTCGGCTAAGACTCGTCCACTGAAGATCTTCCGTGACTATCAGTTGCATTAGGTTGAGCATCAGATTGGACTTTGGCGGGAGTGGGGTTTATCCCGAATAATCATCTTATCAGCAATGTTTCATAACATCATCAAAATATTTATGTTTCCACAACATTTCAATTTTTAAATATTATAAATGACTCAAATTCTTGTAGTGTAAGTTAGATGCTGAAAAATTCTTTACCAAGTACAACTCTACTTATTTAAACTAAATATAATTACCGCCCATTTTGATGGTTGCTATCCATCTCTGGTCTTCACTCTTAGTGGTTTTAATAATTGATATTAATCATCTTCCCACTACAAACCTTCATTAACACAATTACTTTGCGCCAACCAAATTGATAATCATATCTTATAAGCCATAGCTTATCCTGATATGGCTTACATTGGCCGTCTTCCTTTACTTTAGCCTATAGTATGGTCTTCTACACTTGGGAATATCTTTGACACTAAATTAGTCATCTAGATCTATTCCTCCTATTAGCCATCTGACTTGATACACCTTATATGGTAACTGATCACAACCAAGTCTTAATCTATTAGCTTACTCCTCAGTAACATGACTGACTTCTACCACCTCGACCTATAATCCTATAGATAGGATTTATCATGGCTAAACTCTACTAAGCTCAAGAAGGGTCACAAGATTTCTGTCAACCTTTATCTAACTTTGTCTATGTGGTGTTTACTCATAACCTCCAGTTAAGTTGTTGAGTTAGGATATAAATAATGCCTCATGTCTCATTCATCAATAATCAAGAGGGTAATGGAATGTCTGTCATCACCTCTTGATACCTATAGAGTAGAAATCTATAGTTACTATCTCGATTTATGGATTAATTATTATTGCCTTTTTACTGAAGAATCATTTCCACCCTTGATAATCTGCTCGTGTCTTTATTGTTTTCTTCGAACCTTATACTTCTACCAAATCTCCCTTTATTGAATATACTTGTGTATCAAAATGTCTCGTGCATTGCTTAAAGGATCTTCCACATCTAAAGAGATCCGGTTTATCATTCATGTTAATAGGAATTTTGATTTATCTTCTAGTGAGGTATGCCTCTTTGCTACAAATAGGTCTTACATCCTTCTCTTTGATTGTCTTGCATCCTTCTCTTTAATGCTCATCACTCTTCTTCCTTCTGACTATCCTCATGCATCCTCTTGATCTCTTTCATCTATTATCGCTAATGAGGACTGAGGACTAGCTAGAGCAACCCATTTTTCTATCAAATGATTTCTAACTAATTTGCTAAATTGGAATACCATGAAAAAATCAAGATATCATCATAAACAAATTACATTGCCAAATTGAAATACGGTCATTATAGGCTTACAGTTTGATTGAGGGGTTTCAATTTGGTAAGTTGATATTTTTACAACCGATCTTTGGCTAATCATGAGCCCTTATCTTTTTTGGACTGGTTCAACTAGAACCTTTGATATTTCTACTTTTATCAACTGCATGTGTACCTAAGCCCTAATCCCACAGCACTCATTCTACCTTAGTAATTTTAATTGACTTTGAACTGCGGTGGGTAGAATATTGGATCATCTTGAAGCTATATTAGATCAATGATGGTGAAAGATTTATCAACCTAAATTGGGAGCAAAATGAGTACCTTGAGCGTATTAGTTCAATTGGCCTTGTATACATGCTTGTGTAACTATATCAATCGAAAGCAATAAAATATTATGACCTTTTAATTTTGTATTTTTTTGTATGCCTCTCACATTGTAAGATAATATTTCTTTTAAATCTTTTCCATTACAAATCTCACCGTCAATATTTTTCAACATTTGACCTATCCCTTAGTAAATCAGGCCGATGATCTTCAACATAGGCTGGTCAAAATTTCTAACATTCACCATCTATTGGCCAACCCAAAAAAGATCAAATTGGATCCGTTGATGGTCTGACTGGCGTTAGTCAAAAGGCACAACTCCTGTAGGAAGAACAAGCGGAGCATGAACACAATGACAAGAAGAAACTTTTAGTCTTGGAGAAACAATAGTCACCTCCAAGTCAATGCCCAAAGCTCCCAAAGAAGAGTGGAAGAGACTAAAAGAATTATGATAGGCTTGTAGGATAGAATCCATCGCATTATTATTTATATCAACCTCTTGGCTAAATCTTTGATAAATTTTCTTCTTACTGGATAATATATAATAATATTTATTTATTCCACTTTCAAACCAAATTATCATTTTTTTTTTAATCTCCGATAGCTTTTTTATATAGCATTGAGAACCATGCTATCTAGAATCTATTTGAAGATCCTTAACTATCCTGATGATCAAGCTATATCCGTGAACAACTAAGATGATATCTAAGCTTGGCATAGCATCTCCTTTTGATGTGGTTGCCCCCTAGTCTTTTTGACCACAGGGCTGCCATGTTGCCTCCTGTCTACAAAGGGATGGTTAGTGTCTTTGACCGACGTGCACCTCAATCTGATGTGACCTCTTGTACATGGTTTTTTTTTTTTTTTTTTTAATCTCAGCTAGAGGTCGCTAAGAGCATCATACAGTTCTTAGCAATATTTTCTTAAGTAGTTGAGATGAAATCATCAAGTGTAAAGATCTTAATAGTTTGCTCCAAATATTGATAGGTCGAGTTCCCTTTTCTGGTTTTCTGATTGACCAAGTTGACCATAGTTTGCATCATAGCATATTGTGGCTGGAGACACTAATCCTCAATAATAGAATCAAGCTTCTATACTTGCTCTATCATTATCTTCAAAGTCATTCTATTGTGCTATGCCAATGATTTCAACATTACAATCACTTGGTATGAGAATATTTTCAACATATTGAACCTATTTTTCTCTAGATAAAGTTGAAATTGCATATCCACTTTCTAAAGAAGATTTATTGAAAGATGAGTCAACACCATTTGACTAGCATTCATTATCTTCTCAGTAATACCATGATAGCTACACTGCATCCCACCAAACATGCCACCAAAATTATTCGTTGTCTTCTTAGTACTATGGTATTTATATTGCATTGTTAGATATATACCCTAGAAGCCAAGTTGGCCGACACATGTAACCATTTTAGTGGTATAGTTCTATAATTGAATAAAATAAATAAGGTTATTTTGTCATTCATATTGAGTCTGGTGTCCATAAATCATTCAAGAAATTAATGGGATGATGATACATATTTTCAAAAGTTAAAAATTTGAGATATGTATCATTAGTGATTAATTTCTAAATACTTCCGATCGATGGATCATCACAAGACGATGATTGATCTGGTAAGTTTGGTACATGAATTTCTTTTCTCGAGATAGATGAGTCTCAAGTCTAACCTATCGGCCATATTTGAGTCGGCTCGATGGAGGCTCAAGTTGGTATGACTACGTATCGTGCCATAGATTTCTGAAATACTGTTCTCTATCTACTTGAGAGAGCCAGCTCGATTTCAGTTTGAGCCGACTAGGTCTTAGTCCAAGCCGGCTTGACTTGCATCTGACCTAGCTCCACCTATATACCAACCCCTTTTCTTAGTTGATTTCTTCACCGACCGATGCTAGCCTTCTGGAGTCAATACCCTAACTCCTCTCATGGCCTCTCAAGGCTTGGAAGCACCACACCAACATCTACAATCTCCACCTTAGTGTGCCGAAGCCTTGGCACACCTGACAATGCCCTTCTACATGATCCTATTATCACTGCATGCCCTGAAAGTCCCTTGTGCATACCTTACCACCACCATCCTTCTTCAGCTGCTAAGCTTTCTTGGAGGTCTTGGGGATGACCACCTCCTTTGCTGAAGATTTTGGCTTACTCCTTTGCACCATCTTTGGAGTTATAGACACCATTTTACTAGGTAGCCACACCACTTATCCTGAACTTTTCTGGAGAATCCATAGCATTTCTATACCTGCACTCAGTGCATACCCTAGCACGATCTTTTCAGAACTATGTCTGTCCACCTATATATGCTGCTCCACTTGCAACTGTGCATCTCGGTACTGATGCTATGATATCACTCTTTCCTCTACACCCTTCTGCTCTGAACTTGTGCCACATCTCTCTACCTATGAAGCCATACCTATCCAGTGCTCCACCTAAAATTGAAGTCCTCTTGATGCCACAGAAGAACCTGGCTCTGTACCCAAGTCACCCAAGGCCAATCGCTCATGCTGCTCTACTAAGCCTGCTGCTGCACCTCGAATACTGTCGCTATCCCTTCGAACCCTCTGCATTCTGTGAACCTCTTCGAAGCCATCTTGGATACACCGTACCCCATGGGCTCCTTCAAAACCACCAATATTTCATTTAAATCTTCATTTTAATTGATGGAATCCAACCTTTTCCTCTCTTATACTTCTTTTAAAGTGGATACTCCCGCTTAAAATGCTCTGCTTCACCACACTGAAACATCTTCCGGACTCTTTGCTGCCCCTCTGCTCACCCTTCTTCTTTTCTTTCTTTGGCCTCTCTAAAATCATGAGACCCTCCTAGAAGACCTCTCTCTTCATCATCCACTTTCGTTACTCGTTAGACCTGAGCACTGACACGATCTCCTCATACATCAGTGTCTTTTACCATACAGCAATATAGTCATTAATAGATCGAAGCTCCCATGTAGTGAACACAACAGCAATAAACTTTTGCCCTCCTCTTTGAACTCCACCCCTATGTTGACTGATATATCATGATGTTGTTGTTAAGACACTGTATTTATTAGTTTAATTTTGACTTCTTAAATCAATTAAAAATAGGTAGTAAGTAGTGAGTTAGGTCGAATCCACAGAGAAGACAGTATTTTAGTTTTAAAATTTTTGATTTTATAAAAAAAAGATAAAATTAAAGTCAAAAAATAAAAATATAAATTATATAAAATTAAATAATAAAAATTTAAAGAGTATAAAAATAAAATTTGGATACTAAGATCTACTACCTAGATCTTAGCATCTACTTGCAAATAAGAGAGCAATAATTAAATTTATACTAAAAATAAAGTGCATGAAATTTAAATAGCAAAGAAGTAAATTTTACATTAATTAAAATTAATTAAAATTTTAAATATATGAAATTAAAAAAAATAAAAAATAAAAAATTAAAATAAGCTGATCTTTGATCTTGGATCGGCATTGGCATGAACATGGCATAGAAGACCTACTCTTCCTCTTGGCACCATCTGTTTCGAAGCAGCCTCTAACCCAAGCATGGCTCCCACCCTGGACCTCACCTCCTCTTGATCGAAGATTACTTGATTTGATGGCCTGGGGTCTTATTTATAAGTGTTGGAGGAGAGAATAAGTAATATCAGCCAATATGGGACTAAGGTAGTGTTTGATCGATAAAATCTTAAGAAATCTCATGAAAAATTGGATAAAAACTCCTTCTAGACAAATTCTATTGAGTTTCCTGAATTTTGGCCATCAAATTCTGGTCAAACGGTCAAAAAAATATCAAAAATTGATGTTTTAAAGCCTAAATCAAGTTGGATTAAATTTTGGCCATTGGATCAGGCTTGATGGAGCATTTTTGGCCATTGGATGGAGCTCTAGATGTTTGATCACCATCGGGTGCTTTCTCTGCCATTCAATCAAAGTCTGGAGCATGCGCAGCTATCCGATCGCTCACTGGGATGTTGAGGGAATAAGAATCAAAATGAAAAAAGATGACAGCCATTGGATCTAGTTTTGAAAGAAATCTGGTTGTTGGATCATCACCTGGAGTGTTTGGAGCCATCAGATGGCATGTAGGGAGGTGGCTGTATTTGAATCAAGATAGGAATTTACCTTGGCCATCGGATCTGGATCGCAAACCACCTGGACCATCGGATGGCATAATTACTATAGCTGTGGACCCTATAGATCGGGTGCATTTGAAGATTGGACCAATCAGCATGCAGCTTGGCTTGAGAAATTATCATTTTATCCTTGTATGTCATGATGAATTTTCTATAAACTCTTTAAGAATCTTGGTCCACCATATGACATCTTCTGATTGGGCACCTTCTACTGAGCTGGCAGTCCATGCTTGGTTTTGTGGACCGACGAGTCGACTTCAATAATTGAGCCGGCTTGAGTGATGCACCGATTAAGCTGGGAAGCACCAGCTGACCTAGTTTCGATGGCTTGGTTGGTGCGCTGGCTTGGCTGGGCGAGTTGGCTGAGCCATTTTATTTTTTTAAATTTTTTTTAAAAAAATTATATCTGGTCTGTTTTAACTTCGTTTTGCTCCAAACTTATTTTGTTGTGATAAAAAAAATAAGCTCTATCCATTGATAAATATATTTTCTAAAAATAATAAATAAAAAAAATTAATTTTTAAAAATAAAAATTAATTAATTAATAAATTATTATTTCTAATAGTGAATTTATGATACTTATCATACCCTCAACTTAAGCTTTGCTCATCCTTGAGTAAAAAAAAAAATTAGTTTTAGATACTTTTTAACTTTAGAGTTTTAAATTTTACCAAGTAATTTTCAAAATGATGATGTTTAGTAGAGCTTCAGTGAGGTATGTCATTGGAGTATTAGTACTTATCAATATAAAAATTAAGTGAACACTAAATTTTTATAAACTTTTTTCTAAATTATCCCTATCTTTATCTCTGAATTATCTAAACTTTCATATGGGCAAGTGTATTGTTACTTTCATCCTTCATTTATTAATTTTTTATTCATATTACCCATTTTTTGATGTGAATATCATTGCTTACTTAGGCAACGGGATCTGATTACTCAATAAAAAATTAATATTTTTTTTAATTTTTTAATATTATACCACTATTGAGTACCTTAACCCCTTAAGCTTTCTATTTGATCTATAGAGCGAGTCTTAGGCCAATGACTTTCAAATCAGTTGGCTTTAGGGCACTAGATAAAAAATATCCCTCAGGCTTACTAGCTCAAATTAAATAGGTTATGAGTTAAGACTAGCTTTACAATGGGTTTCTTTGTCTTTCTCATTTTTTGATACAAAACTCAATGTTTGCTTAGGCAAAGAGGCTCAATTACTCAGTGAGAAGTATTTAAAAATTATTTTATTTTATAAATTTTTATATATATATATATATATATATATAGTTATCCTACACAAGTCTATAAAAAATAGACTCTTCTTTGATGCTAGTAGAAAAAATAAAAAATGCTCTAAAAAAAATATTTATATTCTAGACTTAACTATTTATTGAATTTTTTTAATACTTGGTCCCTCAATATCTCACAAATTCTCTAATCAGCACATCAATTTTCTTTTAAAAATGCTTAGTTCAACTCAATTTTTAAGCATAATTGAATGTCTAAATACTAAATACTAATTTTTTTGAGGACTTTAAAATTTTTTTATATTATTCTCCTCCCCCAACTTAATCGACATTATTCTCAATAGAGAAAGAAAAAATAAAGAGTGTAAAAAAGAAAAGAAAAGAATACACCTAACTTAATGTGTATTTGGTCCGGTATAGATCTTAAAAATTTAGCTCTTCCTCCAACTTTATTTTAGATATCCTAACAAAAATAAACTGAAAAGATAAATTAGATGAAAGAAAACTAAATATTGGATTGCCTTTCAATAAACGCTAAGTTTACCATCTTTAGCTAGACATAATACAGCTTACCTATCCCGTATTAAATACTAGATTGATAAATTCTAATGATTTTGGATTGCTAATCTAAGGAAGGCAGTTTAGAATCTCTTTATTGATGTATTCATTGTTAATTATGGGAATATAGGATGCGACCCCATTCTCAGATCCTTGTTTATTGAATTTTTTTTTTATTTGTTCTTCTAAAATACTAATGAATTGAGTTTTTGGGTTAGGAGTTAAGTTTGATGCAATGGTATGGAAAGGATGTCTAAAGGTGGGTTTAGTTCTAAAGGTATATGATCTTGATTAAATAACTTCATTGACCTTTTATTGCATGCCTCTTGATTTTTATAAGAAGAACTAGCTTCTAGGATTGAAGGGAACGATACTATTGGTTTATAGATCTCGAATAAATCATCCATTCTTTTTTTTTCTATATCTATCTCTTTTAAATTAGAACCAGCATCAGTACTAGTTTCGGACTCAGGTTCTTTTATGCGGTTAGCTTCAGTACTAATCTATTCTTTTATATTTTTATTTTGGCTAGTATTAGTGTACCAGCCTCTCTCACCTAGTCTTGGTATAAGTCTATAAAAATTATATAACTTTTAAGTTCAGAAATTACTTTGGCATTCTCTAATTGAAGATTCTTAAGTGGGACATTAGATTGATAATTAGATCCAGATGGTTAGTGAACATTAGGTGGGTTGTTTATAAGAATCAGTTGGCTCGATAATTGACCTAGTTCTCTTCTCATGTTAAACTCAACTGATTATCTTATTTGTGCTTCTAGTATGGCAATAGATTTCTATCGAGTCAAGATTAATTTTTGTTGATTCAGAATTAATTGTTGAAGTTGATTAAACTTATCATCAGTCAGATTGATCTATTGAGGAGGTGGGTATGATGGCTGATTATGATATAATGGTTGGGTAGATTGATTAGGCAGACCCTTATTATAGGTATAGTTTCGATATCGGGATCTATTTTGATAATTCTACATCGATAGAATATGGGTATGTGCTTGAGTCTATTGGGGTATCCAAGAAAAATTAAGGGGTTCCTCCAATCTATATTATATGTATTTGAAAAAGGATCATTAATTGGCTTGGAGTTGCCTTGAGCAGCTTGAACTTCTTCTTGGATGAAAAATAAAAATTGTGCAGCCATAGGACATTCACTCACATGATGGGTTGGGCTGGCACAAATTGAATAAATCTTTCGATAATTAGAGGATAATGTGAATTATGCAGGAGATTGTTGACCTAGGATTAGGTATTGATCTAATTTTTGGGTAAGAAAGTTCACATTATTTATTAGATTTAAATCAACCTTAAAACTAGATTCTGGATGTTTAAATTCATGGATCCCTATCTATTTTTGGTAGAAAGATAACGAAGCATGGTTAATTGAGTTTTCAATCAGAGTTTCAAATAGGGCATAGGCTTCATCCTCACTTTTATTTATAAATGCACCTCCACAGGATGCATCTATCATTTATTTATATTGATCTCCTAAACTCTCATAGAAAGCTTAAACTATTTACCACCTAGACAAACCATGGCGTGAGCATTTTCTAATAAGTTTCTTAAGTCTCTCCTATGACTCATGAATTTATTTTCTTAGAAGTTGAGCAAATCCAGTGATAACTCACCTCATGATGTTGGTTCGGCCTGTGGGATAAAATTTTTAAGAAATTCATGTTGTAATTCAGTCCAAATTTTAATTGATCTTTCTATTGTGCCAAGCCAGTACTTGACTTTGTCTTGTAATGAAAAGAAGAATAAGATTAGTCTAAGGGCATCATCGGTTAAATTTTAAATTTTTATCATAGAGCAAATTTCTAAAAATTCATTCAGATGTTTATACGAGTCTTCATCGATTTCCGTAAAAAGATGGCCGAGCATCTGGATTATAGTCGGTTGATCTCAAGTTTGGTAGTACTGAATCATCAAGTAATTAGATGCAAGCTAATGATTATATGTGGAAGGAATAAAATATTCCTTCATCTATCTAAGTAGTTCTCTAAGATTTTCAGCTATTTGACTATCTGATTTAATATGATTTAGTCATTCAATTTTATAATTGGATTCAACTAGGTCAGAAAAAACAATCCCTAATCGTGCATGTATTAGTGCAAGCCTAATTGTTAATGGTTTAGAATTTTTAAATTTTTTAAATTTTTTATATTTTTTTTTAAAAAATTAAAATTTTTATTATTATTTTATTATTTTATTTTAAAGATTTTTTAGAATTTTTTTATTATTTATTATTATTTTATTTTTTTTAAAAAAATAATTTTAATGACTTATTAGTTTATTATTAATTTTATTTATTGTTTTATAATTTTTATTATATTTAATATTTTACTTATTTTTTAATTATTTTATTATATTAATTATTAATTTTTTATTATTTTTTAATTTAATTATTTTTATTTTTTTGAAAGAGAAGAGGAGAAAGGAAGAGAAGAGAGAAGGAAGAGTTCTAAAGAGCGGTCTTAGAGTCCTAGAGCTAAGAAGAGAGAGAAAAATTAGGATTTAATTAGGTTTGATGTTGGTTAGCAATCCAAGTAGCAAATTCATCCTAACTAAGAGTTATCTAGA
The DNA here is from genome assembly GCA_006176705.1 of Cocos nucifera. Classification (NCBI taxonomy): domain Eukaryota; kingdom Viridiplantae; phylum Streptophyta; class Magnoliopsida; order Arecales; family Arecaceae; genus Cocos; species Cocos nucifera. The sequence continues at coordinate 19,094 of QRFJ01000729.1, read as the reverse complement.
TCTAGACAGCTCCAACTACCAAGATCATCTTAATCTTCCTCCTATATTGTATATATATTACACTATATATATGTGTTAAGTGTGTATGTGTCTGATGGAGTCCCTTCATTATGCCTTAGACACTAATTGTGTTGGCCAAAAGGTAAGCATATGGACAAACCAATTTATAAATCACCTTTCCTTCGGATCTCTCAATCATCTTGTTTTGAACCCTTAACCTTAGACACCAGTCAGAACTAACTAACCAAGCCCAGTCTAAACTTCTTAGATTTCTTATCCATAAGGCTCGAGTTTGTAGGATCGATGTCTAATTAGATTTTAAAATTAAAAGGCTTAAAGTCAATGGCAAGCATGGCTGGTTGGTTGTTTGTGGGCAAAAAAGAATGATCAACTTTATCATACTTATCTTGCTTTAATTGGGTGTTGCCCTTTAGATTGATTTAAAAGATGAATATTGCTAACACAAATCACTTTAATATCACGACAAGGGTTCTATGCAACCAAATTTAGATTGCCATGAAACTAATTAAACTTATAGAAGCTTATACCTTATCTCAGCGATCACCAAAAAAAAATAAAATTTATTATCATCTAATATGATGGATGCTCTAACAATTATGATTTCTAATCTTATCAGATGAAGCTTTTTAATAGGTTTAAAATAAAATAATTTTTAATTAATTTAAAATAAAGTAAATAATAGAAAAAAAGTTAGGACTTTAGGATTGATCTCACCAAATTTAAGAACTGAAAGCATTTCTCCTTCCCCTAATCTTTTTATTTTTTTTCTACTTTCTTTTTTGATATCTATAAATAAATATGGAAAGTTGAATAAGCAATATTTACAGACGCATGTAACAGAAATTAAAAATTTATTTATAATTAAATTTATAAAGATAAATTTAAAATAAAGATTTTAATGCTCTTGCCTTCTCGAGCAACGACGTTAAAAACCTGAGCATTGCGATGTGTCCTTAAGCACTGTGTATCTATGTATTTAACTTCTAATCCATTAAAAATAGTAATAAATAGTGAGTCGCGGTCAAATCCACATGAGAATGTGACGAGTGTTTGTAGTATAATGCTTTAAATATAAAAAATAGTATATAAATTAAAGTGTGGATATATAAAAGATAATTAAATATAGAAAAATAAGAATAATAAAAATTTAAAAAGTGTATAAAATAAAATCGGGTGGTGGAGCATAGATCTGAACTACAGATCGAGCATATAACTGGCAAAAAAAGAGGCAATAAGTAGTAATATTTATTAATTTAAATAAAGCTGTATGAAATAAAATAGTTTGGAAAATTTAAATTTACATTAAATTAAACTTATTCAGAATTTTCTAAATACATGAAGTAAAAAGATTTAAAATAAGTTGATTTCTTTGATCTTGGATCAGCATCAGCATGAAGATCGGCGTAGAAGATCTCTCTCT